>CM073759.1:18383718-18982246 GCA_037127475.1 Arma custos | reverse complement strand
AAATCGCGCCCTATTGGAGGTAGAAGGGCCACCCGCGGCGGACTAACGACGCTACGGTAGCCGACAAGTCGCTCGTGTAGCACTGGATTTATACCGAGTGCCTTCCCTCCGCTGGTCACTTCTCTTAAAAGCCTCGTTAGAATGGGGCCGGGGTGCTTGTGCTACGACCGTGTGCTTATGTCGCCTTCCAGAGCTACGGTTAGTAAGGCACTACGACCTTTTATTGGCGCACCATTATTATTTATGAGGTCGTACTCAGGTCTATGTATTGCCCTTTCGTAGGAATAAAATTACCTGGTCTCTTTATGTCCCCTTACACCGTGTAGCGAGGAAGATTTATAAATTTTATTGTCGATGTTATCGCACTGTAATATGTATAAATATTTACACATACAGGACATTAAAATAACTACATCAGATAATAAAAATAAAATAGCATTAATATTGTTTTTGGTTAATTTTATTATGATCAGCTGTTTTTCCCTTTCCCAGCTTCTGTTTTGTCATCTTCCTTATAATTTAGTATTTTTTCATTTCATTTTTCACTTCGCTTAATGCTATTACTACTGACTTCAACTAATGAAAATCTCATCCTCGTTACCAACTTTTATGATATAAAAAGAATATTAGATATTTTGAACAGTATGATTAATTGATGATGATTTGAATATTTGATCAAAAACTTGAAGTAATAATATTATAAGGGACTGAAGAAAACCTACCATTTTCCAGAAACATCTGGCCAATTGTTTTCAGTGGACTATCTATATGGTTTAGGTTTGAGAACATAACAGAATCTTTTAAGTTTGTCCAGCAATAATTAAGGCAGGGATCTTTAACCAGTTCTTGAAAGCGCTCGAAACCGCCATTTTACCTTCCTTCAGAAGTACAGCATAACCAAGGGTTTTAATCCCCCTAAATAGTCCTAAGAGAACCTGCCGGTTTGTACACCCGCGATATCGGTCATTGAAGGTCGTTATGTTAACCACAACAAATATTATGCGGCCCACTCTTTTCTTTCTTACTACGGATTTTCTGGTATAATGATGTCTTGGACTGAATTTCTTCTATCGGTCCATAATTCTGAGTCATTGTTTCGAGATATTTAATGAATTGCATTTGAATAAATTGAAAAAAAAAGTTATGCAACGTTCAGAATTTTATTTATTATTAATTTTTAGTTGCATTTAGGACATAGAGGTTTAATACTGTATCTGATTGATGACTCGTTGGGATGGTCTTTGTACTTTTTTTCCCCCTCTAATGATGATGCCTTAATATAGGAATTATCGGCAGGTTTCTGTTGTTTTTTCTTGTTGTTTTGACTAAAAGCTGTTTGAATGGATTTTGTCCATTCATGTCTTTTTAATAAATGTATTTATGGAAATAAGAAACAACTGTATTAAAATGATACAAGTGAATAGAATGATACTTAATAATCATAAAATAAAGCATATGGAGAAACTATCTAGTACTTACTTGTAATACTCAAATAACAGAATTAAGTTAAAAGGTCACGAGACCATCTTCTTTCCTGAGGCCTCGATTATCAAGAATTGAAGAGATTGATAGGCTTAAAACTAGTTCGCTTGAGTGGAAATGAAAGGACTGGTATCAGGTTTGGGCTAAATCAGCAGCGAAAGTAGACCTTATGCATGGACACAATGTGGTTTCACGTAGAATTTTGGGTTGCAATGATAAAATACTATAGAAATTCGATGGCATACTAGAGCCCCAAAGGTCTATTCAATAAGTTCAATTAGGTCTTGTCATAGTCATGCATATATAGTCATGTATTTTGTAATTAAGTGGGCACTTAAAGTGTTTTTCTAGTGTTGAAGTAGCCTGAAATGGCGAGCAGGTTCTTGTCTTTTCAGTCCAGTACATGCATTTAATAATAAGAATATATTCTATGCCACTTTTGAGCTTTCGCCTATACATGTATATTATTAATATATTTATATTAATAATATAAATTTCAGGTTAAAATTCAAAAACGTTTTGAGTAATAACCACTGTGAAATATGATACCACTAGCTTATGCCCGCGACTTCGCTCGCGTGGAATTTGGTGTGCCACATAACGTTTCGTGAAAGATCATTTTAAATAAATAATTTAATTATTTTTTTTAAATATAAGTTACTCGTACATCCAAAATTTCAGATGTCTAACTTCAAAACTGGCGGATTCTATACAACTTTGAACCCCTATTATATTAAAGGAAAAACCCTTGGGGTGGAATTATCCAAATTTCTTTCTTAAACTATACAAAGAACCTATCTACAAATTTCAAGATGCTAAGTTTCAGATTTGTCTTTAATTATGTACTGTAACGGGGGGCACATACCCCGTGCCCCCATATAAATCTGCCCTTACTGTAGCCTATGATGTATAACCTATTTAACTCAATAACTTTCATCCAAATCCGTTCAGTAGTTTTTGCGTGAATGAGTAACAAACATAGATACTAACATTCCCATTTATAATATTAGTAAGATTAGTAGGATATCAAAACAATAGTTTCACTCATATTCATTCTGTCATTTTAACCACTATTATCATGTGATTTGCCTTGAATTATGTACTATAAAGGATTCTCCACAGTACCTAAAAAACTGTCGTGGGGGCACGTGCCCCCGTGGGCCCCCCCCTAAATCCGCACTTGCTATAGCCTATGTGTTATTCTGATGTATAACCTATATTACCGTAAAGTTTCATCCAAATCCGTTCTGTAGTTTTTGCGTGAAAGAGAGACAAACATACAAACTTTCACATTTATAATATTAGTAAGATTCCTTAGTTGAATGTTTTTTTTCGACATACATATAGTACATTTGTTCTTCTATAATATTCACGTTAATATTATACAATCAACTTTATTTGCAATGGATCTGTAAATTTTTTGACGGACAACCAGTTTAAGAAGATCAAGAACATATTTTTTTTTCTGAGATTCTCTCGGTGTTAACGCCTCAACCGACGGAGTTTAATTTCCCCCGTTCCATCACTTAGTGGGTGGCCAGAGCAAACCGCATTCATCCAACTGGCCACATCACATCACTCCAACTATCATGGAGCTCACTTTATCTCCTTCATGGTAATGGTTTGTGTCCGTGAAGCCACACATCAGCGGTCTGTCTCATAGCCTAAGAACTTCAGCTTTCTCTTTCTCCTTCCATCAGCTGATGCAGTTTATCAAAGTTTACCCAAATATATGTTTTATTTTACTTGCTTTAAAGTGAATTCAGTCAAAAAGAATCTTTTTTGAAATCAATTAAAAACGATTGATAGGTCCTTGCCATTTTTTTATTTCCTCTCTCCTATTTTAGATTCCTAAATTACCTAGCGAAGTAATTTTTTGTTCGTTAAAGTTTATTAAAACACCTTCTATCAGGTTTGTGAAGATTGATGATATTTTATTAAACCAAAATAGGCAAAATCCCTAAAACCAAAACCTTCAGTATCGCAAATACTGGAAAAAACTAACCAGTCAACGTTTCGCGAATGTAAGAATCATCAAAATAGAAAAAAATAAAATCTAAAATCAAATGTCTTAACTAAATCATATCAAATAGATACAGTAACCTTGCCTCATGACATTCACTAAACAACCGTTTCTCCTGATTTTGAATTGTTTGTGGATTATTTTGGAGGAAGGTTCCTGTCTATATTTGTTAGAACTTCTTCCGTTTCTCTTAAAAAGTACAAAGTACAGTAAAAGAGATCCGTTCCATCCATTTTTAATTGTAATTAGCAGGCTTCCAACTCAAAATGGGTTAAGAGAAAAAAAAATTAAATCTCTATTTGATGAATCTTTTGATGAATTTATTTTTCTTTATGAGTTTTTGTCATTTAATTGAGTAATGGCACTTGCTATCAACGTATCCATGAACTAATTTTTTTTTTAAGAATAATTTATTGATATTTACGACTGTAATTATATTACATCAAGTAAATCTGCTGTATGAACAAAGGACATAAAAAAAAAAACCCACCATCATATATACAATAGGACAGGATTTCGTAGGTTTACGACGAAGAGTGAAGGTAATTTGATGGGATTTGTTAGGATTTATTATAAATCTCCAATTTTGATACCATTTTTGAAGGTTTGAGATATGGTATTGAAGAGATTGGGATGCAACAAATGGATCCTTATTTACTGATAACACACATGTGTCATCAGCGTACGTAGTGAGGACAGTGCTTGGATGGGTTGGGATGTCAGCTGTATATATCGTGTGCGATACCCAGGATACTACCTTGAGGAACACCAGCAGACTGGGTAAAGAGGGAAGAGTAGGAAAAATTATGGTTTACTTTAAAGGTTCTATTTCTGAGATAGGAACTGATAATTAGGAAGTAAGCAGAAGGTAAGAATTTACGGAGTTTATACAACAGACCCGGATGCCAGACTCGAGCAAAAGCCTGCTCTACATCGAGAAAAGCTCCCGTGCAGTACATTCCGCGCTCTAATGCGGATGAGACAACGTCCACCACACGATGGCATAGTTGGATAGTGGAGTGCGATGTTCTGAAACCAAATTGGTGATCTGGGATTATTTGGTTGGGTTCTATGATAGGATTAAGACGTTTCAGAATGAGTTATAAATTTCAAGAATCAGGAAAGTATGCGGTGCGGAGTACTGCATTGGGACCAAATTTACCTTTCAATTCTTAATACAATTATATAGCTATTTATTTATTTTAATAATATATAATTGTTTAGCAAAAATCAACAAAATTCGTCTCATTTTTCTCCAAGCCAACGTTAAAACATTAAATAAACATTAAATAATACAAACTGAGTTTAAATTAATACAATATTTTTTCTTTCCTTGGTCGGGTTATGAATTCGTTCTCTGATATAATTTTTTGAAGTCACCAAGCAATTCGAAAATTTGGTAGGACAGATACAGAATATAGTTAAATTTTTCTCATTACTTTTTTTATTTTATTTTAGATACAATTATGATAAAAAAAAGTAACTGAAAAATAAATTTTGTTAAAAAAATGACAATATAAGTAGAATCGAAATGATCAATAAAAATATTGTAAAAGAATCTGGATGAAATTGAT
Source organism: Arma custos (assembly GCA_037127475.1). NCBI lineage: Eukaryota > Metazoa > Arthropoda > Insecta > Hemiptera > Pentatomidae > Arma > Arma custos. The sequence continues at coordinate 18,977,167 of CM073759.1, read as the reverse complement.
AATGGCGTCTATACTTCTGACAGCGATGTAAGTTACATATTTATGGTTTCGAGATATTTAATGAATTTAATTTTAATAAAAAAAATATTTATGTATTATGCAACATTTTAATTTAAAACATTATTAGATTTAATACTCTTTTAGTTTTACACGGCCATTATTTATACACAAAACTTCAGTGGTTCTGGCGAAGAAAAATTCAACAACATGGTCTAAACCAAAAACCACTGAATTTTTGTGTATTATTAGATTTGATTAATGGAAATGTGTTATGAATATGAACATTTTGTCAATTACATACGATGTTGTTTTAAAAGCTAGAATTGACTTAGACAATTTTAAAAATTAACTGAATGTCCTTTGCATGACAACACAAGAAAAAATTCGAGTTTTATTATTCTCATTTATTTTTATTTAACAAGCTTTATTATTCAGTAGGATTGTAGAGAATCTACATATTTTTACAGAATTACAGAATTAGAGAATGTACAATACTGAAATACATATTATTTCCCCCTTCCTAAAAATCGCTTTTAAATATAATGACTGAATTGATAAACATTGAAAATGAATTTAATAAATAATACATATATATATATATATATATATATATATATATATATATATATATATATATATATATATATATATATATATATACACATATATTGATAGATGAACCGGGAAGTGATGTCGTTAACATTCTGTTACATAATTTTTTTCATAAAGTTAAAGAATAAGAAGTACACACTAAACTATTAATAAGCAATGTTATTTAAAAAATATGATAATGTTTTGTTTTCACTACCGGAATTGTTTAAATATTAAAAAAAAATAATCACATATTAATCCAATTCATAAATGAATCTCTAACTTTTATCGTTTTTTGTCGAATCTTCAGATTCTCCTTATGTCACTTTTATCATAAAATTTTTCGTAAATATATTAGTAACTATATTATTAATCCTTATTATTAATTAGAATAATATAATAATTAATAATTAATAATTAGTATTAATTATTAATTATAATTCTGATAATTATTAGAACATAAATAGTTTATAATTAAATTATTTGATTTATATCTAACAATTTGTACAAGAATGATTCATCTAAAACTTAGTTTTTCATTCGATAAAAAGCGATTTTCTATTTCCTGAGATTTTGATTTTTTTTTTTTTTGTAGAGAGACCATTAAGATTAAGATGAGGCAATATAAAATATGCTACCTAAATTCGTGAATAAGTTATATGAAATTCGTAATAATATAAAAATTTAAGTTAAATTTTGTGTATTTTACAATTATGCCTTGTGGTGCGAATTTAATCCAGAAATTATATATAGGTGATTCTCTGATAATTAATGATTTATGTTAATTTCACAAAATCAGCTAAGATATCTAAATTGTTACAGATATATTAAAAAAACATAAAATAAATGAAAAGGGCCATAAGTAAAAGGAATCTTATGCTGGAATATGTTTCTGTGGTAGTTCATCACATTTACAGTTAGAGGTTTCTAGAAAGTGCATTGTAGAAATAACTTAAAAATAGACAATTTTTGAGTTATAAAGTTGTTCATTATGAACCATATTGGGAATTAATTTTTGAGAATGGACATGCTATGAATATAATAATAAAGGAGATCGGGAGATGAGCGTTTGGGCGCCACGAAGTCGGCTTGCAATAAATAATGTTGTGGAAAGTGTGGGTGGTGAAACTGGAGCGCTCGGCCACGCCTCTCTTCCGGTTCATCACTCCTCCACCATCTTCCCAACCTTCCTATATTTTCCCTTTGACCGACTCTCATTTTTAATAAAATATTAATAATGTAACAATTATTTATAATTTAAAAAGAGATTTTATAAATATTTTAAGGTCATTTATTTACTAATAGGCTACAAATGGGAACAATTCGTCTAAAAGTCCGATTCCAGATCAGATGAAGTCCCGATTATGAAATGACCGAACAGACAATAATGTAGCCTAAAATCAATAAAATAAATTGATGTAAATGATATTATATATATACACATACCGAATTTTACTTCCTGTCCTTCAGTATGCTTCCATGATATCTGACTTCTGTAGAACAAATCCGATACTTGGGACATCGTTTTGAGAAATGTTCAACTTGGAATCCTCATACTAGATTTAACCCCTTAATGCACAGTTTTTTTGAAAAAAAACGGCCAAAAAAAATCAATTTTTTTTAATGTAAAAAAACAAACTTTAGAACATTGTTTTGGCAAAAAAATAAAAAAAATTCGAAATTAATCAAAATTTTTATCACTTTCTTCTGAGCTGCTTTCCGACAAATTTGCGTATTCATATTCAGATTCTGAATCGCTCATTTTTCAATATATATTTTACTAAAATATAATATAAAATAAAATATAATAATAATAATAATAATTTGAAAATGAAAAAAACATACCAATTGTATAAATATCCAATATACCCAATTTTATTTTCTGTAATCACAAAATAACTGACTGTCTATGAAGATACACTTATCTTTGCAAGTTTACAACACTTAGGTAACTATTGAACTAAACTATAAAACAACAGAAACAAGTGTTTGATATTTCACGTCTTAATAGTAAAATAAAAGATACAATGGCCTTTATATAAATTCACGAAAATACTACGACGGATCGCAGTCAGTCGTCACGAGTACAGAAATGCAAGAATGCAAGGTATTATGAAGGTATTATAGCTTACAATCCTATGTAAATGATAAATATCAATAACACGATTCTTTTTCTTAGCTTTCACATTGTTATTTTCAATTCTCGAATATATTCGAGTGTGAAAAATTATAGCAGCATCAAATACAAGGCCGCTCGAATTATCTCGAGTGTGCACTGTTTGGCCTGTATAGCGCGCTCAAATTAACTCGAGCGTGCGAGTTAAGAGGTTAAACGAAAAGAAACAGCTCCACGTTTCAGGCTACTTCAATGCTGAAGACAAACGCTTTAAGCTCCTAATCAACAAGAGACTCATATTGATGGCTATCATAACTTACCTATTAGGACTTCGGAGTTTAGCTTTGGGAATCCACTAACCCTTCAAATTCATCTCTTATCCTTACAATCCAAAATCCTTCGAAAAGTCCTCAATGCTCCTTACTTTTTTACGAACAAAGTAATCCACTATGACTTTAATGTCCCATTTGTTGCTCATTTGGCTCGATCCGATATAATTTTTTTCATGACAAACTTTATTTCCACTCAAACCCACTAGTTTCAAACTTCGCCACCTCTTCCATTCCTGATGATCCTCTGAGACTGCTATTTGAGTACTATCACTGGGTAGTTTCTCTATTTGTCTTCATTCATGCCAATATGTACCGACCATGCCATTTACCTGCTGCATTGTTATAATACCTGTTATCATTATTTTTTTTTATAATAATATTCTTTATTATAATATTATTTTTTAACTTCGTCGTAAACCGAAGTTTTTCTGACTACCTTTAATACTATCTGATTTCTGTAGAACAAATCCGATACTTGGGACTACACCTTCACAGGCGTTTAGCTTGGAATCATTTTAAACTTACCAGACGAGAAACTGGTTGATTCAGGCTACTGCAACATTACTAGATAAACGTTCTAAGCTCCCAATTAATCACAAGATACTCCATATACTCCATATCGGCTTTTCTCAACGGTGTCTTTGTTAAATGTTCTAAAAGTAAAATTGAGTAATATCATTGATATGTCTAATGTTTTAAAATTTAAAACAAAAAAGTATTAAAAGAAAAAAAATTAAAAGATTGTTGGTTAGCCGGTTCATCCAGCCGCTTCTCCCAGTCCCCCTGAAGATGGCCTACATTGTAGGTCGAAACGTCGGCACTCAACTATCTCCATTCTCCATTTTATCATCCAGTCAACTATTTTCCTCTCATTCATTTTTAAAATTTTAGTCTACTAAATGTACAATAAATTAAGCGCTAGGATAGGACTATATCAGCTTTGAGTTTAAATTACAGCAGACATCTTTGATTTGCATTCCATGTTCGCTTTCTTTTTCTCAACAATGCCAAGCCATAACCCACAATATACTTCGTACTGCTATACCATCAATACAAATGAAATAATATTTATGTTTACGATAATGAACTTGATATATTCTTCAAACGCTTGCAGTCCTGTAAACAGCCTGGAGGATACTCCTTTAATAAACTCAGTATTTGCATGAAGTTGGCGTGATCCGGGTTCGTCAATGATTTAGTGAGGTTATCGTTAGCTCTTGGCCGCTGGGGTGAGGCCGCAGTGAAGCAACCTCAACAACCTCAAGCCATCACCCACACACTCCTCAAACAATGGCCCATCGCCGATAAATGTAACTAATGCCCTCGACCATTGTGTCCCCGTGTCCCATTTCTTCCCTCCCGATTCTCCCAAGCTAAAGGGCGAGCCCTCCTCGTGCCGTCCATCACCTGCTGTCCCTCCTCCGTCTTGGATTAGCCTCCTTAAGGAGTATTGTACCTTCTGAGGTCAAGGCTTGGGCCTCCTTCACTCCCTCTTCCTTATTATCTCCTCGGCAACCTTTGTTTTGTCCGTTCCTTGTCTCATCAGCTTTCTGTTCTCTAAACAATGTTCCTTTCTTTCATATCACTCCATTAATTAATATTGACCTATTAAAATCTTTTAAGGTGTGATGGAATAATGAATCGTTAGGGCGGGGATTCATGAGCTGTTGAATCACTCATTGAGTACTTGGGAACAGGGTATCAATATTGCATTAGAAATATTCTTTTGTATTAAATGTAAGCAGTATTTATTAAATGTAGACCTTAAATAATGTGTGAGTACATAAACATATCTACAGACCCGGTGAATAGGTGGTTAAATGTATGTGTACAGGAGATCTCATACGTGGTTAAATGTAGTTTTCTCCAGAATGAATTTCGCGTACTTAGGGAAACGAAATCGTATTATTTTCGAATGGAATGAAAGGTTAAGTCAGGCGTCGACTTGTATAAGTGTTATTTCTTATATTACAACTCCAACTAGGAGTTTATGTACATTAATTTAAAACATTAATAAACCAAAAATTCCAACGAAAAGCCTTAAGTCTCCAAACTAAAACAGAAATAGAAATTATCTGTCCAATATTTCGCACATTCAGGCATCCTCAGGATAGAAAGAGAATAACAGCAAAACAAAACATGAATAATGCACCCAAGAAACATGCCATCACCTCGAAGGCTCAAATGCAACTAATGAATCATAAGGTTCATTTTTCATTTTTTCATATGGTCTTTCGTCTTAAGTTTTGTGATGTTTGCTATTATTAATTTTTCCTGTGGTGCTTTTTGAAATTTTGGTGAGGGTATATTGAATTTTGAATTTCTGAAGTATCTATCAGCTGTTTTTATTTAACCTTAACCAGCTGGGGTCGTGTAACCTTCCTTATGATTCATTAGTTGCATTTGAGCCTTCGAGGTGGTGGGATGTTTCTTGGGTGCATTATTCATGTTTTGTTTTGCTGTTATTCTCTTTCTACCCTGAGGATGCCTGAATGGGCGAAATATTGGACAGATAATTTCAATTTCTGTTTTAGTTTGGAGACTTAAGGCTTTTCGTTGGAATTTTTCCACGGTCTTAACATTTATGTAAGGTCTCTTTTTTACTTTTCAATATTAATAAACCAATTACATTAAAAATAAAAAATTAGGTGAATGACACGATTCCGCTCCTCCCAATACATTTAACTCTATCTGCACGAAATTCTCGCCTCCAAATGCAAAGAAACAAGCCGGATAACTGGAGAGCAGCAGCAATGAACAGAGATGATCGGCGGTTGATGTTGCGGGAGTCCTCTTCCCGAAGTGAGATGTAGTGAGATGTATGTATATGATCCATCTATGTATGTATATGTAACTATTTACTGCGGCTGCAGATATATTGTATATATTTTAATACAAGAAAATTATATGAACAGTAAATTAAATAAAGCTAAATGGAACTGGAGCGGAGTGGCTCAGTGATAGAGAACTGAGCTGCAATGCCGTAAATCCTGGTTCAAATCCTGCTGCAGGAAAGACTTTTGTTTAGTCTGTTTGCAGTCGGAGATGAATCATATGGGATCTAGGACCCTCCTAGGGCTCACCCAGCCTCTAAAAAATGTTATAAAAATAGAGTACTCTAAATAAGGGGGGAAATCTGGCGGTTGAGCGTGATCTAGGACAAATCACCTCCCTGCGGAACCATTGTCCATGAAACAGTATTGTCTCTACCATGTACTGAACCTCAGACCCGTTCACAGCTTGTAGTGGTACAGTTTTTTTTTTTTTTAAATAGACCTAGTAAATACTAAATTATAAATTTTCGAAAAAGAAAGAGTTAAATTCACACCAGTGTCAAACGTTGGAAAATCAGCTAAATAAATACGACAGTTTTTCTTGGCACTAAATACAATTGACGTTTTTGAGATTTTGTATGTAACACTATTTTGTATGTTCCATTTTTGGTTTTTGGGCTACTACTACTGATTCACCATGCCTTTCCCTTTTAACTTAAATAATTTTTTTTTTTTTTTTTTTTTGAGAGAAGAAAACACTTTATTGAATAATAATAATAATATATATAAAATAATAATAATAAATAAAACATAAAAGAAATATACTGTACACATTCATAATCTATTTACAATTTGCCTGGGGTCCCCGAACTGAGCTTCTTCCTCATGAATGAGGGCAAAGCAGGAGTCCGGGAGGCTCCAGCCCCCTTTCCCAGCCGCGTCACTGGCATTAAACGCCAATGGAAGCTGGTTAAGGGCGCTTCACACACACACAGGTCGTGAGTGGAGAATCTGGCCAGTGCCAGTACTCCAAATAACATTATTATATCAGGTCTCGAGGCCATTGCCGGCTTAGGAGGCGGGGTTGGTTATATGGATGTGTGGAACTGAATAATGACTGAGCCAGGGGGTTGGGATGACAGGCAAGGTTTTGGTGAAAGTTTGAAAATTTAGTGGGGATGAGATCGAGGACGAAAGGAATGTTGAGATCATTATGGAGGGTTTTGTTGGAGACATAATAAGGAGCATTGACAATAGTTCTCAGGACTTTGGATAGAAAGGATTGAATGCGTCTGATATTCGATTTTTTCGCGGTCCCCCACAGTTCCAGTCCATAGGTCCAAATAGGTTTGATGATGGTCTTGTATATTAGTAGTTTATTGTCTATTGAAAGATGGGAGGTCCTACATAGTAATCTGTATAGTTGGCTGAATCGTCTGTTAAGTTCTTGTCTTTTGAGCCTGGTATGAGGATTCCATAAATAAATTTTTATTAAAAAGATTTGTTAGCCATATTGAATTCTTATCTTTGATACTGTTGCGTGATTATAGAAATGAGGTCAATAAATATCGAACTCAGTTAATCCAATAGAGAATATGGTACGGTTGCATAATTATTTTTAATGGTTTACTCTTTTGTATAATATATCGGGCAATGAATGTCTGTAGAAGATTTACATCTGTGTTTAATCTGACTTTTATAAGAGCTGTCATGAAAGTTTCAAGCCTAGATCCTGTCATGAAAGTTTCAAGCCTAGATCCTGTCATGAAAGTTTCAAGCCTAGCTTCTAATTTTATTCAGTTATTTGACAACTACCAGAGGTAGTTTCTGAACTTGCCTTACCTCATTCATCCATAATATTTACTTGTTATATTATATAAGACGGTTTTAAATTCCAATCCTTCATCTTCATCCTTTGAAGTCATATTCGACGGATATTCTACTTGAATGCAATCTATCGTATTTTACTAGTTTACGAATATTTGTTATTCATCTTCATCCATAAATTCTTTTTTCATACATTCTTTTATTTCTCTTCTTTACTACACGCAATATATCCATCTTTGAAACAGTGTTTAACACTCTTACACCATTTCTGTTTTGAGATTTTCGTGGAAGAAAGCTAATATTTCGCAATGTTATATTTTTATATTACATGACACTAAATATAAATATTATTAATGTGATATTTAGTGTAAAAATACTAAAATGAATGCACTAGTAAAAAATACGAACAAAAAACAACTGGAACGGGTTCTCTATTGTTTAAAAATAAATAAATAGATTTAGTTATTGATTATTGATGATTGTTCCTTTATACCGCTGTCAATAGCGATGTAACTTATATTAGAGATAATTTACAATGTTTGTAAATGGTTTTCCAAACTGGCCTACACCTCGAGGCTGGTTGGAACATTAATCTTCTTGGAGTTTTTTCGGGAATAACAGCATTTGCACATGCCAATTTAAATTTGCATGAAAAACAGAAACGAAAAGCTTTACGATCTACAAAATCTATTACGAACTGCTAACAGATCTAGTTTCATAATTAATTAATATATATCTTTTAAGGGATATGATTGTTTAAAAAGAACAGTCTTAGTAAGTTTTAAATAATACTAAAACTCAGGAGTCGGTTCAAAAGTCCTTTGATAAAGAGATATTCACAGAAGCAATAAACCATCAATAAATAAACGTAATAGGGATCAAATAGGAAATCATGAAATTGCGTCATTATTTTCTTTGAACTATTCTGATTTTATCGGTTATAACAATTGCATAAATACGAAATCAAATCTAAAAACATAAATTTAATAAGTATTACTTCTGGTAAATGCAATTTAGTATTGTAATAAACATCGAGATAATCGATAATCGAGGTTGGAGTGCGGCCTATTTGAGATAGAATTTACTTCATGATTAATCGCAACTCCACGGTGACGCCCAATTCCCAGCGACATTCTTTTCAAACGTCCTTGTTCTGCTCAGATTAAAAAGCTCTTCTCTTGTGGTCTCTTGGCATCCATTCTGTTGCAATTTTCGACCATCTTTTCTTATCGAGTCTGGCAACATGTCCGGCCCACCTCCATTTCAGTCGCTCTGCTTTTGTCGCGCTTTTAACTTTAATCCTAGCCTGTACGTTTCTGTTGCTGATGTGGTCTTTTCTTCTGATACCCATCATACTTCTTGAAAATTGTATTTTTGTACTCTCTAATTTTTTGTAACAGCTTTCTGTTGCTGACCATGTCTGCGAATCATACAATATTACCGGTTAAACACATGATTCCAATACCTTTGCCTTTAATCTCATAAGTAGTAGACTTTTAAAAATGTGTTTCAAGCATCAGTATTAATCCATCCCAGGTTAATCCTTTTGTTGATTTCATCTTTTCTATCTTCATGTTTATTAATTTTTATTCCTCCTTTCTGTGAATTTGTCATTATTATTGTTTTATCTATATTTATGTTTAACCCCACGAATACACACTGTTCAAGGAGCTCGTTCATTATTCGTTCCGTCTCAGGGTGCACCTACATTGGATCCGATGCAATGCGACGCGATCCTATATAATTACATACGATGGTGAGCTGAAAAAACAAATAACTGAAATACGCAGTGAGTGCCTACACTGGATCAGATCCGACACGATTCTATTCTTTTCAACCCGATAGTGAAACTAGTCACTGCCTTCCAAATGAAATAGTATTAATTTTATTCTTTTAGTTCTTATATTTTATATATATATTATAGTGAAATATAAATATATTAAAAATAATTAATAAATAATCTTTATTTTATAAATTAAAAGAACCAAATGTTATAACAATGAGGTAATATTACTATATTAGAATATTTTTGTCTTGCTGTTTGACTATAAACAAATAATTTAGTTCTTTTTCAATAAAAAAAATAGAATTTATTGTTTTTATTATATATTCGTGTTTTATATAAAGATTTAATTTTCTCGATTGTGATAATATTTATTTCTTTTGATATTTTGTTGTTCTTCTTTGCAAACGAGTATAAAAAATCAGAAAAGCCCTTACCTCCCAGAGTTGCCAACTGTTTAATAAATAAATTAAACATTACGATGATAATTTTATCAAAAGTCAAAGTTTCCAATTTTATTGGACGAATTAAAATTGTATTTAGGTATATTTTTTATGTACATTTCTGATAGATATAATTTTATTCAACGGAAAAATAACCTTCGCTACTATATTTAATGGTTCATGAAGATAAGTAATAAAATATTTTAATGAGAATTGAGAATATTTAATTTTGATTTATGACGGATATTTATATAATAGTTAATTATCAAATTACAATGTACATTTTTTAATAAACATTTTAGACAATAAAGGTTAAGTTGGCACACATGGTAACGGCTGGCTTATCGGATTGAAAACTAATGATTTTGAAATGTGAAAATCTCACCTGATCGTACAGTATCGCATCGGATCCAATGTAGGCGCTTCCGTATAAATAAACTATTTTGATTCCACGAGCGATTAAATCACTCGGATTGTTCGGATAAAAATGGATCGGATCGGAGCAGATCCAATGTAGGCACTCTCGATATATTTCAGTCATTTGGTTTGCTTCCGAATTCTGATCGTATCGCATCGGATCCAATGTGCACCCTCAGTTAATGAATTGGCAAAAATAACTATATCGTCAGCAAACCTCAAATTTTATAGCTTGTACCCTTTTATAGCTTGGTTTTCATTTGAACAGTGGGGGGGGGGGTGCTACAAAACAGTTTGGGAAACGCTAGACTATAGGTTTATTGTAATCAATAATTTTTTCTTAAGAATTATCTATGGTAAGTTTAAAGTTAAAGCTTTAATTCAAGGGTGATCCACTTACTGTATGTATTTATATCAATTAGAGAAATCTACAGCTTATAACACTTAAGTCGATGACGACAGGGAGGTGGAGGTAGGGTAGGGATCTGAAAGAGGGTAGGGAGGAAATGGAGGAGGGGAGTAACGGGCTAAGTCAGTTGGATACAGGAAGAATCCCTGTGGAGTTGGCTCGGTTGAAAGGGTACAGCCGAAAAAAATATTATATTGCGCTCAGGATCAAAAGAGGATAACTCAAAACCTCAAATATTGACTTTATCGCTAGTTTAGCAATGCTTTATGCTCCCGAAACTTCAGGTTCATAACCAGACTAAAGCCAGGGCTAATAAGGTTGCAAAGAGTCTTTCTAGACGAAATTGTTTGAGTAAGGTAGCGAAAAGTTTGAAGAAATTTGTTCTGGAAATTCATGTTTTTTGCGCTTTTGATCCTGAACGCCGTAGATATAATACTATGCGTCTACAAACTAAACCGACCATACACCCTTGAAAACGATCAGATATTTTTATAGCTTTCCTGGGTACATTTTATTTATTTATTTTTTTTTTTAATTTATTTATTGATATCTACAACTGTATTACAATTATACAACAAGTAAATAGGCTAAGTGATATATAATGACATGATAACGACAAGTAAAGAAACTACTGGTAGTACTCAAATCAAAGTTCAAGTAAGGAGGTCACGTGGCCATCTTCTTTTCAGACGCCTCGGAGGATTATCGGGAATTGAAGAGGAAGCTAGGTTTGAAACTAGAGGGTTTGAATGGTAATGAAGTTTGTTATGAAAGGATAGATCCGGGTTCGGGCCAAATCATCAACAAAAGGGACATTAAGGTCGTTATGGATGAGTTTATTCTTAACAAAATAAGGAGCATTGAGGATTTTACGAAAGATTTTGGACTGTAAGGATTGGATACGTGGGGAATTCGATGGCTTAGTGGAGCCCCAAAGCTCTACTCCGCATTTTATTTTTAAACATTAAATTTTTAAAATTATTCATGTTTGTGCGTATTTTTCAAAAGTAGATGTGTCTCATTATATTACTAACTCCTTGCCTAAAAATGTCTATATTTCATATTCCTTCTAATTCTGAAAAACTGCAATGACCGATCCCTAAATAGCGGTAAAGATTACTTGACTTTCAGTTAATTATATACTTCGGTGCAGATAACTCATGTATTCACTTATTTATCTTTATTTATGTGGAGTTTTGACCAGAAAAGTTAAAGCCAATTCTCAAATGGAAACAATTTTAACAGCAGACTATGATTGATTTAAAAATTCGACAAAGTTTGAGTTTTCACTCTGTTGGCAGTCTGCATGACTTCCTATTAAAAATAGTTTTTATTGTTTTAGAGGATATGAAATATTTCATAATTGACATGATGTTTCGAACATGGGGCACTACAATTTTAGAAAATAAACTTGATCAAGTTAAAAAGCTTAAGTGAAGGTTACTGAAAGTATTTCAAGCCTGAAACCTTCCAGCGTTTTCAGGAACTCTTTCCAAGTTCAAGCGTGGGTTTTTTTTTTTTGACAAAACAGGTTAAAAAATCTTTTCTAAAATATCAACGTTGCGGACATAAATATGAACAAGAATGACAGCTGACTGAGTGGCTCTTCCTCGACGATATCCTAATCTCCAGATCCCATTCGACTCGTCTCCTTCGGAGCTTAAGTAACTCCGCCCATCTCACGCACCTCATCCATATTTTGGGCGTTTTATTTCTCATCTCTAGACCGAGTTTATGGTTCTCGTTTTAAGATTTTTTTCTTCCTCAAGGTAGTATCCTTGGCCCAATCCTTTATACAGTTTATACAGCTGAAATCCCAACTCATCCTAATACTATCCTTACCACGAATGCTGATGATACACGTGTATTATCAGTCAACACCAATCCAGTCATTGCATCCCAAAGCCTCCAATCCCATATCACTGATCTTGAAGAATGGTGTCAAAACTGGAGAATTAAAATAAATTCTCAAAAATCGCATCAAATCACTTTTACCTTACGTCGTAAACCAATGACTTCCTGCCCTACAGTATCCTTTAATAATATCCCACTGGTGCCTGTAGAACAGATCCGATACTTAGGGTTGCACCTCGACAAACGATTAACGTGGAATCCTCATACAAGACTGAAAAGACAAGAAACCGCTCGACGTTTCAGGCTACTTCAATACTTACTAGACAAACGCTCTAAGCTCCCTATTAACTATAAAAGACTCATCTACATGACCATCATACGACCTATTTGGACTTACGGAGTAGAGCTATGGGGCTCCACTAAGCCATCGAATTCCTCTCGTATCCAATCCCTACAATCCAAAATCCTTCGTAAAATCCTCAATGCTCCTTATTTTGTTAAGAATAAAGTCATCCATAACGACCTTAATGTCCCTTTTGTTGCTGATTTGGCCCGAACCCGGTATCTATCCTTTCATAGCAAACTTCATTCCCACTCAAACCCTCTAGTTTCAAACCTAGCTTCCTCTTCAATTCCCGATAATCCTCCGAGGCGTCTGAAAAGAAGATGGCCACGTGACCTTCTTATTTGAACTTTGATTTGAGTACTACCAGTGGGTAGTTTCTCTACTTGTCATTCATTATGTAACACGCATTCTATTTACTTGTTGTATAATTGTAATACAGTTGTAAATATCAATAAATAAATTTAAAAAAAAAAAAAAGATTTTTTTCGAATTCGAGTTGAAAAGAACGAACATGATAATATTTAACCGCTACATAGAAGAAATACCTCATATTTTTATTCTGGGAGCTCAGGGGTCATTTTCAGTCCGAAATATCTAGTTTTATTTCTACTGATCTATTTGGTTTCTTTAATTAATGCAGTATAATATCTTAGGTTCCTTAGTTTATTCAATTTATTGAACTAACAGATTGACATTGACAAGGTACGAGAGAAGCAAAACACGGTTTTGAAAACTATACATGAAAGTTTCAATTGAAAAATTTAACTAGCACCATCCATAGAAACTAAACAACTTCAAATTTTTGACTTGATTCTCTATCTATCCTGTTGGTATTGTCAATTACTAATTATTCCATGAAGGTAAATAAAAATGTTTTTTTTTTTTTTTTTACTACCTTTCCCAGGCTCAATAATTTATTTATCAAGTATTTTATTAACATTTACATTTATAAGAGTTTTGAATAACTAACAAGCTATCATTATGTTTTCAAGATTTATAAATCACCAAGAATTTTTTTTTCTTTTCAGTCTTGGATTTTCTTTTATTCTTTCTATTCATTTTAATAAGTCTACCATATCCAAAAAAAACAAACAAATATTTATTGGGGTTACCAATAGTTTAGTGGTAAGCATACGAACCAATGTCCAAGATCACGGATTCGAAGCCGGCTGGTACTAATTATATTTATAACCTTGGATTTTTTAAAAATCAATGAAAAAATCCTTGGTCATTCGAATTCGATTGGTCAGTGGAAGGGATGTAAAATGGGCGTCATGATTCTGTACGATCTCAGGCACTCGTTAATGCCTATTCTAATTATACCTGGCTCCTTATACAAGACTGAAATAACAAGAAACTGCTTGACGTTTTCGCCTACTTCAACATTTACTGGACAAACGTTCAAAGCTCCCAATTAATTATAAAAGACTCATTTACATGAGTTATCAGACCTGTTTGGACATACGGAGTTGAGCTTTGGGGCTCTACTAAACCATCCAATTCATCTCGTATCCAATCCTTACAATCCAAAATCCTTCGTAAAATCATCAATGCTCCTTAATTATGTCACAAACAATCTCATCCATCATGATCTTAATATCCCATATGTTGCTGATTTGGCCCAAACTAGATACCTATCCTTCCATGAAAAGCTCCATACACACTTGAATCCGCTAGTCCCTCAACTTGCTCCCCATAATATTCCTGATAATCCTCCGAGGCGTCTGAAAAGAAGATGGCCTCGAGACCTTCTACTATAGAACTTTATTGGAGTGCTATCAGTGGGTAGTTTCTCCACAAATGTTTTTTTTTTTTTCATTTCCTTTGTCCATACAGCAGATTTACTTGATGTAATATAATTACTGTTGTAAATATCTATAAATTATTCTTAAAAATTATGCCTGGCAAAACATAATATAAACATAAACAAAATATTTTGACAAAATTTAGGACTCACACTGTACCATTGTCTGATTAGCCATAGCAGCATAAAGTGGCGTTTAACGAAACAAATAAATTCATATTCAGATCCGCTATTGTAGAAATGAAAAAAAAAAAAATACAATTTCTCAAAGGATTTAAAATATATAAGGTGTTCAGAATCAAAAGCGGATGACTCCAAATTTCAGAAATTGACTTTTTCACAATTTCTTTTCACGTCAAGCAACACTTTATGCTCTCGACACTCAGGTTCAGAACCGGACATAATCACGATAAATAAGGCGAATTCGTGTAATGTTAGACAAAATTTCTTAGGTAAATTACCGAAAAATTTGATCCTGATTGCTTCATATATATTTATAAAATAGGAATAATATTTATGATAAAAATTACATTATTAGAATTTTAACCATAAATCGTTCAAAGAGGAAGTGGACTTTTGGCATTTAATTATAATCTCTCTGTTTTTCAAACTTGGTATTTTAAAGGAGAAAGTCTTGGTACATTATAAATATTTGAACTTTAAACTGTTGACAAATTTATTATAGGTAAGCATTAAATCAATGTGACATTATATTCATTCTTTAGCATATTAATTCGTAGCAGGTAAAAACCCCATAACCTACATAAATTGTTAAAAAGGATATTCCATGGAAATAATTTTTTTGTTTTGAACGCATAATATTTTTTACTAGGCCTTTAAACACGGGAGAGGAGTTCTTAATTTATGTTTAACAAGAGGTGTCTCGTGAGCGTTTACCTAACATTGTGATTTCCACCGCTATTTCCCTTTAATTTTAACTTATAATTATTCTGGAAACAGGACCAAGTAATAAATGCGATATTTATAACATTTGAAGAATAAAAAATAATATATATGACAATATCTTGCTATTTATAAAAAAAATAAAAATCGTCTGCAATGAAAACGAATATTGAAACGTTAAAACGTCTCTGCAAAGGATATGGTGCAGTGAATAAAAATATTGGAATGGTGCAGTGAATAAAAATATAGGAATGGTGCAGTGAATAAAAATATTGGAATGTAGAGAGAGTAGCCTTGAGGGAATACCCGCTTTCCATATTCCCGTACAGATCTTAAAACAAATTTGAGACTTTTAAGTCATATCTCTCAACCCGTAGTGTGGATGTGCCAGGTTCGAACATATCAGTCCAGATCAAAATATACAAAATCTGGATTAGGATGATTTGTTGGATGTATATATATTATTATTTTTTTCAATTTTTTTTTATATTCATTTATTTCTTGTATAATTTGCTACGATTCACAAAATTACACGCTGTACCAAATAGACCAGTCTCAAATTAAAAAAAATGTTCAAATTTAAATGTGTCCCGAGTTAAGAAAAATCTCTTAGCATTAGGTATGATTTTACTACAAATTTAATATGCAAATAACTACTCATAAATTAACAAAAAAACAGCAGATAATTGTCTTTTAAATATTATGAATGAACTATAGTGCCAGGAAATCTGGATTGTTATTAGCATAACAGACATTAAGGAGCTACCGTTTATGATGTTTCCTTGTCTCAAATCGAAAACATTTTTCTTCTACTTCAGGTTTCGCTATAATACAACCGCTATGCATATTCAAACTTGTATGTTTCAAAACGAAACACGGCCTGAAGTCATTAACTAACCTGAATAACGTATCGAATGGAACAGTTATTGATTTCGAAGAGTTACACAACCATTTAAGGATAATACAACATCTGGACAAGAGGAAAAAAAAATTATTTGTGATTCAACACACCTCATGATTTAATGTCTTGTTTTGCTATGTTCTTGTCAGCTAGAGAGTTCTAATAAATCAGCAAAGCAGTGTGCTTCGGGATTTTTGTTCTTGGATATAATTATTCATATCCAAATTATATATGTGTACTACGGGCTGCATCTACATATTTGTGTAGGATTGTTGCATTCATTACTACAATAAAAAAAAAATAGTAGTTTCTCGAACAGGTTTTCAGAACAAAGTAAAGATTTTTGCCAAGTAGGTTAGAATAGCTTTCTCACCATCCCTATTGGGATTAATTACTTATATTTCATTGATATTATTGCTAATAAAATTTTCCTAACCAACAGTTTTTAAAGATTTAGGAGGGCTAAGAAAATATATTCTCGCAAACTTAGGCAAAATCACTGGGTGACATGTAAGGACGGGTCATTTGAAGAGACTGGGATTTAGTGTATAAGATCCACAGGAAATTGATTCGGCTGACACTATGATTATTAGAGTACGAGTGACTGTTAGGTGTATCTCCACATCTCACAGGCCCGATCAAACAGCGTTTGAGTGGGCTTTTAGTTCATCACACTGCCTGGTTTACACTCTGACTGCCTAGTCGTTCGCGGCGAGCGGTATATATAGGCAGGGCCGAACGTTCTAGACGCGCGGTAGTGGGAGGAGACCGTTCTCGGATCGTCGAGAACCTTCTTAATCTCGACGGGCCTAAGACGTTAATCCCTTCCGCCCGTCTTTCTCTCTCTGACCGTAACACTGCCCCTCCTTAAAAGTGCTCTGTCCCAGAGCATAGTCCGGAGAATTTCTGGCAGTTATGAGCTTTTACCGATGGAGACGCTTTTTCTTTCTAGGGGTTGAACGAGCACGCCAATATGGCGACTCCAGATTTGGCGAATGTCTGTTCAATCATCTCCCTGAGAACCTTCCACTCCAGGCCGTCGTATCCACAGCCCTACTTCGGGATGGCGAGCTTGGTGGCACGTAGTCTCAGAAGCCTACTCCGCAGGTCGTCGAGGCTTCGTCGCAGTACGTCATACGTCAATGGGCCAGAGAATAGTCCACTGGTAACGAGAAGATATCCCTGTAAATTGTCTGAGTTACTCTACGGGATCCTGGTACCTTAGTATGTGCAACTGGGTCATTATTTGCCAGATATATATTTATTTAATTTTGTGCATTTCATTTATTCCTAAGTTTTATTCTTCCTAGAATAAAATTATTTTTCTATTCTATTCAACACGGCAGGTGGCCTCAGGACTTTAAATGGATTAAAATCCCTTAGTTATGCCGTTCTTCGGAATAAACGTAAAATGGCGCCCGAAGTCTATGGTGTCAGGTACTCGTTAGATACCCCTGTCCTATTTAGACGTGGAAATTCAAATTTCAGACTTGCTGTAGCATTATCCAATTGCTTAGTCACAACATTTTAACGTCAATTAAATAAATAACGAACAACCAACCCAACAATAGTAGACAATGGTAGAGTAATAGGAGTTAATTTATGCCTGTCATATTGGTTTTAATACAGATTAAAATGTCAATAAATTCAATTATTTTCATATTTTTTAGGTATAAAATGCAGAACGTGCGTGGAAATATTAAGTTCTGGGGAGATATTGTATTATTATTATTGCACTGGAAGAGAAACTCTCTAATGAGATAATGCAAGACAGGTCTAAAAATGGCACGGTCATGGAGGGATAGGTATCTAGTTTGGGCCAAATCAGCAACATATGGAATATTAAGATCATGATGGATGAGTTTGTTTGTGACATAATAAGGAGCATTGATGATTTTACGAAGGATTTTGGATTGTAAGGATTGGATACGAGATGAATTGGATGATTTAGTAGAGTCCCAAAGCTCAACTCCGTATGTCCAAATAGGTCTGATAACTTTCATGTAAATGAGTTTTTTTGTAATTAATCGGGATAGATCATGATGGATGAGCTAGTTATTTATTAATATAAATATTTGTCAGTTAGTCAGATAAACATCAATATAACGGTATAAATGCCAAGAGGTAATGGAGAAGTAACTTATAGTAATAATACATTTTCGGGTTTCCTGGGAAATTAGACTGACTCGCCATCAAGTAACCATTTTGAATTAGAATAATAAAAACATAAAAAATTGAAAATTATATTATATTATTTCTAGTCTGTGTGGGAAAGATTAACATAAGCAAAAGTTTAGCTACATCGTTTGGTAATTAATTAAACACGATAATTCGACATAAATAATTACGATGACGCACCTCTTGGGAATTTCAAATCTTTAGAAAAGGTGAGTATTCAAAAAAGGATATTACAAAATGATGAAATAAATAAAAAAAAATATAAGCCTCATTTTTTTTGGAATATGTAAGATATACTATTGGAAAAGGAATCATTAACTTTTAAGAATATGATACATACATTTATAAAATATTTATTTATTGAAATTAAAAACTATATTATAACAATACAAGTAAAAAGAATTATAGCATATAATGGCATGGATAAAGGAGACTATAGAAACTAACCAGTGGAGGTACTCAAAATCGTCAAAAATATTTGTAATATAAGAGCTCTGCCGAGAAATAAATTTAAATTTTAAGAAAAAAATAAATAATACCTAACTATATAATATATAATACATAACTTATATCACTAAAATAGAGCCAAAAACTCAAAAAGAAACACTATTATTTATTATAATGCAATTGGGAAAAACTACAATGTAAAGCCTTATGTTTCAAAAATACACCCACTTACCAGTTGACGTTTCGCCTATTCAGGCATTATCAAAACACCAAAAACAAAAAAAATGGGTGTAGTTTTGAAACATAAGGCTTTGAATTGTGGTTTTTCCCAATTGCATTATAATAACTTATATAATGTATCTTGAATAACATATATATATTATATATGTCTTAATATATGATCATATATATATTAGGAAGAAAATGGTCCGGTTGGAGGTACAAGAATTCTATTGAGCCCTGAAGAAGACCTTAAATGTGGTTCCAAACGTTGACTTTCCAATAAACAGTTCTGACTTTTCTTTCTTATATAATATTTCATTATATCACATATAATTTTACTAATTATATAGGGAAACAGATAAAAATATTCTAAATATAAACACTACATGTTTACATACCCTTAGTGTTTTGAATTCTCATGATATTTACAAACTAATATTTTAGTGAGTTAAAGAGTTGAAGCATTCGTTATTCGCTTGAGGAACCACAAATAGCCGAAACCTGCCACATTTTGTAAAATGATAAAGGGAAAGGCAGAACAAGGTACAAGTGTACTAAATGGCCGTAAAAGACCTGCCCACACTGGGGGGGGGGGGGAGGGGGGGGATATGGGATTCTTGAGGACCACCCAGGCCACCCAGGCCGACCTAGTCCCGAATCCGAAGCGTTGTGGAATCAATGGAGCTCGATATAGCGCATCAAATCCGGGCTATACCTTCCTTAGGGGCATATCCAGAATGGAAATCTAGAAAATATATCTAACTCGGAATCCGGAGTGTTTCAGATCACATATGATTGCGGTCGTGGAATTGCAAAACCTACACCATTCCCGACACCAGCGAACATCAATCGGCATTCCATCCTCACTTTAAAATATTAAATTTATCAGATGCATGGGTCGCTTTCAAGTGATGCGCTGCGCCAATATGTCTAATAAAAATATAAAGATATTCCGAAAATTAAAATACGGATTGCTGCATTTAAATTTTAATCAGATAACTGAATTGCTTCAACATTTTATTACTGGTTCCTATTGAGCCAGTAAGTCAGTACCCGCATATGTCAAGGCAGAACTGGAACGTTTTTTGAGTCAGTAATTTTTATATAAAATAAATGTTTCCTTCCTGAGAGCCATATTCCTGAGAAACTCCGTTCAAACATGCGAGTTCGAATAGGGCTAGCATAGTTTTTGTAGGAAAACCGCTGCGTGCTAATCCTTTATTATCTAGCTGTTATTGATGTGTCCACTTGTTGGGAAGGAAACCCGTCCGCCTCTGTATCATACTTTCTCGAGTGGTGCAATTCCATTTCTGACTGATATGGAGTGAATGATATTAGAAAGCACTGGAGGTAAATTACAATTATTACTCGAGGTGACTTTATTGACAGCATAGAGAACCGGTATTCAAGTTATCTAATATATAAAATTATCGGGTCACAGTCTTTGTAACAAAACTCATCCGAAACGAATTGTTTTGTTTGTTGTTGTTCATATTTTATCAGTTATGAGTTTTGTATGTTATTTATTTACTATATTCTATACTTAGATATAAGATGACTAAAATGTAAAATCAAAAATCTATTTATTTCATTTTTTCCATTCGTTCATTGTTTCATTAAAATTAAAATTTCAACGCAATATTTTTTAAAACTATCACAACGTGAGACCGGGTCAGCTAGTAATTATATAAAAACAAATCTGCACCACCAAGTAAGTATTTCAAAAATCAATATTTCCCTTAAGAGTATAGAAATTAATCAAGTTAGAACATAAAACCTTATGTTCCGTTATAGGAGTCATGAGGTGACCGACACCTGACCGGATTTTGGCTTTGTCCTGATCGCAGCAGGTGCATTCCGTGGGAATAAGGCACATGCACATTACTTTCAGCTGCGTTAACTTAAAAAAATACTACTATACATATTAGTAACACACAGCTTGAAAAAGACCATACCTTTTTTTAATAATTAAATTTATTGTTTCTAATAAAACTCGTGCTTTTTCTTGCTTTATGTCATTGGCAGGACAATAAATAAAAGTTATGAAAAACGTTTCCTTTGATTCATACCCATATCCATTCATTACTATAATATATACATAAACATTCATATCCGTAATTAATTTCCATTAATCACATAGGAAATGTTAAAGAAAAAATATATTTAATAATAATTATTATTTTGTATTCTTCAATTTATTTTGCACTCCAAAATTGCGCACGCTGCAAATTTAATCCAAGTGTTCTTCTCTTTGCTTTGATACAGGAACATCAAGTTATGAAAATGGAAACATCTATAGTTGAGCATATCTCTTGGCCATTGTCTTTTTAATCATTTCCTATCAATCCTTAGTAACAGGGAGTAGAAAAGCGGAAGAACGAGTGGATTTTGGTGATGATTTTATTTTGATGTGTGGAATATTATTTATTTGTTGTGAATATATGATTTTATAGTGGGATGTTCATTTTTGGTACCATGATTCGGAATAAACCAAGGAGCATTAACAACTTTTCTTAGAATTCAGGACTGTGTTGTTTGTATCTTGTGAATGTGGACGTGTTTTGCTGAACCCCAAAGCGCTGCCCCATATGTCCAAATAGGTCTTAGTACATTCTAGATGAGTGGTTTGTCCCCATAGCTTCATAAGCCGTTGCAGCAGTTATAGGCTATCACTTTTTGGTCGTCATATGCTCAATTGTAATGAGGTGGAATGTAGTTTTAAATTTAGCGATTTTAATCTTTGAAAATGGTGATTAATTATAACGAGTAAGATTTAATATTAAAAATTCTAAGTTGTTGAATTATATGGACTCGTATAAAGTACGTAAAGTCCTAAATTTAGGAGAAAAAAAATTACATGAATATATAACATAATTTCATAGTTTTGGTTTTCTACTTATAACATCAGGGAATTGGGTAGCTTTGGTGAGTAGAGTGCTGAGAAAGGATGCTGAACATTAACATCTAGTGATGGCGCGATCTATAAACTATGAATGAATGAATGAATAAAGCCTTTATTATAAAGAGAATTATAAAACAAGATGGTTTACAATAAACTACTAATATTTACAAAAACATATACATACATAATAACTCTTTATAGGCCTTCCCTTATGGGAGTATGGACTAACTTCCCGGAGTGACCAGCTCTATTGGGAAGTGCTATAAACTATACTAGAGCTTAATAATAATAATAAATGCTTAAAGGATTATTTATTTCGCGATTAGCATGGATAATTTGGGTTTAATATAATGGTTATTTACTTTATTTAGTAATAATTTCCTCATAAAAAGATGATTTAAAACATTTTCTTTTCTAATATGTAGGTACATAACAGGTATATAGCCTTGAGAAGATAACCGAACTAAATATTTATTTAATGTAAATAGTTAATCCTTATGAAGCCGTTATTAATGATTTTTATTAATTTATGACACGTGAAATGACAAAATAATAAATATATCATTTTACAATGTATATATATTTAAATAGAGTAGGCCATCCTATTATTAGTTCATCGAAACAGAGGCACTCAGCAAGACTAGGAGCGTACACGGTACACCTGTTTCACTAACAGGGACAAGAAAGGCGACATTAACAGCAAGGAAGCTATTTATTGCCTTGCGTGATCAGCACCGCCTCAACATCATGTCAACTCCACCGAGTTATGGATAGTTAATTCGATTAATAGCATCAATACCTTTTTATAATTATTGTTCCCACGGTTATATCTATGAACGATGGATTTTTACAATGGAGTTAAATTTGAATGATTTTTTAAGTGAGAAAGTCCATTCATTATTACTGTTATATGCCTATTGTAGCGAGATTATATTTAAAAGCTATTGTATATACTAAGTTTATGCTATTTCCGATCATAATTATTATCAATATTGCTAAGGAAACCAGGGAGGGAGGTAACCGGGAAAATAGTTTGAAGGGTGGTTTATTTCGATTGAAGTTTTATTTTTACTATAGTGTAGGAAGAGATCAAGACCAAATATAATTTGTATGCCATTTGTGGAAAAAATCTAAAGAAGAAGGTTTAAGTATTAAGCAGGAAACAAAAATACTTCATCAGGACAGAAGTAGGATAAAGAAATCATAGATTAAAAAGAAAGAAAAAATGAAGCATATCGTCCTATAATTATGAAAGTGGTCTAATTAAAATCAAAATTAAAAAAAAAAAAGTTCATCATTGTACTCACAACACATTATTTTAATCAAGTCAATGTAAGCCTGTAGGGTATTGTCAAAAAAGAGACATTAGATAGTGATTGCAATTTTGCATTTTTGTGTCGCTTTGTTTAATAGCTTTAATATTCATTTTTTTTTATTTGCACCTTCGCAATTGCGCATCTAGCAAATTTGAATGAAGTTTCTTTCTCTTCGTTTTTCTCCATGACCATCCAGTTATTTTGGAAAAAAAATATATATATATCAATTGTTCAGTAGGTCTCTTGGCCAATGTCTTTTATCTTTAGTATGTAATCTTTTTTTACCAAGTCCAGGTAACAGGGAGTAGGAAAGCGGAAGAACGAATTGTGTTTGGGTGATATTGTGTCGATGAGTGGAATGTTATGTATTTGTTATGAATATATGATTTTATAGTGGGAATGTTCATGTCGTTGTGTATAGTGTGATTCGAAGCATACCATGGTGCATTAATAATTTTTCTGAGAATTTTGGATTGTGTTATTTGTATCTTGTGTATGTGAACTTTTTTTGCTGAACCCCAAAGTTCTGCTCCATATGTCCAAATAGGTTTTAGTATACTGTTATAGATAAGTCGATTGTTCCTCGAGTCAAGTGAAGATCTGTAGTCCAGAAGATGTGATATGCATTTAATGTCGTCTACGTGTGAATCTTCAGCATTGGGTTTATTCCACGAATGTATAGCTGGAAATTATAAAAAACTGAAAGTTTTTTGTAAACTATGTTTTCTGTTGCATGTGAAGAAGTCCTATATACGAAATAGAAGTCAATTATGTAACAATAAAATGGCCATTTTTAAATCAAAAATGAAAAACGTCTTTAAGAACTGTCGAGGAATCTTTCGTTAATGCTTTCCTTCTTCTTCTTAAGGTACTGTCTTCTTTCGAAAGCTGGCGATCATCATGATCGTTGGGACCTTGCAGACTGCTGCTTTTCATTGGCAACCTGAGAGAATGGCTTGACGAACAGTTAAACAGTTCTCTCAGATTGCGGAACCACGACACTCGTCTTCTTCCTCTGCTGCGCATTCCTGATGTTTTTTCCTGCACGACTACCTGCAGCAGTCTCATACTTGTTATAGTTTTGCCTCTCATAATGTGCCCAGAATATTTTAGCTTTCTGATTTTTATTTCAATGTTTATTTTTTGATTAACTCGTTCGTAACTCTATCAACGTAAGATACTCTTAATAACATTCTTTATACCCACTTTGAAAGTCTTCTATCTTTCTTATCATAACTTTTGTTTGGATTAGTGGCCTCCAAACCGAATAAAAATTTGAGATTATGTAACATCTTAATAAACGCATTTTCAGATCATTTTTTATTGCTCTGCTACAGAAGAACTGTTTCATATTTATTAATGCGCTGCGTGCCTTTTCAATTCTTGCTTTGCGTACTGACATTATTGAATGCTCACGTTTTAATGAAATAGCAAACTGGCGGAATTATATAATTATAAATTTTAGATATATTCTTGTCTATATTAGATATATGCCTAACATTAATTGTGGGATACAATGATAATCATGTTGGTACTACTCTAACATCATGGATTAGGGTCACCTGTGGTCTAGTGGTTACTATAAAATCCTATACCGATATCGCGGGTTCACAGCCCAGCAGGTGGTCTAAAGATTTCTTAAAGGGAGCAAAAAAATACTTTGTTTAGCCCTCATTCAGAATTAACACTAAGCTTATACGGTGTCAGCCACTCGTTAAATATCTAAAATAAAATTTAGGACTAGCAGCGTAAAATCTTCCGATTGGCCAAAGCAGCGTCTTGATGTATGTGTAACTAAGTATTTTAGCTAATCCTTTAAGTTACTTTAAAGGAATAAGCAATAAACTACTTAGAGTGTGCTGTTCAGGATGTCGCTAACCTCAAACAATTTTGACTCCCATCAACTCTCCTATGTAAAGGCAAGTCTTTTTTCGACTCAATCTAATATAGCTGATCCTTTATTATTAAGTGGCATTGTTGATTGTAACTATAAATATCAGATCATTATTTCTCTATGATTTGTACGATATCTGTCATCATCAATCGACCCTTAACGTTTGCATCTAGAGCTGACGTAAGTTTTTCGTAGAATCTCGATAAAGGAAGACAATAAATTGAAACATTGAAAGGTTATGCGGCTAGAGCAAATTGAGTTGGCGAGGCTAAGGGTGACAGTGGAGCCGCTATCTGGCTAGTTTAACAACCGGGCTTGTATTGTTATTTGTATTGTTTTATTGGAGCCGGTACCGGAAGGAATGCGGTGCCGATACCGAGCTTGTCTTTATGTGCGCCACTTCGCGGCCTGCTCCTATCTCTGGGGATTTATCATCCTCGCCTTCCTATCACCAATACTCCAGATACTAGTCTAATATTGATTTCACCCTTTCCAGCTCCAGATATGGATGGCTTTTATGGTCATAGCTTTCTTTTCATACCCTCTAGAGGAGAAGCTCGCTCCGGATGGTATTGACTTAGAAACATAATCGCAGTATAGACAAAGTTCTGGTCTAAAGTATTAAGTGCATGCAATCTGTACCAATCTAGCCAACCACGCATTGAAAAAATAATCCAATATGCAATTTTTAGCGATTCTTTGCGATTCAATATCTTTTTTTTTTTATGTTAAGACCGTGGAAAAATTCCAACGAAAAGCCTTAAGTCTCCGAACTAAAACAGAAATATAAATTATCTGTCCAATATTTCGCCCATTCAGGCATCCTCAGGGTAGAAAGAGAATAACATCAAAACAAAACATGAATAATGCACCCTAGAAACGTCCCACCACCTCGAAGGCTCAAATGCAACTAATGAATCATAAGGAAGGTTACTGGCCCCAGCCTGTTAAGGTTAGATAAAAACAGCTGATAGATACTTCAGAAATTCAAAATTCAATATACACTCACCAAATTTCAAAAAGCACCACAGGAAAAACAAATAACAGCAAACATCACTAAACTTAAGACGAAAGACCAAAGGAAAAAATAAAAGTAAAAATGCAAGAAAAAAAAAATTATCATTATCAAGAAACCAGTGGACCTACGGCTACTCAACAAATTATATTAATATTGAAAATAATAAAGAGACCTAACATAAATGTTAAGACCGTTTTTTTTTTTATATTAACACTTTATTGAAATATTACAATCTACCACTAGTGGGCAATAAGTAATAGTGCTATGTAGCTTACAGTCATTCCATAACAAAACAATAATATACAAAAATAAAATAAATAAATATATACATGTGGAAAAATATATACATGCGGTAACAGAAAGAAATTAATGCGGAAATGATAATAAAATAAAGTAAAAAAAAAAAAATAATAATAAAATAAAATAAATAATACTAATAATAAAAATAAAATAAAATGTTCACATTCATAACCTATTTACAATTTGCCTGGGGTCCCCGAACTGAGCTTCTTCCCCAGGAATGAGGGCAAAGCAGGAGTCCGGGAGGCCCCAGCCCCCTTTCCCAGCCGTGTCACTGGCATTAAACGCCGATGGAAGCTGGTTAAGGGCGCTTCACACACACAGGTCGTGAGTGGAGAATCTGGCCAGTGCCAGTACTCCAAATAACTTTATTACAACAGGTCTCGGGGCCATTGCCGATTTAGACGGCGGGGTGGGTTATATGGATGTGTGGAACTGGATAATGACTGAGCTAGGTGGTTGGGATGACAGGCAAGGTTTTCAACATCTAGTTAACGCTGTCTCTATGTAATACAAAATGTTCTTAAAATTAAGAAAATTACAAAAAATCGCATTTTATAAAACCATTTCCAAACCAGTAGCGACATATGGCTTTGAAAGTTAGGACCTGAATAGAGAAGCGAAAAGAATTATGAACATTTGGGACCGAAAGATCCTGCAGTCATAACAGAAAGACTGTAGAATCCGTAAAAACGTAGAAGTTTTACAACTTCATGGAGTAACAGACTTGTTGGCCTTTATAAAAACAGCACGGTTAGGTTAAGTGGTGAGGATGCAGGAGGCGAGAATGCTCCAAATACTGTTGTATGAGAAGCTTAGAGGACGGACCTGTATGATACGGGTAGATAATGTGGAGAACGACCTTGACCAGTTTGGAGTCAGACAATGGAGAAGACGAGCTCTGGACTGCAGTGATAGGCAAGCAGTGGTCGATAAAGCTCAGGTACTTGTAGGAGCGTAACGCCAAGGATATTGGATTCCAAATATTGGAAAGTTTCATTTACTTCTATATATAAACATGTTTCCAACATATATTGGTGAGAAAACCAAAAATGTGTCTGAAATAAGATCAATCAAGTTGGTCTGACCACAGAAACTTCAATGGGTGTGAGAACCAATCAGTTTAAGACAATGTGGAAGTCGAGAATTGCGTCGGAGCCAGGAGTGGAACCTCTTCTTATTAGGAAATGTCAACCTCAACACCTTCTGATGGTGAATGGTAGACGGCAAAGACGGAGCGGAGCTACGCGATCAGGTGAATCAGAAGTAGATCGGCAATCAGTCATCATCGGCAATAAGTCAGCTGTGGCCTAAGTAAAGAGCCTAGGGTTCCCACGATAGTGCAGCTAATAACACCTGCTACATATTGACAGGCCGCGGGAGATTTATCGCAACTCCTTCGTGATCGACCTGGAATATCTCACCCTGCGGCCCTCCGGACCGTTCTTCGCTCATTACCACGCCTCCGAGGCACTCAGCTCGCCCATCGCTCTTGAGGTACCTCTAAGGCGATAGGATGTGCTAAAGAATTAATTTCACGAAAGGCGCAAAGAATGTGCAAGTTGAAAAACGTTAAAGCATTCTCAATGAATGAAAACAGAAATAGTGATATCTATGAATATGAAGATTCTCCAGGAATTGGCTTCTTCCCCAAAATAGTTATGGAGAGAAAATGAAAGGCAGCATTAAGTCCGCTTTGCCTGGAGTGCACAGAGTTTAGGTTAAGAAATATTGCTAAAAACGATAATTTCACATTTTTAAAAGGATCACGGTACATAAATTGTAATGGAGCCTTTTGAATTCTTTATAAGAATTAAAGTTTAAAAAGGTGATAACTTAAAATATCAAAAGAACAGATTATTAATACCGTTATGACACGAGTTCATGACTGAAGGGCATTTCATACATCTACCAGTGAATTTGAATTTATTTAAAATTTAAAATAACATCAGCTCTTAAAAACTTTTCTACCGACATCCATGGGATAACTTATCACTACCAAAAGGACATTTTCCGGGATTGTTAAATTCTGGGCTTGGGTTACTAGTCTCACCATTTTTAATGAAAAAATAAGTTGCCTAAATATATCTCTTCTTGCCTTAATTGAGGTACAAATGAAATCAAATATCTATAAACATTCTATGTTGTGTAAAATATCATGACACTATTAGAAACTTGTCTGATACCGTGTTCTTTTTCCTCAAAATCATTTGCTATTTTTTATTCGTTTGTAATATGTTTCTAACATCACTACGCCGCATCCAGCAAATTGGCTGCCCCTAATTTAGTTTAAAAACAGAAAAGTATTGAAATACGTAATGAAACAAAAATTCTATTTTACCTTCAAGGAAAATAGGAAAAATGACAATTAAATATGATACAATTTTTTTATATATTATAACACGTGATTATGAATTAATTCTAGTCAACGCACAAGATTTCCATTATTTGTGTAAAAATGTTATGAAGTCTAAACATATCGTAAGCGTAGAAAGATAACCATACAATATATGAGCATTCAGGATAAAAGGACTCGAAAATAGAATTCAAAAATCTACTTTCACGGATTTAGCTTCTTTGGTCATGCTTTATTGCTTTACTTCTCATGGATGTAGTCCTGTTCAGAACCGGAAATTTTGAATCTAAAGCATTGCTTTGCTAAACTAGGGAAAAATGAAAACAAATTACTTTCTTGAAATTCGGAGCTATCCGCTTTTGATTCTGAACACCAAAAATATTTTCTATTACAGCAAGTCCATTCTTCACACTAACTAATTTCCCATTTTCCCCCTTATCATTTTGGCATCCATCATATGTTGGTAATCTAGAGTTCATGTTTTTAAGCACTAATTTTAATTTTTCAAATTCATTAATCCTATCAACTATTTTTCAAATAGTCATTGTACACTATTGTTACTGTACAATAGTATTTCTATTATTCACATTAGTCATTGTACATACAGTTCCATACTTTTCTGTAACATGTAACCTCTTTAAGTCATCATATTTATCACACTTTTTATATCTTTATTTTACTAATTTTTCTTAATTCTTCATGTTCCAACCTTTATTGTATATGTTAATATTCTCATTTTGTATCTTTGGTTTACCTCCTCTTTTTTTATTTTCCTTTATATTATCTTTACTTTACTATCCTTTCTGTACATTTATTTTCTGTATTTTATTTTATATGCGTTATTTATAATTTATCATTTCTGCTCATTTTCTTTGATTTTATTAAATCTGTCTTATTTTATTATATCTGTCATTATTTTCATTCTCTTTTCATTATCATTAATTTTGTTATATTTGTCTTTATCTTAATTTTATTATATCTGTCACTATTTTAATTTCTTTTCATTATTATTAATTTTTTTTTTAATCTGTCGATATCTTAATTTTATTATATTCTGTCACTTTTTTAATATTCGTTATCTTTCATCTTCATATCTGCCACTATTTTAATTTTCTACATTACTTCTCACCATATTATTGTTACTGTACATGTTTATATTTTTTGTCCTCTTTGTTTCTGTCTCATAGCCCTGAAGATGACCTACACTGTAGGTCGAAACGTCGGCACACAATTATAAGTTTATTACTTATTCAGTGTTTTTTTTTACTGCACCCCCCAACTATCTCCTTTACATTTGTTTCAAACATTCATCAATACTACCGAAAATTAGCTTGTTCAGATTAAATGTGATTAATATGAATGTATAGACAATAGATGTTGAAAATGTATTAGTTTCTGTTAAATACTTGGTTACATAATGGCATATGTCAAAAGTGTACTTATAGTGTAGTATAATCTTTCACTTTTCTCTTGTGAGGTAAAAAGACACGACACTTAAAAATGTAATAATGCACCCAGAAGAGGATCCCAACTTTCTAAAGACCTCCATCCCCCCCCCCCTCCCAGAAAGGACCAAGACGGATAGGACACGGCTCTTGATAGCGTCAGTAGCCCTTCAGTTATTATGACAAGGGCAATTTATTTAAAGGGCACTGGGGAGGGTCTACAATTATGATAAGGTGGACCTGTAGCGGTACACTGATAGTCTGTCCTCGTTGCTCGTGTCACCGGCGGCAGCCCGTAGCATCCATCAAGGGAAAAAGGACGACCAGGGAACAAATAGTCATTAAATGTTCATGACTTCTGGAGATTGAAATCAAATGACCTATCCAGGCCATGGTTAAAATAATTCTCACTCGTTTTTAATTTAAACTTGATTAGATCTATGTGGTCTGGGAACTTATTACATCCCTCTGACCCATTAACCACATTACAACAATGCATGGAATAGAGTTCTGAACATATTCTAATATATAATAGGATGTATTCAGAATATTGTAACTTCTATAGTAAATATAAGGAGTGAAACTAAAAAATAATCCTGACAACTAGTGGTTGTGTTACAACCAAGGGACATTATTTTTTTCAATATTTCATCCAGCTGGAATTGAAAGCAGGGAATATGGGAGAATGAGGAATGAAATGTAGTTAAGTACTCCACATTTTTATCTTGAATATTCCCCTTGTTTTATAAAAATATCTTTTCTTTATTTTATAATTTGAATCATCCCAACTTTAGTATATATTTTGCAAATGTTTTTTCTGTTATCTCATAATTTTTTAATTTAATTTGTATCCTTTTATTCCTTACAATTTCTATGTACTATTTTAATTTGTTTCTATTTTGTATATCTAGCCATGAAGAAGGCATGCAATGTTGGTCTTAACGATGGCTTTCAAATAATTATTTCAACCCTATGTAAGAAATTATTTCTCTGACTTCCATAATGACCATTTTCTTCTCTTTCACAGTTTTTAATTTATATGTTTGTTTAACTCCCTTTTTATGTTGCTATGGCTAATCGGACGGTGCTACCTGACATCGTACAGGCTCAGGCCACCAGTTTTACACCCCTTCCGAAGTACGGCATAACCAAGGATTTTGACTCCCCTTAAACCCCTTAAACCCCCCGCGCTACATACTCGCGATCTTGCGTTTAGTCGGTTGTTAAGCTAACCACCAGACCACAAGTCGGCCCTATATACATCATACTGAATGTTTGTTTGCTGATGGATTGCTCGTATTTGTATTATGAGTGCCTCACAACCTTCATATAGTGTAAGGGTGAGTAATTGCTGTATAAATATATTATTGGAAAAAAAATACTGATATTAAATGCTGTTTCGAAAACTAACGAAGGTTATTGTGGCCTATCCCTCAAATAAAGAGCCCAATTGCATTCGACAAATTCTCCTAAAAGAAATAAATATTATCACTTCAGTTATAAGTAAATCCTTGAATCCTTGAACTTATCTATTTGAAGTAAGAGCATATTACCAAAGGAAATTACCACTGTCCATGAAGCTTCCTCAACTAATACTCGTAGTTTATCTGAGTTAGAAACAGAGCTAAGTTTTCTGGATGGAGCAATTCTGGGATTGTCTAAATTAGGTCTTTAATTCAGAGCATTGATGCCCCTGTACTGCTTCACAATCCTACACCTAATACTGGACAAGCTATATGTATGCGTATTTTTATGTCTTATTAATATTTTTTATTTAATTCTATAAATCTGAGAAATAAAATCTTGCAAGAAGACAAAGAGATGATAATAGGAAAAGTAAAGTAGAAGGACTGGTTTTGTTTAAAGCAATTGTAAAACACATTTCTTTATCTCTAGTTCTGCATCGGTTGTAGGCTTTGTTGGGGCAATATCGACAAATATATCTAACGGTAATGAAGCCCTTTTATAAGTAGACGTTTTTGTACACCGCATGCCTCCGGCGAAGTGAATGAAGATAACAGAAAAAAATCTGTGGGGTATGCTACCTGCAGGTCATATCTGGTTCTATTTAAAAGTCATTCAGTCTAATAACAAAAGTGCAAGCGGTTTTGAATCGGACCACCTACCAATGTTCGCGCCGAAGAGGGGTGATTTCAGATCGGGACCAGAGGCGGCGTCCGAGATAAAGAGGGTCGGAAGAAAAGCGGAGAGGACGGTTGAGGAGGGAGGGCTCGCTCGCCGAAAGGTGAGACAATGGGAAGGAAGTAAAAAGTATATCAGCCATTCAAAGTCCGGTCCAATGCGCTTTGCGGGAGTTCAAGCACAATCCCGCTTCCATAACGGCCACAGGTGGTGAAGTCTTTCTTCTGGAAGGCGAACAAGAAGGCGCTGCAGGCTACCCGAAAGATCACAATAGATATCGAAAAGATACTGAAGTCACACGGACTTGTTTAAAAAGGGTAGTTGGTGTATGGGAAAACATTAAAAATAAGAATTAGAGGCCCGTTTAAGATGAACGTTATTTATAGTTTTTTATTTATTTATTGTCTTTTGATTGTGATTATTTTTAAATGTTTTTTTTATTTATTTTAAATATCTTGTTTTTGTAACTGGAGTACATCTTTCTTAGTCAATCATTCAAGTGAGTAAATTAAAACCTTTTTCCAGTCATATTTAAAAACGTTTCAACAATTCTATGTCATTCTCAATTTACATTATTTATAAGTCCTTCAAAGTTATTTAACTTTTAAAAATATTCTCTAAAATTTTTTTAATAAATTTGTACATTTTCAACCTAAAAATAAAAGACAAATCAAATAAATACATAATTTTACATACAAACATGTCCCAAAAATAATGAATAAAAAGTATAGATACTTTTTTGGTTGATTGTCATATAATCTATCATATCACATAATCATATAATCTGAAGCCAAATTCAAAGACAAGCACCGCATTATCAGCCCGTTGCAAAAAAGAATCACACACAGTTGATTTCGAAAAGCCACGCATTTTGCACAGAGAGGGAAATAAGATAAAAAGGAGATTTTTAGAAGCATTATACATCAATGACAAAATAGATAAGGTGGTAAATGATAGGAAGGAATCTAACGAAATAAATAAATTGTACTCATCAGTGATTTTAAAGTTAAAAATGAAATAAAGAAATATAGAAGTCTACACTTATTAGATAACACAGATAACATAACCTTCTCAGGAACCTCATAACATTGTTTCATTTTCCAATTTCTTAATTCATACAATTAACTTTTTAAAATAAATAAAAGATATAAAATAGATCAATATAGATCAAAAATCACTAATTTATATTAATTGACCATTCATGATGACTTGATTGAAAGAAGAAAACAAATTAAAATACTATTTTAATAATAAAAATCAAAAACAGTCCAAAGTACAAATTTCAAAAATTGTTAATTGACCATGGAGTACACTGTAATTCTAAGCTTTGTAAGAAATATTTTAAATTATATGACAATCAACCAAAAAGGTATCTATACTTTTTATTCAGTATTTTTGGGACATGTTTGTATGTAAAATTATGTATTTATTTGATTTGTCTTTTATTTTTAGGTTGAAAATGTACAAATTTATAAAAAAAATTTTAGAGAATATTTTTAAAGTTAAATAACGTTGAAGGACTTATAAATAATGTAAATTAAGAATGACATAGAATCGTTGAAACGTTTTTAAATAAAGAAAAATAATATATGACTGGAAAAAGGTTTTAATTTACTCAGTTGAATGTTTTTTATTTTGAAGAGAAAAGATTTATCAAGGCCGGGATTCGAACCCAGATCGCCCGTATCTCTAGTGTGGCGCTCTAAACACTGTGCTACCAAGGCTCGTAACACGGCCAGACAAATCTATTCTCTTCACCGATCCAAATCTCCGTGTTCTCGCAATTTTTGTATATAAGGGGAAGAATGTTTGTTGACATTAATTTAATTGGGATCTCGTTGACTTACGTCAAATTATATTATTATTATTAATTTTTATTTATTGTCTTTTAATGGTGATTATTATATTATATTAGATTATAAATATTTAAAAACAATAATAATTTAAATATAATTTTTTATTAATATTAATATAATAATTTAAAAAGAACTGTCTCAGAATTTCCAATGATATTCTGCCTACGTCTGCGAACTCCTATCACACTACATTCCACAAATGTTGCTATTTTATAATTCTTATTTAATAGATCCTCTATACCGTTTATTACTGCTTCAGTCTATTAGGATTTCAGCAAAGAGTTATGAACAATATTCCTCTCAGTTAATGGCTTAAATTTTAGAATATCCTAAACAAAGCTAATTGTACATCAAATAATAAATTCGTGATTGTATCAAGCTATCAGAAAAGGAATCAGACTCCACACCTTCACAATTTCAATAATTTAACTATCATGGGCTTTCATGGATAAAATAATAGTTTTGTTATTTTAATCATAAAATTTGCCTACATACGGCCAAATTTACACATCCAATACCTTCTTGTTTCCACTGATATTCTAAGTATGAAATCGTAAAATTTAAAAAATGAAAACGAGAAACCGATTCCATATAAATCTTGGAAATTCAGCTAAAGTTTAGAATTATGTCAAGTTGTTTTGAATGAAATGGGTAGATATTTAAGAAAAAAAGCATATTATTTTGTGTGAAGGATTATGAATTTCTGAATAAGTTCACTGAATAAGTCCATAATTAACCTATTATGGACAAAATTTGACTTAATCACTTATCCAACAGGGGTGAGATATAGGTATAACTATTCAATAGTTATATCTAATATAATGCAATTGGGAAAAACCACAATGCAAAGCCTTATGTTTCAAAAATACACCCACTTACCAGTCGACGTTTCGCCTATTCAGGCATTATCAAGACACCAAAACCAAAAAAGGGGATTATGTGAATCAGATCTCGAAGAAAAAGGTGCAATACATCCCAACGATCAACAGCCCAAACAGGCTCCAAACATGAGGACAGCACCCCACCACCAAGACGTTCAACATACCATGAGTTGTTTTTGGTTTTGGTGTCTTGATAATGCCTGAATAGGCGAAACGTCGACTGGTTAGTGGGTGTATTTTTGAAACATAAGGCTTTGCATTGTGGTTTTTCCCAATTGCATTATAATAAATAATAGTGTTTCTTTTTGAGTTTTTGTCTCTATTTTAGTGTTATATCTAATGTTTTTCAAAGTTATTTATAAGTTTGGGAAATATCCGAAACATCTGTTAAAAAAAAATATTTTTTTACTTATTAGACAAGAAAAGCTTTAGATCACTAGGAGATCCAAAAACTTATTTTTTTAATATAACTAGCATACTTACTGTTCCCACCCTATTAATGTTTTTAGATGATTCCTTTCAAGACAATTTTTTTAATGATCCATGCTAAAACTCAAGAAGGTACCTTATGTTCCTATCTTACTAAATTTAGAAGTGGATTGCTGAAAGGAAAGGGATCTTAGGAAAAGACAATGACTGTCCCAGATGTTAACTGATGGCAGATCCGGGAAGTAGCTACACTCTAGAACAATGGGACACTGTCTTGTACGTAAGCTCGCTGGTCCGGCTTTTTTCGACGTTTACCAGTAACAGAAGAGGCTTTACCTTGTAACTGCAACTGTTAACATTTATTCGGAAGCTCTACCTTGGTAATATTCTTATAAAGCGTACATTGTAAAGGGATGCTGAAGGCTCTAAAATTCCTTAAAGTAAGTAAAAGATAAAAAGCAGATACCGTTTCAAACACCACTATTCGGAACTGTTGAGACGTATTAGAACTAAGTAACAGCTTCTTGAACAAACGATTCCGGTTAAAATTGATTAATCTTTCCTTCACTGAGTAGCTACCATGTTATTCGCTAGCGGATCTCATGCTGCGCAACATCTAAATTATTTCCCTCAACCTCGTTCGCCACTGGTCTTAACCACCCGCTGCGCATAACTCATTACGTTTAATGTTCCTTTATGAAAAACAGTAATATTCAACTTGACTGTATCCCCTGTAGTAATCCTCATCCGAAGATCCGAAGAATGGGCATGCTACTTTTCCTCCGAACATCGAGATCCGTGTATATCTGCGGTTTTAGTAGAATATTTAGCTATTAAAAAAATTTAAATAAACGCCTAACAAAATTCAATAGATAATAACCATATTACTAAAACATAGTTTGGTAATTAAGGATACGGTTAACCGTATTTATTGTCCCTATTATTTTTATTGTTTATTTTCTTATGACCAGGGTTTGTTTGTTTATTTAACGTCACTTTTTGCTACTATGGCTAATCGGACGATGCTACAGTGGGAGCTCTAAATTTTGCCTATCCAGGTTTAATTAGGATAGGGATTTTTAACGAGTACCTGGCATCGTACAGGCTCGGGACCCCCGTTTAACGTCCCTTCCGAAGGACGGCGTAACTAAGGATTTTTTACTCATTATGACCAGGGTTTTTCTTTCTTCAAGCAACGTTTCGCACTCATATAGAACGATTTGAGGGATACTAAATTAATAATTGTAATATTTCGAGACAGAAGTATAATGCCAGAATGCCTGGAAATTATTAATAACAAATATTTGCAAAGAAATCATAGTGTAATTGTGAGTCCGAAGAGGGATAAATAAAAATGTTCTCCAGTATCATTGAGGTACCACAAAGATTTTAAGCAAACTAGTTTTTTGTACATTTAATGAATTAAATAATATATACATATAATGTAATAAATCTATATGAGCTGTTATTTTTGCATGTTGTATATGTCAATTTTTTCATATTCGCAATATATGAAAGTTTCCATTTTAATTATTTCAAAACAAACGGGGACCTTTTAAATTTTATTATAAAGTAAGAATCACTAAAATCATTTAAAAGAATAAATGATTATTTTTTTTATCCAAATGGCCTTACACCACCTTCAAAAATTTTCATTCAAAATCTCATTTCCAATAACCGCTAGATAAATATAAAAATAAAAAACATCTGATATTGAATTCGTCGTATCAAATAAAATTTAAATAAATATGTGCAGATTTTAAAATGAACTCAATAAATAACTGAACCATTTTAAGGTTTAAAATTGTCTTAATCGAATACAGGCTAAAGCGTTGGCGGTGTTTTATGGAATGGCATGCAGGAATATAAATGTTTACTTTGGAGGTAATTGCATTTAAGTGCTCCAGTATTCATCTCCTTGACGCCAACGGTATGTATAAACCACAATTAATACATTTTTTTCTCCCAAGCTTTCTCTCGAATCGATGACAGATGAGGATTCTAGTTTTATCCAAACTGGAATGAGTTTTTAAATGGACTCTTTGAAATGAAAACTTCATTCGCCACGCTTAGCTACTTTTATTACAGGAAAAACTTACGAATTCGCGTCACCGACATGCTCATGACGTATTGCGCGAGACTGGTGACGCCTAGCAGAATGTGCATGACTTATACAATTTGTTTTAATCAACGTCAGTTTAAAAGTTAGAATTCCATTGATATAAGAATTATTTTAATTATATAAAAAGTCGTTTAATAGTTGTGAAATTGATACTAATGACAACTTAAAACTTCAATGACTGGTCGAACTTAGCGTTTCTCCCTGAATATTTCATTTTTCAGAGTTACATGTTTTGTTTTATGAATTTATTGAGTATAAAATTATCTAAGTATTGTTGAACTTAACGATGATAGTAATGCTAAAAATTAAAATAAAGTTCAACATCTATTTAAACACAAATATTATAACTATACATATATAATAATAATGTCTTTTTAAAAAATTTCCCTATAGAATAACAAAACAGGTATTGTAAGCATTTATGCCTTAGAGTGTAAAATAACAACATTTAATTAATTATTATAAATAATTTATTTAAATTAAATTATTGATATTTTTTATTGAGTTCGTTCTGCCCATCATATGTTTTATTAATTAATAAATTAATTGAAAATGTATATAATTGTTCGAAAAGTGAATATGTGTGAAAAACGGGCTAATATTAATAGTTTAAATTTACAAATTTGAAATTTAAATAATAAATAAATATTACTGATTTAGAAATTCAAAAACGAACACAATTATTCCAAATTCTCGGGTTTTCACTTCTGTCGACAGCCTTCATTTATTTATTTTTTTTGCCTATTTAACCTTTTTTTAGGGAGAACTGTTTATTGGAGAGCCAACGTTTCGATCCACATCGCAGACGTTCTTCAAGGCTGCCGGGGAGGGGGGGGAGGGTCCCAATGTGCTTTCGTAGATTATCACTTGACAATTCAACTTTTTTCTTTAATCTATCAGGATTACTATCGACAAGTCTTCCCTGATAGTGGATCCCTAGATATAACTAATTTTTCTCCGGGACTAAGTAGCTTTCCTTAGGGCGGAGTACAGTTATGATAAGCCAGCTAGGCGATCTATCTCTTGGAAGCGCGAGGGTGACTAATAACTTGGAGAGCTAGAGAATACTTTTTATTATTCATTTCGGGTTTTTATTTTAGTTTATATGTATAAGGCTAACGGTACCCCGGAGCATTGCCTGTATAACATTAGATTAGGGCTACAATTAGTTTGTGTCAAGGGAGCTGGCTGACAAATGGATAGGCTTACCCTCGGCCTGTGTACCCTAGCTAGTGGCTACTGGTCTCTCCTAGGCGCCGAGGTCCTCTTGAGAGGAATACTTTCGCTTCGTTGGGAGATCCTTGTTATCTTGTCCTACCCGGAATAATGATTGATGTAAATGTTCATCTTAACCATTCAGATGCCAACAAAGGATTTAACAAAAAATATATCTATATATATATATAATCGAAAATAATTCGTAGTATATTCCGAGCTATGACTCTATAGGAAGATTAACAAAAATGTGCTTCTTTACCATTCAGATACCAACAAAGACTTTAAACAAAACTGTTTTATTAATAAATATTTTTAAATAATTGTTAAAATATTTAAGTAATTATAATTTCTTTAGGACTCCAATTTATGCCATTTTTTGTTAAATGTATATTATTTAGGAACAGCGGCCCAAGAATAAATTATGATTATTATTAAAAATAAAATATTGTAAAATCTTGATTATCTGTCCGATGACTATGATGATTGATAAAAAATATTCTTTTTACCAGATACCAATAAAGGCTTTAAACAAAATGTTTGTCTAAATAGATATTTGAACATAAATTACGCTAATAAAAATTAACTATTGTAAAATTCTGGTTTTGAGTCCGAACGTCGATTGATAAAAAATTCATATTTATCATTCAGATACCAACAAAGGCTTTAGAAAACATTATTTAGAAAATAATTTCTAAATTATTTTACTATTTATGAATTCTATCAGACTCCGTATGAGCCGCCTTTTGTTAATTAATTGTTATTATTTAGGAGCTGTTGTCTCAGAATAAATAATGTTTATTATTATTTTTTTTTTTAATTTCGCTATTAAAATAAATTATTTAAACATCCTGGTTATGAATTCAGGTATCAACAAAGGGTTTAAAAAATTCTTTATAGAAAACAAAACGGTCACATAAATAATTCCTTAAATAGTGAAAATATATTAGCAACCAAAGTTTCGACCCACATTGTTGGTTTTCAAATCACCCATACAAAAATATTTAAAACTGAGTTAATAGTAAAAATAAACACACATATATATTACTATAAGTAATTATTGCATAATTATGGTTTTTGGTAGACCAAAGTGGGATTAATAATCTTTGGCATTCAAATACCACACAGGCTTTCGTAAAAAGAAGTTTTAAATAAATATTTTATATTAATTGTATGTTGAAGAAATTGGTCCGGGTAGAGGTCACTGAATGAAATTCTCAAGTAATTTGAGAAATTTTTATTGATAGCCAACGTTTCGACCTACGCTGTAGATCTTCTTCAGGGCTATATGCAAAATACAGACAATATAAGAAAACGGTACAAATATATTAAAACATTTTAAATATAGATAAACCAAAAGAAGGTGAATACAGGCAAAAAAAATTGATAAAGATGTACAGTAAGGTAATTATAAAGGTTAAAATGTAAAGTGTATAATATAAACTACTAAGTGCCAAAAGGTAGTAACCCACATCATGAAGAAAATAATAATAAAACAGAAAGTGTTGATAGTTAAACAATCAAGGTATTACAGATAAAAAATAAAAACTGAATATATAATAGGAATGTGAAATGATATGGGTAAATTAGAAAGTGATAAGCATTACGCTCTAAAAATTATAGGTAATAGAAAAAAAGGAAGAAATAAAAATTGTAAAATATAAAAATCTAGAAACGAATTATATAAAATAAAATAAAAATGAAAATACAGTATTAATATTGATAGGTAGAAAATACTTTATACTAGTGTAAAGAATATTGATTGCATAAGAGAATTAAGAAGAGACTTTATATAAGTGTAAAATGTATATATATATTACTATACATATATAATAATATATATATATATATATAGACTATATATTATATATATATATATATATATATATATATATATATATATATGTATGTATATATATTGGACTAAAATACATATAAAAAACGGCAAAGATATGGTATTTATGATATTATGATATATATTGAACCGGACCAATTTCTTCAACATACATTATCATAGGTCAACAATTATCATCAATATTTTATATTAAACTATGTTAAGGTTACTAATAGGGTGAATACAAAAAAAAGACCGTTATTAGTTTTATCTAGCATTTATATAATATGGAAATTTTTATATTTTACCATATTTAATGTATTATAATTTCTAATAAATATTAATTCTTTTTATAATAAAAATAATATTAAAATTGAAAAAAATGATAAAAATTGATAAAAAAAAGGTCATTTTTTTTTTTACAACAATATACTTGGAAAAATTGTATCAATTATAGATATAAGCATCTTCTAACTTCATGCTGCGAGCACATACAAATAAGTACTGCTATATTAATCATAATCTTTTACAAATATTGTTTATTGTGAACAAAATATTACGTTGCACATTCATATAAGCTATATCATCCAAAAAGAACCACGTGCTCTATCAAATTTTTATCGATTTACATATTATTTTTTCCACTATTTCTTCCATCATTTTTTCAACATAATTTACCAAGATTATAAAGAAAACCTTTAGGATTAAATTATTTCTAATGAAAGTTGCTGGTTTTGCTTTAAATCATCGTCCACAACTTCTACTACTAGTTCTTTCAGGGTTTAGCGAAATACTATTTTCGGTTTAGTTTATTCTTTGCTTTGTCAACTCCTATAATATCCATAGTTACGTATTACCCATCCTGAAGGGCAGCCTGCCACACCCATCACAACCCTTTCCGTCTTATTGTGACTCACCAGTTACCTAAGGTATCTGGTACGTTCCATGTTCTTTTCCATAATTCACAGACTAGCCCTTACAGATTTAGACCACTGTTATATTGTATCACTTGTAAATGATTTTCTATATGTTTTTTTTTTTTTGTGAAATTTAAGGTTCCAGATAAGGAAGATAGCTTTTCTTAATCCTTTAACTTTATTTGGCTCATATGTTAGTTTAAGAAATCCCACCTCTTACTTTCGAAGAAGCCCCTTCTGAAAAGGACATATCACACAAAATTCCATATTCACAGTACAAAAATTAAGCTGGGCTTATTTCTTCGCCTGATTTTCTACCCATAAACTCTGAGCATTTTCTAAAACTATTATTATTGTTACGGGCTACTGGGTATTAAAATGAATTAAACAATTCCTTAATTAAAGATACTAATATTTATTAACAAAATGATAAAAAGGATACAATTAAACTGTTAACAATTAAATTATTAAACTAATATAAATTTATAACGACAATATTCTAAAGATTATAATCTAGGCCTAACTCCTATTTAATTATTACAATAATATAAGATATTAATAATTCTAGATATCTTAACTAGTTACAATACTATGAATATTATAAAATTACACAACAATTTATAACTAATAGTTAACACTTACAGTTCACTAGTCCACCGACCGTTAGATTCTCCAAGTATCACAAACTGACACACAGTGACAAACAGAAACAGTTTATTACACTCGCGAGACTGTCACAGTTCACTGATACACTTATTACACTGGCCGGTTCAACACTGACTAGTTTATCACACTGACACTCACTTATCACAGATTTTCACCGTGCGTGGTCAACTCTCAGGCTAAGACTGACTCGCTCGAGGCGAGGGAGGTATTTAAATAGGCAAGGCCGAACATTCTTGAACGCGGAAGGGGCGAGATAATTCTGGAATCTTCTTAATCCTTTTGCGACAAAAGGAGACGGTCTAGAAGGTCCTAATCCTGTTTTAACGTCTCCCGCTGACGGACTTAAGCCGCTATTCCCCTGCTTCCGCCTTCCTTTGTGCGGCCGTAACACTGCCCCCTCCTTAAAAGTGCTCTGCCCCAGGGCAAGTCCGGAGACATTGGGCAGTTATGAGCTTCTACTGATTGAAACGCACTTTCTTTCCAGGGGTTGAACGTGCACACCAATATGGCAATTCCAGAGTTGGCGAATGCCCGTTCGATCATGTCCCTGACAACCTTCCACTCCAAGCCGTCGTATCCACAGCCCAACTTCGGAATGGCGAGCTTGGTAACACGCAGTCTCATTATTGTTTGTTGGTTGCTATATGAGTGGTATTTTTTAAGATTGTACATCATGCCGTTAGTACTCACCACTGCTCCTTAGAGTATACTCTCTGGAATCCAACCGGACCATCGTCTTCCATCACCCATCCTATTTTCATAATCTTCTACAATTCAAAATTTTTCTGCTCAATGCACACGGCATCACAACTTTGTGAAGTCTAGACTCCCTTTTGACACATTTCTTTTCCACTCGACAACCACCTTGAAATCCTATCCTCTTTAATGATGCCTTAACCGAGGCGTTTTGGAACGGAAACTTCCTGCCAAAAGGCGCATCATTATCCCTCCGTGAATCTCTTTTTAACATTATTATAATCTGCACGATTTTATATTTCATAAATAAATAATTTTCAATAAATTTATGACTACGGAAATTCGTTTATGAATAAACTTCACGTTTAATCAAATCTACGGTACTTTAAACATTTCCTTTAATAGTTTTATTTGAAAAGAAAAGATATGTCCAGAACCGGGAGAATATTTAAAAATTATAACAATTAATAAAAAATAAAATATAATTTCCTTTAATAATTTCAAATTAACAATCAGGAAAGTTTTCATTAATGTAAGATACCACACTCTTAAGTAGAAATGATGTTTATGTAGTTTCGTAAACATTTTGTATTGTATTCATACAAATGTGTATATAGCAACTTTTAAGCGTTGATGAAAAAATGTAAAACGCCTTTTAACGCCTTAAAACACAAACAAAAAACCTAAGCAATGGGGGAAGATCTTGGATAT
This sequence comes from Arma custos, assembly GCA_037127475.1. Taxonomy (NCBI): domain Eukaryota; kingdom Metazoa; phylum Arthropoda; class Insecta; order Hemiptera; family Pentatomidae; genus Arma; species Arma custos. Next base: position 18,933,120 of record CM073759.1, on the reverse strand, counting down.
TCAGAATAGTGGTGCGTAATTTTATTATCTAAATAAGTGATAGGCATCGATATGTCAACATGTCCTGTGATCAGTAACCTTTTACTGCCGGGAAGTATTATCTCTGAATACTGGAAGGCTAGAGCTGAAGGCCTAGATAAAAGATGCATCAGATCGCTTGTCACTCATTGTGCTTGGAGCTGAGAGGTGTGTATTTCATTGTTCAAACACAGGCCTGAATGGATTACGGTCTGAGATAATATCAAACGCGAATTAGCAATCCTTTAATAAGTCGTTATTATTGTCGACCCTTATTGTCATAGGCGTGTCTAAGTCAGTGAAATATGGAATGCAAGTAATTTTTCATCACTCTGAATATTTGTAAGGAAGCGCAGTTGCTCAGTGGCGAAGGTCCTGGGTTCGAAATCCACTCCGGAGGAGAGTTTTATTTAATCTGTTAGTGGCCGGAGAAGGAATCTATGAAATCTGGGAACCTCCTGGGCCTCACCTAGTCTCTATAAAGTAGGTACCCAAAATAAGATTGTGAAATCTGGAGGTTGAGCGTGATCCTGGACAAATCACCTTCCTGTACAATCGTTTTCTAAGGAACAGTACAGTCTCTAACACGTACTGAACCCGAGAGCCTTCATGGGTTGTAGTTGAACAGTTTTTTTTAATATTAAAACTTTTTTTATGCTGTATTTTTAAGTATCTTAATGGTTCCGACAAGATTACAGTAGCCAGCCTCTAATGGATCAGCTTAGGAAGGGTACGCGCTACACCGGAGAAGACGCTTACAAGACTCTCCACTCGACTTGATGAATTGCAGGGCTAACGTTTTAGCCAGCCTTTGTGCATCATTTATCTTCTCCGCCACGCCCTTTTCCTCGCCCGTGCTCCTTCTGATTGTTTCCATTTCGGCCACTCGGAACGAAAACATGTCGCGGATCTATCATTCGGCTCTGATGTAACCAACCGTAGAGCGATATATTACGCCCTATCGGTGGTCTGTCAATGGCGGCCAATCCTAGCTGGATGGACAGCGTAGGTTGAGTAATGGTCCCTCGATGTCCTGCTCTGTAATAGCTTTTTAAAAGAGGAGCCATCATAGTAATCTTTTAACATTTAAATAATTTAAAAATGTATTCTGGTTGAAAAATGAAAGATATAAATTTATTTATATTATAAATAGAGTCATTTGACAATGACGACTAAATACGGAAAGATATAAGTCTCAAATAATGTCAAGTATTTAGGAGATATCATTAGGAGGAATGGATCGGACTGCCATAGACTGAAATAGAAGGCAAGTGCCTCAAATATAAACTAATGGTACATAACCTAAGGAACAATGACCTATGCATGAGAATTATTAATAATTATCCCCGCTACACGAAAATATCGACTATGCTCAGAGATCTTGAACATTCCACGGTAAAACAATATGTTTCAGCCCAAACAAAAGCATAATTCGAAAAAACTCCAGCTTCCGAAAACCCATTAATCCGAGAAATCGGTAACTATGATAAACATTCACTACGACGGTACACGCACAAAAGAACAAAACATATACTTCTCCTTAACAAATCACTATTCGTAGGTAACATAATCTAGTTATCTGTATTTATTTTATGGTTATTTTTAATTGTGTATTTATTTTCTATTTAATTATTATTATTATTATATTTACTTACTTTATTTAGTATAATTTTTATGTATTTTAAATTAGAATTACTATTATGGTTCATTTTTCTTTTCTTTTTTTTCTAAGCGGGTTTTTTCTACATTTTTCCAGCTATTGTAAAATTTACTTATAAAAGAAAACTCTAATTAATTAAAATCACTGTTGTTTAAACATGTAAAGGAAATCCGGAACATGTATTTACACTTATTGCTGCTTGTATATGTAAAACTGTAAATAAAGGTTTTTTTTTTTTTTTTTTTTTTTAAGGAACAACTAACAAAGCTAATGATATGTAACGTAACAAAAGTCATTACAAAAAGAAATCAAGTCATTACAATGCTGTAATAAGGGCAGTTACATTGTCTGACACGTAAGAAAGTTATTTAGCACTATATCACTGTTTGAAAAATTGGAAGTAGCTGTGGGATAGTAACTAACGGGACACAATTATCATATCAGCTTGAAACAGATTTTTCTGCTAAGAACACTTGATACTTGTGCCTCACTATTAAGCACTATTAATAGAGACACAACAGAGGCAAGGATGAACCACGCTAGTAGTGCCTTCAGTGGGAGGTTTCTTCATACACGCTTACACGATAATCCCATAGGAGAGGTTTTCAAAAGAGGATCGAAAAAAAAAAATATTATTATAACTTATTAAAGCCCAAGATCGTGGGTTCGTAGCCCGGCAGGTGGCCCTAGGATTTTTTTAAGGGAGTAAAAAATCCTTAGTTACGCCGTCCTTCGGAAGGGACGTTAAACGGGGTCCCGAGCCTGTACGATGTCAGGTACTCGTTAAAAATCCCTATTCTAACTAAACCTGGATAGGCAAAATTTAGAGCTCCCACTGTAGGATCGTCCGATTAGCCATAGCAGCATAAAGTGACGTTAAATGAACTAACTAACTAACTATAACTTATTATCGGGTTTAATTTTAACACGACGGAATTTTCAAAAACCTCGATAGAAAAATTAGGTTTTTTGAGTTATGACATTTTTTTTTTTTAATTATTAAATCCTACAATACTACTGTTTGACTACGTTTAGATTATCGGAACGGATCTAAAACACGACTAAGCTCATAGACTCCTAGGAGGGATATTGGAGGAGGGAAAGAGTAGCGGTGACACACATACATAGTGAATAGTTGTCGACCAGCAACTTTCTGTCTACCAGCAGCTGCTCTTACGGTACCCTCTCACCCCCGCCTTCAGTGTCATTAAAATCTTTTTTCTTTTTCCATCATCCGACTTTACACCAACGGGAATCTAATTCGATTAATCACGCTTACCTTACACATTCGGAGGCAGCCCTCCAGTGCTCGAGATGGGAAATAACCAGAAGGATACGAAAGGGAATAAGAAAACTAACGAAGGGATAGATGACTCGCGTCACGAACCGTTCTCATTTGCCTCCGGGTACGTTAGCTTTTAGTCGGGACTAAATAAGATAGCTTCAAAGCGTTCTGATGATGTTGTTCACGTGAATCCATATCATAATGGTTAATTTAGTCTAAAATGACTGCCTTAATATCATTTGAACATCATAAAAACGAAAACATTCAATAAGTAAAAGATATTTAACAAATATTCAATATCCAAACCAATATAGCTCCTTCAAAAGAACAATATCATAACTCAAAAACCGAATTTTTCCATAGAGGTATTTGAAAATTAGATTTGAGTTAAAAAATTAAAAGTTTGGGTATTCGTAAAGCAAAAAATTTCTATTGTAATGATGGTATTGAAATTCTTTTTATTAATTGCTAGATTTTTTCTAGATTTTTTTCTTAGATTTTTGATTTTACATTATGTCGTACATTCCAATAAAACTTGAGGTTCAAACATATAAAACTTAAAATATGACTTTTTTAAAAAAACGCCATAATATCACATCAGAAAACTCATTCCTGAATTGGAAATCTTCAACCTATACATTACATTCTATTGGTTTAACTCAAAAACTGGCATTTTGGAGTTACATCGTTCTTTTGAAGGAGCGATTTTTTAATAAATATTCAATATTCAAGCAAATATATTTATTCAGTAAGAACGAAATAACTTAAACCATAAAGAACATAGGAAGTAGAACTCTATTGCTCTGTAAAAACCAACAGACATTCTCAAAACTATAGGTAATGTCAATAATACTCAAAATCAAATGTATATTTCCTATGTCATCTTTCCCATTGTTCCATTATTGAACCTTTTGGTACTGTTGATGTAAGTTGTGCTACATTTGCCTTCATAGATGTCTATTTTTATTTTGTAGAATATTCTGATTATGGTTGAATTGACTGAACGTAGGTAACTTTTTCCTAGGATTTTAGAGAAAAGGCTTTGTATTATTGAGTTTTCCATTTACGTACAAATAAGCATTTCATGTATATTTTTATGCATTATTATAGAATAGTGAATTTCGATCTGAATAATAGGGTGTATAAAAAAAATGTTTTATCAAATTCCTGAGTTCAAGAGTCTGTAAATATTTTAATGCTATTTATTATTTACCAACAATTAATAATCCCTTTAGAGCATTCTCTTAGCTTGTTTACTAACACTTAATTCTTCAAAAAAAGCCTCAGTTCTGTTTAAAAACATGACAGTATCCTACGAAATTCTCGTAATATTACGACATTTATTCATGTTTCAGTTGTACATTTCAATAAATACATTTTAAAGAAGTGTATTATAGCTATTTATTATTTATGAAGTGATTGAAAGGGTTAGTGGAGATCACACTAACGTTAATTTATTTTTTTATGTTTTGGCTAAATTTTTAGTTCATCATCAGAACTGTTTGAAAAAATAATACCATCAATATGAAAGTGTTAGTAGCTACAAGCAATGAAATTTAATACTAATTCGAAATGAATCATTCTTTTATTTTGTCTTTGTTTTTTGTTGGTTAGCAAAAACACAATAGACCACACTTGAGTAAGATATGTAGATTTTCATTCGTTCAGGAGAAGGTGAGAAAAAATCTGAACTGATTAAATGAATAAGCTTTTTTAAAAAGTAAATAAGATCAAATAAATAAATAAATTGAAGGCTTATGTTGGGACTTTCAAACCTATATACTTTAAAAAAAATTCACAGCCGCTGAAGCAACTCGTGAAATTATTAAATATGAAGGTGTCCTTGACCAGCGCACTGCGCGACGTTGCTTTGAAAAATTTAGCAGTGGAGATACGGCGTTGAAATGGAGGAAGGGCTCCGGGCGACCATTAATGGATAATGATGAGGTTCTGAAGGAAGCTGTTGAGTCAAATCCGTCCACAAGTACTCGCGAACTTGTCAGGGAGTGTGCTGTGTCGAAAGATATTGTTCGTCACCATCTCTCAATGGGGAAGGTGAAAATGGCTAGTAGACGGTCATTTATTTTTATACACTCTATTATGTAAAAGAAGAAATATAAGGAAAGTTGATAACTTTCCTGTACAACCGTTGACTTCGAATGTGTTTAGTATAGTAAGTTGATTTAATTTGAAATGTAGAAATGTTTAATAGCTATACTAAGAAAAGAAAAAAAAAACGAATCAATCACATGTGAGAAATCATAGGGTGGGATCAGTAATTGAAAATCAGACAACTGATATATTGGGCTACCCTAGGAGAGATAAGGTAATGAAGGTAAGGCTACCCACAATCAGATAATCGCTTTAATTAGACGATTTTGTCCCGAGCATTGCCTCCAATCCATAAGGGGGCCATAAAGGGAGAAAAAGAGACAACTAAACAACACTCGACAAAAAAAGGATACAACAACGGGAGGAATTTATCTCTTTCTTTTTGATTTAGTGGCTCGTACACGAAAAGAAAGTGGGCATGTCTTATCATTCTGATTCTTCTAAACGAATTAATGCCGGGTATTTAGTCAGGGTTACAAAACACATAGCAGCTCCCCTGTTAACAGGGAATAACCTAATTTTAATACGGTAATAAATAATAAGATAGATGTAACTTGTCTCTGAATTCGAATCGCTCCCGATGAATTATTTATTCCAATACACAACTGAGCTAAACAATTTAATTTGCTTTCAGAGCTTGTTTTAAGATTAATTAATAGATTCGAAATGCCGCAATTTATTTATAAATTGTATACAAAAATTTCCAATCTGGTCAAAAGGACATTTACCGTAGATAAAAGTTTATGAAGAAATTGATCATTTGTGACATAAGCTAAAAGGTCGCACTAATAAGTTGAACTTATTTTTTATTGCGTAAGAACGTTTCAGAAGAAAAAAAAACAACATAACACAGTACATTGACAGTATTATCAGTAAAATGATAAAAAAATTATAATAAGGAAAAATTACTGGAATGATAAAGTATATAGGTTTGAAAGTCCCAACATAAGCCTTTCTATTTATTTATTTGATCTTATTTACTTTTTTAAAAAGTTTATTCATTTAATCAGTTTAGATCTTTTTCCCATCTTCTCCTGAACGAATGAAAATCTATATATCTAATACTTAAGTGTGGTCTATTGTGTTAGTTTTTGCTAACCGACAAAAAACAAAGACAAAATAAAAGATTCATTTTGAATTAGTATTAAATTTCATTGCTTGTAGCTACTAACACATTCATGTTGATGGTATTATTTTTTCAATCAGTTCTGATGATAAACTAAAAATTTAGCCAAATTTTTTTTATGAAAAAAATTAACTTTAGTGTGATCTTCAATAACCGCAGACCCTTTCAATCACTTCATAAATGATAAATAGCTATAATACACTTCTTTAAAATGTATTTATTGAAATGTACAACTGTATCTCGAATAAATCAAGTAAATATATTGAAAGATAAATGATTTGCTGAGATAAAGTAAAGTAGAGACACTACCCAGTGGTAGTATTTAAATAAAAAGTTCAAATTAGAAGGTCACGAGGCCATCTTCTTTTCAGACGACACGGAGGATTATCAGGAATTGAAGAGGATTTGAAACTAATGGGTTTATGTGGAAATGAAGTTTGTGATGAAATGATTGATATAGGATTCGAAGCAAATCAGCAATAAATGGGACATTAAGGTCATTTTGGATTAATTTCTTCGTAACAAAGTAAGGAGCATTGAGGAATTTACATAGAATTTTGGATTGTAAGGATTGAATACAAGAGAAATTCGATGGTTTAGTGGAGTCCCAAAGCTCTATTCCATAAGTTCAGATGGGTCAAATGACTGTTATGTATATGAGTATTTTGTAATTAATAGAGAGCTTAGACCGTTTGTCTGGTAATGTTGAAGAAGTGCTTTTAATGTGAGGTTTTTCTATCCATGTTTCCATGTAAATCCCTAAGGGATGGTTGACAAATGAAGAGCACACATACAGTATATACAATACCAAACGACATTGTAGAATAAGTATGTTGAAAATACTTCAATAAATGTATTTATAATGATTTAAAATATCGCTAGAGTTCAGAAGAATTTCAGAAGTTTGTAACAGTCACACCTCTTTCTATTTTCACTTGAGTGTTGATATTTTTCTAAAAAAGTAAATGAATGATATGTAACATTTGCAAGTTTTTACAGATAAGGTACCAGAGTTAATAATGAGTCGATGACAAGATTCAATGTAAACATTCAAATTAATTGATGAACTTTAAAAACATAAATTTATATTTGATTTACTGATTTTAATAATGATAATTTGTAATTAAAGAGAAAAAAAATTACCCACTTAAATCGAGCACGAGGGGAACACAAATTAACTTGGGAAATTGTGGTACTCCGTCGTTTACAATATCTCCACTATTTGCAAGAAGAGCAATAATTATTTTCTTGTACGAAATAGCTATAATTACTGTAAAATTAAATGTGATTGCTGAACTGTTACATATACAAAACGTAAATTGCAGGATGTTGAAATGGCTTAGTAATATATATGCAAATCCATAATTGAAGAAGTATTTTTCTCTATTAACAACGTTATTGTAACACATATCGGTTAACTCAATATTCAGTCATCATTATTAAAATTTACTCTGTTGCACTTCACTCTAGAAAAAAACTTCATGTTTCTAGATAAAAATAACAGTGTAGGAGTGTGACATTTTGAAATTTCTGAGTCTACCCTTTTATGAAAAATTGGTCGGAGGTTGATAAAGTAACGATGCTTCGTTTGGAAATCTATATACAAATTATTTTGACCTACAAAAAAAGAACCAAAAACGGACTATAACAATTACTTTATTTGATACTTATTTTGGGATTGCTTATTATATATTTTGTACTGTTTTTCATTTATTCCTTGAATAGAAAAAAAAAATCTGAGGATTATAAATGGAAGAAGATGAACCATGAAATTTTATTTTTTTTAAGTTAACTCGATGTTAAGCTGAATTAGAATATCTAAATAATTTTACTCCTAACAGATATACGGTTAAAGCACAAAAAAGCGTATCTTTTTATATTAAATCCACCATGTGCAATGACTTCCCTGAGAGACGTATAAGTAAAATAACTTTAAATTTTGCCTAATTATAAATTGTATAAATATTACAATAGAATGGTGTTATGGCTACGACTGATCCAGAAATACCAGCGATCGGCTAAAAAGGAGCTGGATGGGAACTTCTTTCCATCAATTATTACTATTATAACCAAACTTGAAAGGTCAACTCTAGTGTAGAGGTTAGCAGGACAGCGATTATGACCAAGTAAAAAATTCTTAGTTTTGCCGTAATTCGGAGGGATTGTAAAATGGCCGTCCCGAGCCTGTGCGGTATCGCACTCATTAAAGATCCTGATTACATCTGGGTAAGGAAAAATTTAGGCTTCTCTCAATAGAATCGCCCGATTAGTCATAGTAGCATAAAGTTATGTTAAATGAATAAGCAAACAATAGATGTTTATTAGATAAATAAGTATTTTTATCAAATACAAAAAGACAGAAGCTTTGGGATAACTACTTTTCATTAAAGCTCGCATACTATGAACTCTGCTCAGACATGCCACGCTCTGTGATACTTACTGCACACAGTTCATTCAGAGATGCGCCCCTCCCAGCCAATAGAAGATAATTTTCATTTATTTTTAAGTGTTTATGCTATGCTTCCGGATGGCATACTCAGCCTTATTCTTCTCCTTGGAATACGATTGTAAATTTTATTCGCCTAACAATTAGAATGTGTTCATAAATCGGCTATGCAGAGTTTAGCTGGCCTTTATGCAAACAAGCGATAAATAATGGACAGTAACAGTTTCCAGGGCGGTGCTAATACCCATTGAGCGCGAGATGCGGGCAGGAAGTTATTGGTGTTGCGCCGGCACCTGCTTCAATAGCCGCGAATCTGTTCACCTCCAATATTTCAAGGAGCTCATTATTATTGTAATGGGAAAGTCCGGGCGGGATCATAAATGCCTTATTTATCCGATTCGCTAACTAACTTCCACTCTGAATTACCAGAGCCATGAAATGTCTGCACGGCCACTGAAATAAACCAGAAGAGGTCAGTGCACTAAGGTCTTTGTGAACTGGCGATAACTTCTAAAATCTGAGTAGGAAATGGTTCCAGCGATACGATTTCAATATGCAGTAAATATTTTGGAACGAATGCGAATTCGGAATCAAGTGGACAAGTATAGGGAATAGAGATTCAAACGGAATGGTATAATTCAGTCCCTCGGACGTAAAGGCCACCATGTCCACAAAATAGGTAATATTTAAGGTGAATTGTCAAGCAATATAATAATTTAAAATAATAAAAAAAATTGTATTGATTGTTTATACCTATTTTTTAGTAAATCAATGCATTACATATTTAAATAGGACAGTCACTGCTTACAGTTATTATTATAGCTCTACAACATTTTTCTTTTATTTTATTACATCCATGTTTTAGACAAACGCTAAAACACTGTTTATATATTTAAATAAATATTTTTTATGGCTTTGAGGAACATTAATTCACAAATCAATAAAAACCTTATCCATTCGAATATAAATGAAAAAATTCCCGAAATTCATAAAGTATAATAATAAGGTTAAAAAAATAGATCAATAAAAATTTTCTAAATTTAAGACAAATATGAAATGTCAGACAAAAAACCTAAGACAGTAGAAAAGGTTTTTAAGGAACAATTTCTTTTAAAACTTCTGGTGTCAATTCCGCAGATTGCCGCTTCGATTTAAATCAAAGTTTTCACTTTTCATTTGTTTCATTTTTGATATCCTCAAAAATAAAAATAAACGTGTGTTTTAGTACGAAAAAAAGAGTGTTGCTATGGGAAACATCATCTATATGATTATTTTTAATTTATAGAATACTAGCTTATGCCCGCGGCTTCGCTCGCGTGGAATTTGGTCTGCCACATAATGTTTCGTAAAAGATCATTTTAAATAAATGATTTAATTATTTTTAAAAAATATAAGTTACTCAAAACTGACGGGTTCTATACAACCTTTGAACCCCTATTATATTAAAGGGGAAACCCTTGGGGTGGAATTAACCAAATTTCTTTCTTAAACTATACAAAGAACCTATTTATAAATTTCAAGATGCTAAGTTCCTGATTTGCCTTTAATTATGTACTATAACGGGGGGTACATGCCCCCGTGCCACCCATAAATCTGCCCTTGCTGTAGCCTATGATGTATAACCTATTTTACTCAATAATTTTCATTCAAATCCGTCCAGTAGTTTTTCCGTGAAAGAGAGACAAACATACAAACTTTCACATTTATAATATTAGTAGGATTGGTAGGATATCAAAACAAATAGTTTCACTCATGTTCTTTCTGTTATTTTAACAACTATTATCATGTGATTTGCCTTCAATTATGTCTTATAATGGTTTCTCCACAATACCTAAAAAACAGTCGGGGGGAGGCCACGTGCCCCCATGCGCCCCCCCTAAATCCGCGCTTGCTATAGCCTATGTGTTATTCTGATGTATAAACTATATTACTGTAAAGTTTCATCCGAATCCGTCCAGTAGTTTTTGCGTGAAAGAGAGACAAACATACAAACTTTCACATTTATAATATTAGTAAGATTAAAAAGAAAACGAATGAAAGTTTAAAACTTGGTGTGACTTAACTCAAAGCGGCAACCTGCGAAATTGATAGCAGTCATTTTATTATTTCTAATAATGAGCCAGTCCTTACTCTTTTAAAATATTTTCATTGCATTATCGAAGTATTGCTAGGTCAAAAGATTCGAAGCAAATTTAAAAACAAAACAAAAAACAACCATTTTGTAGGACAGACTCTTGGGTCGACAAAGAAAATATTTTCTCCCATCTTCCGGTTATAAATCTGGAACCCGTTGTGACCTTAGACACAGCCCCCGCTAGACTTAAAACAAACGCCCGATTTTCGCCGATATCCGAGAGGTTCGGGTTCGCTAATGGTCTACATATCAAAGCAAATTCCGCGAACTAATGGAGTAATAAAGAAGGGAGATAAAGCGGAAAGGAAGAGGAGGAGGAAGGTGGACCGCTTCCCGAAGATTTCTGCCATAAGGCGTAAGGGCGGAAGATGGACGATGAGTTAGGAAGGAGAAGAACTAACGAAGAAGATAACAATTGCGATGTGGCTACTCTCGAATAGATTTGCATTCATTTGAGCAGCTGGTGAGAACAAATGTCCTTATAGAGAATCCAGATAACTAGGGCTACTCTGGATTTACATGTGTTCTACAGGCTCATTTGCTCCTAGCTCACTATCTCCTGCGCATTCCTCTTTAACGATATTTCGGTTTCGTTTTATTTTTATTATTATTATTTTTTATTGCAATCCGGAGGCTATTGATAGGCCCCGTATCTCAGACTTGTTATCTGCTCTAGTTCAAACCTATAGAAGTTACTGACTTTTTTTTTTAATCTTTAATTAAATCCAGCTTAATATAAAAAATTAATATAAATTAACACCTGTCACAAAAAAAGTTGTTTAATTTATTAAAAATGACTTTGCTTTGTAAAAATAAGGAAATAGTAATTATTCTTGGACAGATTTTCTCATCGCTATATTGGACTGGGCTGACTGCCATCAATGTAAAATAAACTTCATTAAAAACTGAACTCGATCATATCAGAGGTGGAGCTGAAGAATATTAGAAGGTATTTTTATTTATATGAGTCACGAATTTTTTTTCTAGCACTAATTGAAACAATTCACTTTCGGAAAATTTAGTATTGATATCTAAGGTATGTAATTGGCATATATTGTGAACGAATTAAAGAAATTGTATTTATGAGCATATGCCGATCAGTCAAAGACAAGTCTGGTGAATAAGGTGGGTGTAGAAGGACTTCGTAACCCAGATCATTCAGTGACTTCACTGGTCCTTTAAGAGTATAGTGCCCTTCCGATTAACCAATGTATGTTGTTTTTTTAAAATTAATGCAGCACGATGCGGATATGATGGTTTCACCTCCATCCTAACAGTAATGAAAGTTTAGAGAGAAACCGTCTTTAAAAGCTAAGGCTTTAAATACGAGTTGGGCATGTTTAATATATAGAATGGAGATAATGCAGAACTTGAAGAAGTGGTTGATACTTTTCGATCCCATATGAATATTATTTTCATCCTTCATAACATACTTCACGAATATCAGAAGTTTACTACAGTTTAGTATGACGCTATGAATCGGAATAACATAGCGGAATATTGAGAATAATCTAAGTTTCAAGAAGAGAGACTATTAGGACACCATTAGGAGAACTAGACAAGATCGAAGAGTCGCAATAAATAGGAAAGGGTCCCGTTAGAGGAGGCCGGGGTGAAATGTGAGCTATGGCAGAGAAATGTGTTTCTCCATTTCTGTTATCAAGGAGGCAAGAAGAGAACACCATCGGCAACATACAGCAAATCAGCTATTATGGCTGCCTTATCTCCCATACACACCAGTTCGGGATATATCTCCTTCTATAAACACGCATTGTTATCTAGGGCCGGATATATCACCTCCGCGGATCACAGCTCAAAACTCTACTTTCTTATTGATCTCCTTTCTAATAGCCGGTGCAGTTAAGTGAATTTCTATACATATTCGTTTTTAAGTGACCCAAAAGCCACTTGCACTATTGGCAATGATTTATAAATCCATTTTTTAACTCTCAAAATCTTTAGACGATTGCTTGTATCCGGCGAAAGCAATCGATGGAGACTATAAGTATGCATTTTTAAATTATTTTTCTTTATGCAAAAATTACATTAAATTTTGATTAAATGTATTAAAGACATCTTACACATTAGGTATAACATTAAAGAAGGGCAAATTATGAAACAATTATTTTTGTAAACAAAAAATTAAAAGCAAGTCAAAGTATTATAGAGTTCAAATTAGCCATAATGTCCTTTTACTTTTAGTAAATTTTATGTTTGATATTACTGATTTAGTGTTCCTAATCGTTTGAGACCTTACATACATACATAGCTGGCTCTACATCCCGTCACCAAGACTGGGACTCCTCCAAAAGCCTTCACCAGTCAATACGATCAGCTGCAGCAGCTCTCCAGTTTTGGACTCCCAGCAGAGCCCGTGCGTCCGATGTCACTGAGTCCTCCCATCTGACATCCTTCTTTGTCCATGCATCCTTCCGGACATCGCCGAATCATCCATACGTGCGACGTGCCCGGCCCATCGAAGTCGTCCTATCCTGATGAACTTGACCAAGTCTATATCCTTGTTAAGGGCGGCTAGTTCAGCATTTCTCCTTCTTCTCCAAATTCGAGACCCCAAATAGCAATTTTTTTCTATTTTTATGTTGTAACAATATAAATTTTACCAATTTTAAAAGATGATTTATGCTTGAAAATAGTTTACTATTATTATTCAATCTGAACTAAAGGAAATAATATAATAAACAATTAGTCACTCCTTGAACCTTTAATGAAGCAATTGAGCTGGGGCGGGTGACCGAGCAGTTATCTGAACCCCAGGATCAAAAGCGGTAAACTCCAAATGTTCAAAAACACGGTATTTGCTAGTTTAGTCAAGTAATTTTGTCTAAAGCGAAATTTTGCAGACTTATTTCTTACGTTTTTTGTCAAATTCTGTGTCGAAAGTTTCGTGAGCATAGAGCATTGCTTGTCTAAACTAGCAAAAAAATAGAAAATATCAATTTTTGAAAAGTGTAGTTATCAGTTGTTGATTCTGAACGCCTCATTTAAGCAGTTGTTTTATTTTTTGTTTGCAAACACCATCATTTTTTTTTAATTCTCTATTTTCGATAACAGTAGAGTGGGCAGCACTTATTATTTTTAATTGAATATATATTGCATTTTAATAACAATAAAAAATATCTGGTTTTCCATTCTGTTTTAACAATCCTTAAAGACACACACAAATATTTTAAAAGAAACTATGGGATTAAGACTTGCGCCGGACCAACCCCTATTGTTTCGATTATATAATAGCTCAAATAAATCAAACTCCTATAGCCATATAATTTTATATCTTATATTTTCATTTATCCCACATAATATATCTATAAATCACTTAATCTATGAAGCACACTTACTTGAGTGCGAATTTTTATTTAGCATACTTTCATTGTAATTAATAATAAATAAATAAAGTGTAAATATTTAGTAAAACTATTTGTCTGTTTCGGATTCATGAATTAACTTGTAAAACTTAAATAATATTGTTTGACACTGTTTGGTATCATTTATGCCCTTATTAATATTAAATTAAAATGTAGCATTAGCATAATGATAAAAATTAGATTATTAAAAATCTAATTTAAGGCTTAGTTATAAATTATAAATAAAATATACGGCATTGGTTCCTAATTGACTAGAATCTATAATCATAAATTCTGTGTCGAAACTGAAACTCCGCTTCCAATGAGCCAATCGCTGCTAAACTTTACATATATATTTGATTTTAATGCCTTCATATATATATTGAAATATTTTTGTAGCCATATTTTTGATCAAAATATTAAATAGTTGAACATTGTAAACAATAGTCATTCAATACAAAACGTTTTAAATCTATTATTTAAATTTAAATGCAAACCAGAATTTTTCACACTGTCCTAGTTGAGAAAAATAACATAAAATATTTTATTAATTTATTGATTTTAAGAATGCAATTTGAAGATTCAAATTACTAATCCATAAAGCGTTGACGTTAGACGTGCAGCCTTTTGTCTGGATTTATCTCATCATGTCCGTACAGTCCCGATGATACCTGTTTAATTAGGCGAAAAGTTGAGCAGCTATGTATTCCAGTATTTAATTTCCCGTACTTGCTTATATTTTTTATATAATTTTATATTTTTTTTTTATAAACATACATAGTTTCTTTTTTACTTCTACTTAAAGTTACTTGTAAAATATAAGGACAATAAGTAAAATTTTGGATATTTGGATTTCTCGACAAGCTTAAGCAATACAGGTGTTTGTCTTTTCGTTGGGAGTTGAACTGATATAGATGATGTGATAGTACATTAGTTTTTCGAAGTTGATGTTATTTAATTCTTAGTCTGTAAAATTCTTCGTTATAGATGTTATTTAATATAAATTAATTAATATTTTATTTTACAATCAGATCTTCGATGGTGAATGCTCTTTTAACTTTATTATTACTTATGTAGTTAATCGGATAGAGAGTTTGTAATTTCTTTTAACTGTTCATGCCTAGTTGAATCACGTCTTATTTTGTGTTGCTGTTAGACTTCCCAGCAATTCCATTTGGTGTGTCAGGCTTTCCTCAATTCTGGTTTAAGTATATTAAAAATAAAGAAAAAGAAACGAATGAACATAAATGGAATGTCTAATAAACCAAATCTATACGAAAAATGCTGAAACAAGACTATTAAATCGGAAAGCGCAACTGAAGATTCGATGATTTGAAATAGGTTTATTAATACCATATTACTAATATTAAATATTCACTTAAAGTGCTTTATTTAAATTCCAGTGAATTTATGTTTCTATTCTATTTCATGTTTCTATATCTAGTTTTCTCATAGACGTGATTTTAGATTTTTAGTGTGTTATTTATTCGTTGAGTAACTTCTTAAGTCAGTGAAGTAAAGTCGGATATTAACCGAAAAAACTAAAAATTAATTCTTGGCTACTCAAACATGAATGTAATTTATTAAAATAATATAATCATAAATATACCCAATTAACGTATTTATTAGTAAACAATGTCTCTCTTATTTATTAGTTCTTTGATTTGGGAATCCCCGGAATTCCGATTATTGGCATTACTTTTACTTTACGTTTTGAATTAATCAGACCTAATTGGCAGTTGTTTTTGTTCTTTGTAATCCATTGCAATAACTCCATGTTCTTTTTAATATTTTTCTTAAAAATTTGTTGGTGTTGTAGGTATATGGTGTACCATGGTAGGTACAATGGTGTATCACACATGCAAATCGTAAGTACAGCGTCAAAGTGCATCTGCTAATTTTTATTTGGAGGCGTATTGTATTTTAACATGTTATCTTTTATTTTAAATATACCAAGATTGAAGAATCGGTAATTTTCCAATCTAACGACGACCTACCCCAGCACGCTCCTCTGGCACTTACCTCAACTATTTGCAGCCTGTCAGGTTATGATGCCTGAAATATATTTGAAATAGTAAACAGACAAGAGGATTGTTAGGAAATGAAATGGGAGATGATATACAGCAAAAATATGATTTTTTTTTTGTATTTCTTTTATTTTTAGCTATTTTTCTTTTTCTTTGCCCGGGCAAATCGTTTCTCTTTAAAAGAAAAATAGCTAAAAATAAAAGAAATACAAAAAAAAAATCATATTTTAGCTGTATATCATATTTTCTCTTTAAATTTAAAATATATAAACTACTGAATAAATAAGAAGATAAAAAATAACATTTATTATAAACAAAATTCATTAAAAATAACAATATCACATCAAAACGGTGTCTTATATACAGAACAATCAAAACAATTAACCAAAAAACATCACATTGTACTTAAATATAATTATTTATGTTTAAAATTTAAATATTTAAAATACAAAATAAATAATAAAATATAATAAAACATTTATTATAAACAATATTGATTAAACACAATATGACGTTCCGCTCCTGTAGAAATACCACAGCTGACTTTTCATCAATCACCTCGCGAAAAATCTTCATCAAATTCCAACTCATATTGTATAATTAACATGAAAACAAATAAACGACACAAACAATAACAAAGGACTAAGGAAGGTTTCGCTAACAGTAGGAGGTAGTTAACGAAAGTGACACTTGGAGCGCTGGGGTAGGTCGTCGTTAGATTGGAAAAGTACCGAAGAATCTACCATTTACGACTAAGAAAAGTTTTAAGTTCGATATATGTTAGAGATGGTAAACGATCAGTTATACAGGGAGGTAATTTCCCTTAGATAACTCACAGGTGCCAGATTTCCCCCTAACTAATCTCAGTATAGTAAAAAAAAAATCCTGTACCTCTACGAACAATAAGAGTCTTGAGGACAGTTCGTGGTAGAGACTATTCTGTTCCTAAGATTCCGGTTGTGTAGGGAGATGACTTTCCCGAGATATTGTTCAACCGCAGATTATTCTTTACTGTTGGAACCCACTTTATAGAGATTGGGTGAGTCTCCACATCCCAAAGAATCCATCCCCTGGCTGTTAACAGGTTAAATAAATTATCCAACACAGCTACAGCTACTGCTGGAATTTCGTAATGGCATGAGCCACTCAACTCCCTAATATTTTCCGATAATATTCAACTAAAACCGTTACGCTACTATGCACTTATCATTCGAACCCAGCGTGCTCATACCCAAATAATTTTCAGATACCCAACTTTAGCAGCACGGTAATAAAATACATATAGTGACCTCTTTGCTAACTGGACTAAGCGGCCAGTCCAACCATAGTTTCCTCAGAAGACTCCTGTTGTGCAATAAAAGTCAATAGTGGAGGCTGAACCGCTGACCTTAGCCTGCCCTGCCCATTCTCCACCCAGGGTCTGCCCGCTAATATATTGTTATTATTTCTTTGAGGCGAGCTGTTCATTGAATAGCTATATCCTAGCCCACCTTTCCGAGGAGATTAGTGCCAGAGTTATGGAACATCTGAAGAGTTTGGCACTAACTGCTCACTGTGCCAATAGCCACATGAATAATGGATTTTGTTTTTCTTCACGTCCTTCAGTTTTAAGCTTTAGCGGATATTTCATTCTTCTTTTTTTTAGTCTTACCTTATTTTTATTTACCTTTTTGTCGGATTATATAGAGCCTGCATACATAATAAATGCCTATTATGTAAATGAAAGCGGTGACACATAGATTAGAATAAGCAGAAAATTATGTATTGTAAACTAGATAGTTTCAGCATATATTTTTTTTTTATCCACTGAATCAGTCACTAACAATTCTTAAACGCTTGCCAATTGCTTATAAATCCATTTCAGCCATGGTTTTGTTGTCATACACAATTATGGTATCTGTTCCGCAGGTTGTCACTTCGAATTGAGCTACACGTTTTAACTGTTTGTTCGCTTCATTTTTAAAATTTTCCAAAAATACTATCGTTAGCTTTGAATGGAAAAGGTATTGTAATTATGGTCTATGAGTAGACTTCGGTAATCATTTAATCAAAAAATAAAAGTATAAATAATATATTTATATAAATATAAAGTATTTCAAAGTATAAATAATATAATTATAATTTACTTAAGTGTTATATGATATAATTTTTTTTTAAAATATTATATTTGAACTGGCCATATCTTTTCTTTTCAAATTAAATATTTGAAAAGAAAAGATATCATACAAAAATTAAATAAATTATAATAATATTAATGACTTAAAGTCCATTAAGATCCAAAAATAAAGTAATGTTCAATTGACACTCTCCCCGTGTATACATCGCAAATTGCGAGAACATGGAGATGTACGATCAGTGAAAAGAAATGATAAGGCTGGCCGAGAAACGTGCCAGGGTGGCCGAGATGGTTGAGGCGTCACCACGGAGAGGTGAAGGTCCCGGGTTCGAGTCCCGATCCTGGCCATATCTTTTCTTTTAAAATAAAATATATAAATGATATATAAGGAAGAAGACCTACCTTCTTCAGAAGAAGACCTACAGCGTAGGTCGAAACGTTGGCTATCAATAAAGATCTTCTGAAATTACTTGAGAATTTCATTCAGTGACCTCTACCCGGACGAATTTCTTCAACATTAAATTATCATAGGTCAACAATTATCGTCAATACAAATAATATATGTTCGTTAAAGCGTTCAATACAAAAGCTTGGTGAGCGCCATAGGTTGTCATTGAGTTAGCTGGAAAACAAAACTTTAGTAGTCACCCGAAGACGTCTAGATCCTGGGCCTGATCTAAAATATTAACATTAATCTAATCTAGTATATTATTGAATAATGCACCCAAGAAACTAATTTCCTTAGATACAAATTTCTCTTTTCGTTACTATATCTCATCACAACTTGTCTTTCTGGAAAATATTAAAAGGAAAACGAATGAGAAGTTAAAACTTGATGTGACTCAACTCGAAGCGACAATCTACGGATTAATTACCAAAATTAATTTCGATATCCTAAGATGATCTACCATTCTTTTGTTTAAACCTTTCTAATAGTGTTTCCATAAGTCCATAAAATTTTCAGATAAGTTTTAAAAAATAACTAGAACAATATTGGTGATTTAAAAATGAAATAAAATCTTAAATGATTAACAATTATAGTTAATTTCAGTATCGTTTAAGAATAAAATAAAAATTTTGTTATAGTGTTTTAAATTGACTACAGATCTACGTGTATTTACCACTAATAGATATAAATAATTGGTAAAATAATAATGCAATAATTATAATTGATAAAATAATAAATGGTTATAATAATTGATAAAATAAGAATTATATTGATAAAATATAATGTAAAAAATTATATACTTACAAAAATATAAGTTTGTAAATCAATAATATTACACAACAGAACAGAAATAACAATAATCCTAATATTTAATGGGGGATATATGAGGATACAATATACTATTTTCCCAATCATTTTAAATTGTAGACACATCTTCTTGAATAAACTTATAAATCCATTACAGCTTTAATGATAGTGTTGACTCATAAAATTAATTTTAATATCCTAAGCTGATCAGCCATTTTCAATAGTGTTTCCTTATTAATACAGATAGAACTATTAGAGAAATATTATTTTCAGAAAACTATTATAGGGTTTTAAACAGTATAATGTGATTTAAAAATTATATCAAATCTTAAAAATTAAGTATTTTAATTAATTTCAGTCATATTTAAGGATGCAATAAGCTTATAATTTTAAATTGGAGAAAGATCTACTCACAGCCGAGCATCGATTATCCGATCTAACGTTGTAAGATGTGTTTCACATTATTTAATTTTCTGACATACCTAAAGGAAGGAGTATGCTAATCAACATTAAATAAGAAATCACCAAGTTTATATTAAAAACTTATTTCGTCATAGTTAAAAAAATAAACGTCAATAAAAATATGTACACAATATCAAGAATTATATTTGTACAAAGGAAGTTCTAATATTAGTTTCTTCAAATTTTGACTTCTTATAATTCTAACTAAATAATTATCAAAGTCTTAAATTCTTTTCATAATGATAGTAAGTATTAATTAATTGTTCTTGGAAATCAAATTTTAGAAAAAGCTCTTCAAACTTTTTGTTTTTAAGAGATGGATTTTTGATTCTTTATTGCATCTTTTCTGCGAGGCCAATTCGAATAATGGATCATTCGGATAACCAACGCTATAGCATACTTTTAACAGTGTATTTCTAACAAAAAATGTTTTAAGTTTACGAATTAAAGGTATTTTCTACAGAATAATATGGATATTATAACAATAATCTTAATATGAGTATATAATGGGAAGGAAATATTTAAGATACAATGCATAACTCACCATACACCATACCATTTTAAAGAGAAGAGTGATCTACATGGATACTCACCTTACAGATATAAGGCTCTTTAGGGCAGATATGATGGCCCTATCTGCCCTAAGGATCCTTACGAAATATTTTAAGCATACCAAAAATAATACACAATTATTCGAAGATAACAATAATTACAACAATAATCTTAATATTTAAGGGGAAATATTAAAGAGTACAGAATATAATTCGCCTTATTACTTTAATAGGAGACAGATCTACATGGATATGCAGTTAGGTAAAAGGGATGGCAAACATGACCCACTAAAAAAAATTTTAAGTTCAAAAATCAAAAATATTACACAATAATACGGACAAAGCAATTATAACAAAAGCACATTAACACGAGAATAATACCGACCTAAAACCTTCTATGAACTGTTTATATTTCTCCAAAAATACGGCAAGATTGAAAATAATCGGGACGAGAGATCTTCTGGATGGAAGCTAGGCTACTATTTAGCTGTCCCTCCACTCACGTGCGGCAAAGACAGAAAGAAAGAGTTGATGTGGGAATAAATCCATTGATGTAACCTAGAAGATTATTGTAGGGTTACGTAAATGAACTTGAACTTTATAGTATTTTTATTTTTTAAAAATCTGTTTCTCAATAAACTTGATGAAATCGAGAGTATTCAAAGTTACTAAATAATAAGCATATTACATCTATGAATAATATTTCAGAACTAATCAGCTTACTAAGAGGCCGCTACAATTTTCTAAACAACTAGAGAGTTCAAGGATTCCCAAAAAAAAACAAAAAACAATCTTACCAAACAGTCTACAAAAAACAAGAAGTTGGAAGGAAGTAAGTTGATACAGAACAAAAAGAGGGAAGGAGCATTGAGTATTACTTTTATGAAAACCTATTAAAAAATTCACTCAACCTTAGTATTAATTTTTATCTTCTGTTTTAGTTATCAATGTAATTTTTTTTTTTCTTAGCCCCTTTAGGTTTGAAGATTTCTGATCCGGATTAAGATTAGGTTGGAGAGGAATCTCTTTAACTGTACTGCGTACATTTTAAGAGGGGGATGAGAAAATGGAAGGCTCTAATTTCTTTATTAATTTAGTAACTTTAGATTTTTCCGGTGATGGGGCTCGCCGTGTCCTTTTCCTTTTCTTTGTGTATTTTATTTATTTCTCAATTCAGGCTGAGACTTTGTTCGTGATCTTGCCACGTTTGAGGCCGTCCTGCTGGGTTAAGTGTCCTGAAAAGAGGATTAGTACTGTATTTCAGACTGTCAACAAATTTAATGTGTCTGAATTTTCTCAAAGACTTTGCCTATAAAATATTTTATTTTACAGTGCGTTTTGTCAAAAAGGACGGACCGTAACGGTGACATTACACTTCTTATTCCTATATATCGTCCCTGCCATCGCAAAGAATCTAATCTTTTTTCATGTATGAGAGGAAAATAGTTTACTGGATGATAAAATGGAAATAAAAGTAAAAATAAATCTTGTTACTGTAACGTTTTTATATATTTTTTGTTTTTATTGTTTCTCTCTCATTGCCCTGAAAATGACCTACACTGTAGGTCGAAACGTCGGCACTTACTAAATATAAGTCTAGTACTTATTTGGTGTTTTTTTGACTGCACCTCCCAACTATCTCCGTTCTCCATCTAATGTTTTTTTTCATTTTAAGTATCTAAACGGTTTTCGTTTTGGACTTACAGCAGTTGCTTTAGGATTGATAATTGATAAAAAATTCATATAGAGGCATCTATCAGTCACAAAAAAAATGTAAAACTAATATCATTGGTTTGACTATATGCACTAATTTTTATTGAACCTTGTAACTGTCTTTTTTTTCATTCTCCTTAAAAGTACCGATTTTCATATTCAATGGTTGGAAATGGCAGGAACGATATATTGTACGGAAAAAAAAATAATGCTGTCTTTACTACATAATACATTATTGTTACACTAATATAAGTACAATTAAATGAGTAAATAAATAGTAGATTTAAATGAGCCATTGTATAATTTGCATTATGGGTTTGGACGGCCATTAAACGGACATTGGGTATGCCTAGTCTTAATTAATTATAAATTTACATGCATGCATGTAATGCTATACTATTTATACGGCAAATAGTTTTGGTGTTATTATATCTACAATTGTCATTGATGATTGATATAAATTTAGACAAATATTTTTAAAAAATTACCTTTGCATTTCTTGAATGCAATTTGTACTAGTAGCATAAATGAACTTTCCTATTGGACTTTCTTCAATTTTTACGGATTAAAATATTTAATATTGTTAAATCAAAATAACAACTTTCGAATTCATTATACTGACAGGATAATAAAATAAAAACCAATGAAATAAGTAGCATATCTCTGAATTGTATAAAAAGTAATATGGTATTGTAAGGCGTTGCCAAAAAATGATACACTTTTTGATTATTCTTTCGTCGTTCATTATCAGTTAAATTATAAAGATTTATAAAAAATATCAAATCACAAAGTAGTCCCTGACTACTTTAAGTCGTTACACAAAATACAGCTTCTTTTTTTTTGAAGCAGCTAAGTCTTATTCCAACATTTCCAATTTAGGAATGTTGCAATGAAATAAGATTTCTATATTTTCTTATATGTAAAATCAAAAAAAATCATTTAATTATTTTATTTAATGAACAATACAAAATGGCTCCACTGAACTTAAGAATGATATCGCTTTGCGGTACTTCTAATGAGTACTTACTGTAGTACAATTGAACGAATTTTTAAATAATTTGAAAAATAGGGGCCGGTCCACCCTTCTAGTGATATATAATTAAGTATGATAAATTAATAATATTCTATTGAGTTCAATAGATCGTATTTTTTCCTCTTCGTTTTGGCCGACAAGGGACCACATGCCAATTTTAATTCCTTCTCATTCTTTTCTTTCAATACTCTCTCTATTTTTTCACCATGCCTCTTTTTTATTTCTTCTGACCACTTTGTACCTATTATTTTATTGATTTTATCCTTCAATCCCACGTCCAACACCATCTCTCTGTGCTGCCTATTGCCTATGATCTCTGCGTATTTATTTATTTAAATGTTATATTTTGATAGCCCTTAAATAAATAGAAACCAATACAAAATCTAACCTTATTTCTGTAGTGATGGAATATATTCCATAATACCTCATTAATACTTTATATTAATAATAAACAATATTTTTTCTCTCGACTACACAATCATGATTCTCTTTCCTCCTCTCTGTAGCCTGGACTTAAACAGAGATGATGAAAGAGAGAATGATCTGAAAACCCTTAATCGGTCATTTAAATACCATATTCCAACAAATTGAGGAGAAATAAATTTACATCAAATTAGGAATACCATCAATCAAAATATAAAAGAATAAAATATTTTAAAAATTATATCATATAACAATAAAATAAATTACAATAAGATTAATGACTTAAAGTCAACAAGATCCAAAAATAAAGTAATGTTCAATTAACATTCTCCCCGTTGCGATAACATGGAGATATAGGATCAGTGGAAAGAACTGATATTGACCGGGAAGCGAGCCAGGGTGGCCGAAATGGTTAAGGCACCACCACGGAGAGGTGAGGGACCCGGGTTCGAGTCCGGTCCTGGCCATATCTTTTCTTTTATAAATTTAAATATTTATAAAATAGTTTTAATAAACTAGAGCCAAAAGCTCAAAAAGAAACACTATTATTTATTATAATGCAATTGGGAAAAAACCACAATGCAAAGCCTTATGTTTCAAATCCAGTAATACACCCACTAACCGGTCGACGTTTCGCCTATTCAGGCAGTATCAAGACACCAAAAACAAAAAAGGACGTTCAACATACAACAGGTCAGTTGTATGTTGAACGTCTTGGTGGTGGGGTGCTGTCTCATGTTTGGAGCCTGTTTGGGCTGTTGATCGTTGGGATGTATTGCACCTTTTTCTTCGAGATGTGATTCACATAACCCCTTTATTGTTTTTGGTGTCTTGATAATGCCTGAATAGGCGAAACGTCGACCGGTAAGTGGGTGTATTACTGGATTTGAAACATAAGGCTTTGCATTGTGTTTTTTTCCCAATTGCATTATAATAAAATAGTTTTAATTTACTAGTTTTCATTTCTCCTTTGTGAATTATTTGTTTTGCTACTGCAGAAATAATTTCAAAATCGTTGTAAAAATAACCCTTTCACCTTATTAAGTCAATATGAATAACCAAGATAACAATAAATATCGAATGCTTGTCGCTATAAGTTTCAGGTTTGCTGTTCGCTTTTAAATCTATAAATATTGATGAGGGTATCATATATATGATGGCTACTAACGAGTTTATTAACTTAAGTATCGATAAATGTCACTAAATGGCTAATGAAACTGTGGAATGAATGGTTTGCTCGGTGGCTGTTCACATATCATCACATTCGCTGGGCCACCGAGGTAGAGCCCAAACGGTATAATTAAAGAACGAGATCGTATATATAGTCTGATGAAAAGCGTGTCGCTGCTACTGGAAATTATTTATTGCTAGTCCCTAATAAAAGGCCCGGTTTGGAGATATTATTTTTTTTATTTTTATTTTACTAAAAAATTTCTCATTTTTTCGGTATTTGTTTATTTATTTATTTCAATCATTCAATTAACTCCCTGTCTTAAATCAAAAATATTTAATATTTTACATTTAAAATTGAATAACAAAAATTCCCTTTAATATTCAAAGTTCCTATTTTTTTGTTTTGGGGTAATTTGAATCATGACCTCAAATATATATTTTGAATTTTAATGTCCTTAAAAGGAAATGTTACTTGGTAATCCAATGAAATAAACTGTGAATGAATAGGGTACTTTTTATTTTACTGTAATTGAGTTGAAATGGCTATACTGTATGTAAAAAGATTTATAAAACGATTCTGAAGTCAAAATTTTGTTATTTTTTAAATTCCCAAGAAAAGTTATTATGAATTTTCATGTGAATTTATGATTCATAGTCAAGTGGTTGATTCATAGTCAAATCAACAATTATTTTACAATATAAACTACTATACTATAACTACTATAAATGTGAAAGTTTGTATGTTTGTCTCTCTTTCACGCAAAAACTACTGGACGGATTTGGATGAAACGTTACAGTAATATAGGTTATACATCAGAATAACACATAGGCTATAGCAAGCAAGCGCGGATTTGGGAGGCCGCACGGGGGAGCGTGCCCCCCCTGGCAGTTTTTTAGGTACTGTGGAGAATCCATATTTATAGTATATAAATAAAGGCAAATCACATGATAATAGTTGTTAAAATAACAGAAGGAACATGAGTATTATCCTACTAATATTATAAATGCGAATGTTTGTCTTTATGTTTGTTACTCATTCACGCAAAAACTACTGAACGGATTTGGATGAAACCTATTGAGTAAAATAGGTTATGCATCATAGGCTACAGCAAGGGCAGATTTATGTGGGGCACGGGGGTATGTGTCCTCCCCGTCACAGTACATAATTAAAGGCAAATCAGGAAATCCGTTTTTAAATTAGACATCAGAAATTTTGGATGTACGAGTAACTTATATTTTTAAAAAATAATTAAATTATTTTTTTTAAATCATCTTTCATGAAACTTTATGTGGCAGGCCAAATTCCATGCCGAGCGAAGCCGCGGGCATAAGCTAATTAATATATATATATATATATATATATATATATATATATATATATATATATATATATTTCAAGTGTCGATGAAGTACTGTTACATTGACTTAATCACGTGTACACATATGCATTTTTGTTCTTATTGATTCGTTTTTTGAGTTTAATAATTATAAGTAAACTATATAGGCTAGTCTTTATATAATCATGTGTGATCTGGAGACCTTCTTGGGCCTTCTGACCCATCCTCTAAAATGTAGGTACCCTTGATTAGGGGATAAGCTAGCGATTGAGCATTATCACGAACAAATCACTACCCTACATAACCGTTAGCCTAGAAAAACATTCTATCATGCTGTGAACCCAAGAACCTCCGTCCATGGGTTTTAATTATTTATCATTATATCGGATTTTTTTTTTTTTTTCCTGGCAGAACAAAACTAAATTTTCAATCGTGAAAAATATAAGGTGGAAAAAACTCCTAGAAACATTGCGAATTTAGGATTCCGGCAATGAAATAAATAGGAAATTTTCCCAGATTTAGGAGTCAGCGATTCGAAAATGAATAGTTTTCATTGTTGCTCTTTTCCACCTACAGCAATAATAAAATAAAAAAGATGTATTTCTTTGATACAGTTGTATAGTAAACGACCAAAGACCATAATCTGCTTCCGTAGTTTAAAAATACTATTCTAAAACAAACTATCTCAATTATTACAGTATCTGCATTCAACTAATTGGTTCTGAAATATTTCAAGAGTCTTCAAACATGTTCAATCAATTTCTTCGTTGTATATTTCTGGGCACGGATTTCGGGAATTATATAGAACTAGCTTATGCCCGCGGCTTCGCTCGCGTGGAATTTGGTCTGCCACATAAAGTTTCGTGAAAGATCATTTTAAATAAATAATTTAACTATTTTTTTAAAATATAAGTTACTCGTTCATCCAAAATTTCATATATCTAACTTCAAAACTCACGGATTCTATACAACCTTTGAATTCCTATTATATTAAAGGGGAAATCCTTGGGGTGGAATTATCCAAATGTCTTCCTTAAACTATACAAAGAACCTATCTACAAATTTCAAGTTCCTGATTTGCCTTTAATTATGTACTATAAGGGGGGGCACATGCCCCGTGCCCCCACATAAATCTGCTCTTGCTGTAGTCTATGAAGTATAACCTATTTTACTCAAATCCATTCAGTAGTTTTTGCGTGAATGAGTAACAAACATTCGCATTTATAATATCAAGGATATAAGGATATCAAAACAATAGTTTCACTCATATTCTTTCTGTTATTTTAACAACTATTATCATGTGATTTGCCTTTAATTATGTACTATAATGGATTCTCCACAGTACCTAAAAAACTGTCGTGCCACCCCCCAAAAGTCCGCTCTTGCTATAGCCTATGTGTTATTCTGATGTATAACCTATATTACTGTAAAGTTTCATCCAAATCCGTTCAGTAGTTTTTGCGTGAAAGAGAGACAAACATACAAACTTTCACATTTATAACATTAGTTAGATGATGGAGTCGGAAGATGTTTCGGGGCTATTTTTAAATTGTTATTTTAAAAGAAATTCTTATTGAGGTAATTTGTTGAATAAGATAAACATCATAATCTGATATAAGGGTATTCTTTGGTAAATTTTCTTATCTTGCCTTAAATAATATTAATGTGATTTGTTGCCAGTGACGCGGCTGGGAAAGGGGGCTGGGGCCTCCCGGACTCCTGCTTTGCCCTCATTCATGAGGAAGAGCTCAGTTCGGGGACCCCAGGCAAATTGTAAATAGAGTATGAATGTGTACAGTATATTTCTTTTATGTTTTATTTATTATTATTATATTTTTTTTATTATATATATATATATATATATATATTTTTTTTCTTTATTTTTGTATATATTTTTTCGCTTGTATATATTTATTTCGTTTATATCATTGATTTTTTATGGAATGATTGTAGGCTACATAGCACCATAACTTATTGCCCACAACAGGCAGATTGTAATGCTTCAATAAAGTGTTTTCTTCTCTCTAAAAAAAAATGTGATTTGTATTATTGATTTGAAGTAAGAAGACGATAAAAGCTAGTCTTCTGGGTAATTAAAAATCAAACGAGCCTTAAAATTAGTATAAAAAAAGGATGTTACAACGAACTGTAATCGGAGCATTAAATACTGTGATTTACACGGAAATAGAAAATTTGAAAAAACCGAAGTTTCGTGTTTAACATATAAGGAAGGGAAAAATGTACCTAATTAGGTAATTTAATATTGAGGAGAAAAAGCGTAAAATTCATGCTTTAAATTGTCATTTTTCACTTTATTGATTATATTCTTCCTTTAGAGTAAATCGGACTGTACAGCATGGAAATAACAGTATTCAGTAGCTGCCAATAACAGTATTTATGTTAATATTGTAGAAAATGGACATCGTTATAATGCGTTTAGTTACAAAATCCCATGCAATAAGTTAATACAAATCTCTTAACCTTATACTTTAAATGGACAGTGATATATTCAAAATGACAACTTATTACTTCATCAAATTGAAAACATGGAAAAGGCAATAGACCTACTGTTGTAAGCGTTGAGTCGAACGAATTCCACGGCAACGCCAATTATAAATTATTGGCCGCCGTTTTGGTACATAATATAAAATAGAATTACATATTTTAAATAGATGCAAATTTCTCAATAGTAAATCTCCACATGAAAAGAAAACTAAGGAAAATGGCGGTTATAATAGTCGCTTGCGAGGACAGAGAAGGCTTGCTGGTCGTATATCAAAGTCTTTGTCGGTACTCAACGAAGGGTAATTAGGTACCGTCATCGGTGCCTTTGCCCTCTCTGGACAAAATCGCCGCTACGCCCACGACTTCTTCGAATCCCGTCCAGAGTTGCACCTGTTGCAATAAGGCTCTGCGCCAAATCGGGATCGGTCATGCTGGATTCAGAAGGCGGTCAGAAGCGGTATCCAGGCCGCAAGGATTTAATTACGCGCTAATAATAATACCGGTATCGTAATGGCAGGATGTTACAGATTTATGCAGGATGATCATTATTGCTCACCAGAATGGAAGGATCATGATTCATTCGGGTTCACTTTGAAATTAAGTTGAATTTAGAATTGGAGCCCACAAAGAATCTATCAAAGCAGTCTGAGGTCTGTCATACAAATCGTGTTCAGCACGATCGTGTCATTTTACACTGGAAAACAACTAACTTTTTGTATTCTTTTTTAGTTTCAGACATAATACTTTTTATCCTGGTTAACAAGGATGTGAAATTTATAAAAGCAGTTATGAAGATGATACAACTTCTTCATCATAATAAAAATTATGATAAAAAAAAGGCTTAGCAATCCTATTACAGTTTTTTACTGATGCCAATTTCCACCCATGGACTACTTCCCGAACCCTAATCCGTTTGATAACTCTTGACGAATCCCTCCCATCTACGTAAGGTCTAACCTTTGGACAGTTACAAGATGTCTCTGCGCCTTACATTTTAGGACTTGCTTGGCTACTCAGCCTAACTACTTAACTATTTTACTACTTAACTACTTAAAAGGTTCATCTCATTCTTCAAATAAACTTCATTATATTAACATGCATAACTCGTGATTCTGATTTGCTTAAAATCCGAAATTCTGTATAGTTTAAATCTTTTTTCGGAATATTCTGCGCAATTTCTTATATTCCAATATCTAAGACGTTGTTCAACTTACAACATAAACAGCCACGTTTCAGATCCATAAAGAAGGGTTGGATCTTCATAAGACACTGATCAGACCCATTCTACCCTAAGGATCGGAATCCTGGGTGATTAACAGGATTGATGAGCAGAGATAGGCATTATTCGAAATGAAAATATTTGGAAGCAACTAGGTTGGCAGACCATGAACAGACCATGAGAGGAATGTGTGATGCTGTTTGACTGCGATCCTGTGAAAATTTTACAAGATCCCAAGCACCCTCAAAGGGCTGTAGGGCCAATTATGGATGACTAAATGAACGAACAGTTAGAAGTATGATAATATGAATTATGATTTATGAATTCTAAATTTAAAATCTAAGGCCATAAATCACTAACTTAATATGACTATAAATAGGACGCATTTTCTGCCTCCGACCGCTCCTTTATTTCCCTTTCATTTCGTTTTTTCAAGTTTTCATTGACTGTAAATACTTGAATTTTTACTTATTTAGACATATTTCCTCTTACAATAACATCCCCAAAATCATCGCCGCTTCCGTGAAGATGACCTACAATGTAGGTCGAAACGTCGGCTCACAATAAATAAGTATGCACTTATTATGTTGTTTTAATTGACTGCACCCCCAACTATCTCTATCCTTACATTAGAAGTTCCAGTCAACTAATTTCTCTTCTAACATCGCCGCTTCTGTTACTAACCATTTACTAATTCTGTTAGTTACTTCGTATCAAGAGCCCTATATCGTTACCCGCATTCATCAATGTTATTGTATGCATTGGTTGAATTGGTCAGAGGGTGCAGTCGAAACATAATAGGCAGAACTTATTTTTTAATTATTTAACCTACTATTTGGCTGCTCTGAAGATGGCCTACATCGTAGGTCGAAATGTAGGCACAATTAAGAAATAAGTTCTGCTTATTTGTGTTATTTTTACACCTCCTGACAAATTCAATCCATCATTAGAATTATCCAGTCAACTATTTTCCAATCTTACGATATTTTATTAATTTTTATTAATTGAAATTTTGATGGTGATTATTTTTAAATATTATTGTTTTGAAGAGAAAAGATTTGTCCTGGCTGGGATTCCAACCCTTCCGGGTCGTCTGCATCTCCGGGGCAGAGCTCTAAACCACTGAGCTACCAGGGGTGGTATCGAAGTTAGACAAATAGGATCAATGAAGGGAATGGATTTGTCTGACTTAGATACGACCCTTGGTAGCTCAGTGATTTAGAGCACTGCGCCGGAGATGCAGGAGACCCGGGTTCGAATCCCGGCCAGGACAAAGCTTTTCTCTTCAAAACAATAACATTGTTGTATTCAGTTTAATAGTCCTGGCTAAAGAATCCTCATACTACATGTTCTGATATTAGCACTGCCTTACACAACCATTTCTGTACATATGGAATAGTGTGTTTCGTTTTCATTAATCCTAGACGTCATAACGATTTATGCCGTTTGAAAACATCCCGTTTCATCAGGTTACGAGATGATGCGACGTCATTTGCTGATGGTATGATTAATACGGCTGCTACTTTTCCCCGCTGGGTAGTTTCTTCTCAGATTGCGACGGCCTTATTCGGTGAACCTGTTGCTCCTTCATCAAGGAAGCCTCGAGATGCTTCTCTCTCGCGAATCGTGACGGGCATTGATAAGATTCCCCCAAGCCAGATTCGTTTTCCCATTCCATTTAAAGGTAGGAAGATATTTGAAGCCACATTTCGAAATAACTGTGATTTTTTTTTATCTTTGTTTCTCATTAAGGGGAAGCTCCGTGAAAGTAGCGGGAGATTAAACACTTCGATTAAAATTTCTTCATATAGATGAAGGATTATTGGGACAGCTAGCAATCGTAGATCCTCCCCTGAATGATGCAAGAAGAAACCGTTGACTGACATTTATGTATGTGTATATATATACATATATATATATATATATATATATATATGATTTGAAAGTGGTATAATAAAGCGAATTTATTCTTATTCGCGATATCTAAAGATTTCCATTTGAATTACTTTAAACACGTATTAAAAATTACTAATTGAAGTTTTTATGGCTAATCATTTTCAAAGCCTATTGTATGCCGATAACATAGTATTGAAACGGATATGAAAGACAAGCTGCAACAAGCCCTGGTGGAATGAGAGAAAGAACTCATCAGCAAAGGAATGACAATAAATAGTGGTATCAAGAGAAGAACAAAAGGACGACCAGCTGATCTGTAACGGGGAGGTACTTGAAGTTGTAGAAGAGTACACTACTTGGGGACAATCATAAGCAACAGAGGAAGAATTGACCCAGAAGTCGCCAACAGAATATACAAAGCCAGCCAGGTTGCAACGGTATAGTTGGGCATAGAGAGGTTGGAAAGGAAACCAAAATGCACATTTACAAATCAGTTTACCTCCCAACCCTCACTTATGAGGGTTATGCTGGACAAAAAAGCTAGCCGAGTGACAGCGGCGGGGATGAAATTCCCGCGCAAAGTCGTTGGAAAGAACAGGAGGGACCACATCAGGAATGAAAGAATCAGAGAGGAGCTAAAAGATTTCATGAAAACAAACAGCTAAAGAGGTTTGGCCACATCTGTCGGACGGATGGAGAAAGAGAGTTTCCTATCGGGAATATATCCAACGCATCGGAAGGGAGAGAGGCAAGACCCTCCAGAAAATGAGGCGGCTAAGTAAGGACCGCGAGGCATGGCTGCATTGGGTGGAGGCTCCTCGACGCTACTGGCATAAGAGGAAGTCAAAGAAGATGCCTAATCATTTAGCGTCACATTATCGAATGATGCTATAGTAAGAGTCCTTCATTTTGCCTATATAGGTATAATTATGAGATTTATCGAGTGCCTGAAATCGTACAATCTAGAGTTCCTCATTTTCGGCCTTTCCGAAGGATGGCGTAACCAAAAATTGTTTACTTCCTTTAAAATATCATATTAAGTACTTACGGTCTGTGGTAACTAAAAAAAAAAAAAAAACGAAATTCAAGAGAAAATAGTCAAGATAAAAGGCGGGAAATGGTTGCTATTATTCGGTCTCAACATAACAAAGATCTCTTCTTTTGTTCCGAAATCTAAAAATCAGAATTTATAGAACCATTATCCTTCCAACTCTTTTAACAGATGTGAAACTTGGCCGAAGGGAGAATCAACAAAGTCTTCAAGTACCCCAAAAATAAGGTGTTTCGTAGAATATAATCGGACCACTGAAGAAGACAGATCACATAACTGCTAAGCATGCATCCGGTAAATATTATTCAAATTATTGCTTCACGAAGATTAAGATGGGTGTGTAAAGTTGCTGCGCTTAGTAACGAATGAATTCCTATGACTTTAATGAGCGCTATGACGACTGGGAAACGTCTGATGGTTAGACCAAGGCGTAGGTGGGTGGATCGCATTGAGAGTGTTCCATAGGATTTGGGTTGGGGTAGTTGTCCATGGACAGAAGTATGTATACAGAGATTAGTGGTATTGGCGTCGAGCCTTAGGGTTCACTATACCTTAATATTATTATTATTACTTAAAAATTATAATATGAATTGCCGAGCTGCCAACTCGCAACCTGGGGTATAGAAGGTTGTCAGGCTAATCTCTACACCATAAGTGACACTACGTACTTAATTTAAACATTTTATTCAGAATGAGTTTTGCGATATATTACGTCCAAAAACAACTAAATCTGCTAATATGGATAATATTACTTGAAAAAAAAAAAACACTTGTGGAGAAACTACCCATCTGTAGTACTCCAATAAAGTTCTATAGCAGAAGGTCTAGAGGCCATCTTCTTTTCAGACGCCTCGGAGGGTTATCAGTAATAGTATGGGAAGCAAGTTGAGAGACTAGTGGATTCCCGAAAAAGTTAAAATTAAAACATTACATGAGCTGTTATATTTGAAAGTAATATAAATCCATTTTTTCTTATTCGCAATATTTTAAGGTTTCCGTTTGAATTACTTTAAGTATATGGTTAAACGGACCAATGTTTTTACCACTTTGCACATAAAATAAGAGTGAAATTTTAAAACATAAAATTTTTAAATTTAAATTTGAAATAATAGTCTCTATCATCATTCAAATGAATCAACGATTTTTTTTAAAGATCCAAATGGACATTATATATTTATGTTATGGATATCACTTTCAAAAATAACTGATCATCTAAACCTACGATTGCGGAGAGATAATTTGGCTTAATCCCAAGTGGTTTTTCACTAACAAGGATATCCACTTTATTGAGGCAGCGTGAGCCCTAGTTGGAACTCCCTAACCCGCAATTTCATTCTTCTATATAAACCGTCTTGAGCCCTGCACTTCTGCAGTCTATGCACAGGAGTGTGTATATTATTATAAAATATACCACATCACACATTTTCAAATCAAATTTATTAGACAAATGTCATTTTTTTGTAACATTTTAAGTGTTATAGGATCCGTTTTTTAATTTTTCCCATGCCATCACCGCTTTGATAGTTTACGACGAAATTAATTTTATTAAATGCATAATCCTCCAATCCTATCTCACAAATAGAACTTTCCAAGTAAACCGTAACAATGTCTATTTATCCCTCTTTTCCCAATCTGCTGGTGTTCCTCAAGGTAGTATCCTTGGTCCAATCCTTTATACAGTTTATACAGCTGGCATCCCGACTCATTCTAATACTATCCTTACCACGTATGCTGATGATACATGTGTATTATCAGTCAACACCAATCCAGTTATTGCATCCCAAAGCCTCCAATCCCATATCACTTATCTTGAAGAATGGTGTCAAAACTGGAGGATTAAAATAAATTCTCAAAAATCGCATCAAATCACTTTTACCTTACGTCGTAAACCAATGACTTCCTGTCCTTCAATATCCTTTAATAATATCCCACTGGTGCCTGTAGAACAGATCCGATACTTAGGGTTGCACAAACGATTAACCTGGAATCCTCATACAAGACTGAAAAGACAAGAAACCGCTCGACGTTTCAGGCTACTTCAACACTTACTAGACAAACGCTCTAAGCTCCCAATTAACTACAAAAGACTCATCTACATGACCATCATACGACCTATTTGGACTTACGGAGTAGAGCTTTGGGGCTCCACTATGCCATCGAATTCCTCTCGTATCCAATCCTTACAATCCAAAATCCTTCGTAAAATCCTCAATGCTCCTTATTTTGTTAAGAATAAAGTCATCCATAACGACATTAATGTCCCTTTTGTTGCTGATTTGGCCCGAATCCGGTACCTATCTTTTCATAGCAAACTTCATTACCACTCAAACCCTCTAGTTTCAAACCTAGCTTCCTCTTCAATTTCCGATAATCCTCCTAGGCGTCTTAGGAGTTGAACTTAGATTCTTAGTTGAACTTTGATTTGAGTACTACCAGTGGGTAGTTTCTCTACTTGTCATTATCATGTCATTATGTATCTCTTATCCTATTTACTTGTTGTATTATTGTAATACAGTTGTAAATATCAATAAATAAATAAAATAAAAAAATTAAATGCATATAATTGGTTTTCGTTAGAATGAAAATTAGAAACAGGTATTCATATAAGCCATCGAGTTTTCTTAAACACAAATTTTAATGAACTTCCTATAGTGTGTGTTGGCTAGGCTTCATGTTTAAGGGTTGACTATGGGTTTATCAACGTGCCTGATGTTTGAAATGTTATATTAAGGTTTCTATAAATGTTGTAAAATCCTTTTTTTAATGAAATTGAATATTTCACGTTAATTTAAGGGTTTTACAGTATTACAATGCGACAAAATTAAATTTTTACGACACTATCACGATCAAATTTAGTAGTTCTGAATGATATTTGAATTTGCTGTATTATACCTCGACAGTTTTCAAACTTCGTTTTGGACTTGCTATTTATTTTTTAATTCTGGTCTAAACAATAATCAGGCAGAGGACTCGCTTCTCCCAACGACACCTCCCAAGCTCCGCCTCCGATTTCTCAAAACGGCATTCTGTGAATTGTATATAATAATACTATAATATTATATTAAGAAAGCAAACTAAAATATATTTCATTAGAATACCTTTAGAATATAACCTCTAGAGTCCATAGTGACTAGTAGGAATATGAAAACGGAACAGTGCAATATCTCTACGAGCCAAACGCTATATTTGCCTAAGACTGGAAGACAAGTGGCTCTGGATAAGACAGGTACCAGCTAGGTAGGTGGATAGGGAACACCAAAAAGGAATTCCTCGGAGAACTCTAGTAACTTTCCCTAGCTGAGAAATGCCCGGCAATGAACTATACCGAATCCTCTACGAGCCGGCATTAATACTGGGAGGGTACTCGTATCGTAAACTACCTTACAGCTATGCGTTGCTGTAAAATATTTTATTATATATGCAAGCAAAGCATACATAGCTGTAAGCAAAAAAATCAGTACAAAGTCTATTAGTAGACTTTTATCAAACAAATACAAATAATAATATTAAATCAATAATAATGACTAAAAAATCAAATAAAACTGTTGATACTAATTCACACCATCTGGAATTGAACTAATCTAACTTTTTATTTCAGCAATCACTAGTCCTGAAAAATATATAAAGAATACATAGTCGTATTGAATAGGTATTTATATTGAGTGATTTGTTAGTAAACATTTGATTATCTATTTTGAAGTACATTTATGTTTTAAAATCTTACTAGTGTCAATTTTATGTTTGATCAAATTCAACGTTAGTCTTCTTTACACAAGGTTATTAGATAATGCTCTTGAAACATTACCAAATGATAGTTCAACTGACTGAGCCTCCAAAACAAAAAGTAAAACTTTTTTTAAGAAGAAGAAAATGATTGGGTAGAGGTAAAAAAAAAATTCTCTCAAGTAGGGAGAACTATTTATTGGAAAGCCAACGTTTCGACTCACAAGGTCTTCTTCAGGGCTTGTGATGGAGTCAAGTGTCTAGGTTTAACTGACTTAATACTTAAAAGTTATTTTATTAACAGTAGAGAAAAGAAGATACCTATACATAAATATACTTTATTCTAAATATATAGAAATAGGGAGGTGGAAACGTTAAATTAATAAATTAAAAATAATTTTCACGCAAAAAGATGTCTAGTGAAACGATAGTCATGAATTTGACGACACGGTCGAAAGCAGAAGAAATATTTGTTTGATGAATGGATTCATGGACATTGGTCGTGGCAATTTAAAAGAAATTAAGAGATATAGATTGACCAAGTCTGTTATGTTCTTAATCGTCAATTAACATAAGAGCTCCTATATAAGAGTAAAAAATGTGCAAATCCCCGAGACGTCAGGAATGTCTCCGGTGGACGCCATACAGTACATTGTTAAAATATTTTATTCGTACGTAGATTCTGTTTTGTTTAAGATGTTCGTATTTTCGATTATTCAAGCGATTCCCGTTGATTTTTTAACGTCAACTTCAATTTTATTTGTAGGGTTTTATATTTTATATTAGGGGTTAATATTTTTTTCCTGAACAATTAATCTACCTACTGCAACCAACAGGCTATTAAAGAGCATGCCGTTTGGAAAACTATCTAACCGCGATCAATTTAGAAGGTTGACGATTGAAACTATTGACTTCCTGAGAAAATTTTAATTAATTTAATTTTTAAAGAACAATTTTCAAGTTCAAATTATTCTATGTTTCAAATAATTCCATTCTTTCGCGTTTGCGAGAATTTTACATATGACGTTTTATGATAACTCACGAATATAAGGTTAATTTTTAATTTATACTTTTTCTCTAATCATTGCTTGTAAACTCATCGATACACCTCATTTTGGGCTGTTAACGCGAGAATTGATTGCCCGATAAAACAGTTTTTGATTTAAATGGTAGAATAGTAGAATTAATGAATAGTGCAGTAACGGTATCGAGAAAGAAATATCATTACTCATAAGGAAACATTGGTTTATCGTGATTACATAGATTCTGATATAGCCAGGAGTACTCATTAAAGTCTCAACAGGTCATTCGATTTTCTTCCCAACAGGAAAATTCGGGCTAGGGAAAATCCAATCAAAATAGTGGAAAAGATAAACTTATCAGGATCCACTATTTATTTCTCAGAATAATGGATATTGTGGAAATTTAAATTACCAGGTTTTCCCGAGGTTTGAAGTACCGTTCAAAAGTTTTCATGCAAATGACGCCTTTGGAAAGTACCAAGATGCATATAGCTAATACGCCGTATCGGAAACAGGAGTAAATAAAAACATAATATTGCATTATCAATCAAGAAGTACGCTATTTTAACACATTTTATGTTTTTATAATATAACGTATTGTATAATTATATATGGGCAAAGTAGTATTTTTTTCTTTTTATATATTTTCTGAATGTGGTTATTACTGTAATGAAGATGCAGCTAGAAATGTTTCTATATTGTAGCCTGTTTTATCTAGGAACAATTATATTAAACTAATATGTTTATACTAATTATTTAATATTTTCAATTTTTTAATCAATATACTTTATAGTATATTCGTACTTTGTTTATTGGCATTTACTTATTTTTTTAAGAGTAAGTAATAATCAAATATAACGCATAACAACATATATAAATAATAATGGACTTGGTCCCATCTCAGTCTATGTTCAGTGACGCTTGAATCTGTCAAGCACATCACAGCTGGGCGTGGCGTTCTGACTGGCACCGAGTATCTGCAGAGGCACAACTATTTTCGCCCCTAAAATAAGTTTTAAATATTTGAAAAACAAACTAGGGAGCTTACGGTTGAAAGCAATGCATTGAAGAAGACATAGAATAGTGTCGCTGTATTTTAAACAGAATTTTTATGTTATTGATAATTGAAATAGATTAAAAATATAGATAAGCAAAGAATAATTATAGGCATTAGTTCCGCAGGTAGTCGCTTCATATATCTATAAGTTTTAAGTTTTCATACGTTTCTTTTTTAATATTCTCGAAAATAGAATAAAAATAGTAGGAAAAAAGAGTAAAATTATGGGAAATGATTACCGAAAAATACAAAATTCCCATAATTACATTCTTTATTTCTTAATAATGATAATAATAAATAATAACGATTATTATCGTTTTTGAGAATATTAAACAGAAAACGAACGAAAAGTTTAAACTTGTTGAAACTTAACTCGAAGTTCCCGAACACGGGAAGCTGATGCCCAAGTATGTATTATCATGAATTGCTTTTATGATCAGAACTGTTTGTTTTTTTTTAGTGTTACTAGTTCTTGTGCTACTAATAAAAATTCTTTAATACAAAAAAAAAAAAATGTAAACACTAAAGTTGGATGGTTTACAATTCCGTCATTTTAATATCCAAACCATATGTTATAATCATATGTAGATGATTACCTAAAAGTTGTTACATTTTTCCAAGGCATCTTCTGCAGAAAGCGTTAAATCATCGCTTTAGAAAATGCACCTTCTACAGGACTGAGGCAGCGTGGGAGCCAGTTTCTATAGAGCACACCCACTTGTACGACTAAAATACACATAAACCTGAATTATTTTATTAACGCAAATGTATTTGAATCGAATTTGAATTGTAATGTAAGAATTCAATTCAATGTGGAATAATCCACCGCCGATACGAAACCCGAATACTTTGCCAGTTATTTACA
Source organism: Arma custos (assembly GCA_037127475.1). NCBI lineage: Eukaryota > Metazoa > Arthropoda > Insecta > Hemiptera > Pentatomidae > Arma > Arma custos. Next base: position 18,893,549 of record CM073759.1, on the reverse strand, counting down.
TTCTGTGAACTTTATGCCGAAATTACACCTACCTTCTGTATGCCACGATTACGTCGGCTTAGGAATGATTTTTCCAGATGAAATTAGGTTTTATGAATTTTTGAATTTGTATTTCTAGTTAAAGTGATTTTTTTTTTTTTTAGATGCAAAAACATATATCTAAAACAAAGAGTGCTTCACAAAAAAAAATATGGAGAGGGTGGTATTCAGGTCGTCTCCTCGAGGCAGAACCGTGTTCCATTACCATGCTATCAGTTTACTTTCACATTTTGGAAAATACCAGGCAAAGAACTTTTTAAAGAATTTACGGAACAGAACAAAAGCATTCTAATGATAAATTCGAAATACCATTATCAGTTATACTTAAAAATTAGAGCTATGACGATTTTCATGATATAACACTTCATTATAATAAATTTGAATTACGAAATTAAACATTTTAAAAATATTAATATCTTATTTTACCCTCCTTCACCATTCCTTTCAACTGACATTATTTAACTAATATTAATAAAAATAATTAAACAGCCTATTTACTTGCAATTATGTTAATTAGGGTTATTAACCTGTTATACACATACCATTAAAATTATATGTACATTAGGAAGCGATCTTATTTTTAAATTACATGAAAATAAACATATAACTATAATTCAAAATAAAAAGATAATTCAAAAATAGTCTTTTTTTATATAAACTGTCCTTAACACGATATTAACACATAAAACCATCTTTTCGTTGTATTCGAAAAAAATGAACTATAATCATATAATTTTTTTTTTTTCATGTTAGAAATCTCGGCCTATAACTATCTGAATTTCATCTTTTTAAATATTGTCTCTTTACAGTTATGCAACTAATTTTCAAAATTATTAAATAACTAACGTTACCAATACTACAACAGATTCATAAAAAATATCCACTTTTCAGATTTTCAAAGCATCACGAAAAAAATGTCATAAAATCCTAGTGGAATTATTATATTATTATTTCGCGTCCATGAGAACTTCATCAACATTTGAATGGCCCAATGATATATCTGCAGCTCCGATGAATAACTTGTTTCAGTCGATTTTGTTTTAAAATTGTTTAATTGTGCTGAGGTAATCGGAATCGTGTCATTCTCAAAGTGCACATTTCTCTGAGTAAGGATTTTTTCATTTATTTCAACTCCAGTTCAAGCCAATCTTCGACTTAATATAATAAAAAAATCTGGGGAGCTGCAGATATATACACTCATTATCCAACCATCGAATCCATCGTTAATATTAAAATAAAAACTAAATTCGCTCCCATGGGTTAAATCTGGCACAACTCAAAATTATAAGTTAAGAGATAATGTGTCACTTTTTCCCCGGATACTTAATAAGATTTTGATATTTTGACACGGACATAACTGCTCTCTAGCGGCCGACTACTCTAGCATTACCATTGGGACATCCTTCCACATAAAGATTTACCACATTTTCTTTTGGTTTAAGACATAATTTAAAAATGAATCTATTGTTTCAGGTTTTCCAGGAGCAGAATGGCTCATTGATAGAGTGATGAGTTGCCATGCCCAAGGTTTCTAGTACAAATCAGGCTGTGACGGATTTTATTTAATCTGATAACAGCCGGTAATGGATTCTCTGGGACTCACCGAGTCTCTATAAAGCGAGTAAAATCTGTCGGTTGAGCGTGATCTAGGACAAATCGCCTTCCTGCACAAATGTCGTCCATGACACAGTACAGTCTCTACTCTGTATCTGTCTGAACACAAGACCCTTCTTGGATTGTAGTGGTACATGTTTTTTTTCTCCAAAGAAGGGAATTGTTAACAATAACTAATATTTACTTTATTCTTACGCTTAAATATTTCATTTTGGTAATTTTCATCTACTTAATAATACAGTAATTATTTAACAATAGTCAAAGTCTGGATTCTCATTTATTGCAATAACAATCAAGATTAATCATTTAATCGTAAACACATACACGTATTTTGAGCTTCCTTACCCTTTGTCTTTTGGGATTTTATTCCTTCATTAAGCGAATGGCCTTTCACAAAAGGGACATTTTGAAGCAAGGTATAGGCAAAGTATTTCTTATAAGATTGCTACATCTGTTTCCCAGTTTGCTATACTATAATTGAAACAAGTCATGACTAAACGTGACCAGCGGAGTATCATCGGACTCCGGAGTCATTGTCCAACCTCCGGTGGCAACACTTCCACGGCAGCCTCCATGACTCCTGGCTCTTGCAGAAACAGATCGGGGAGTATCGGCTCCGGGTGTTTCCTTCCCGGTGACTGAGGCTAGGTCATGCAGGACCCGTTCAACACGACTGCACTAAGAGATAGCTCCATCGACCTGATGCAACAGACCTCTCCCTCAACCACAAGAGTCTAATTAGTCGATCCCTTTCAAAACACTGGTAACAGCTTCTCGTCTCCGTCTTCATCTCGATGAAATACCAATCCTCTATACGGGGGTTGCTGAATTCTGAGAGTATATACATAAAATTTACATACAGATGAACCTGAACGTCACTCAGTCCGTCGGCAAGACGGCAGCTTTCATTTTGTCAGAAAACCGTTTATATTTTTAACGTTTAAAAATATTTTTTTTATGAATGACACATGACGAGGATTAAGGTTGGTTTATTCGTTTAACGTCACTTTATGTTGCTATGGCTAATCGGATGATGCTACTGTAGGAGACATAAATCTTGCCTATCCGGGTTTAATTAACTACCTTCAACGATCCCTCTGGACCTAAAATCACAATTTACCTATCTTCAAAGGAAGGCATAGCCATGGATTTTTATCGCTTTTAAAAAATCCTAGGACCACTGACCAGGCTGTGAACCCGCAACATTGTGCATAGAAGGTCGTTGTAAACTACTAAGGAGTTTTGAAGACTTCTCCCGTACATTGTACATTTTAAGAGATTGATGTGGAGTGGAAAAGGTTCTCATTTTAGTTTATTCATTTCTTTCTTCGCTTTCACCGTGTCATGTTGGCTTTTGTTTATTTATTATTATCTTTTCTCAGTCTAGTCTAAAATTCCGAACGTAATCTTGCCATTTTTGTGGCCGTCCTGTTGGGGTGGAAGTCCTCCCCCCTCCCACTTCACTATCGTATTTCAGACTTTCAAAGAATTTGATGTGTCTCCGATTGATGAAGTCTGTAACTGGTACTAAACATACATTTCATAAATTAATTAACTTAGCATACGATTTTTTTTCTATAACTTTATAGACGCTCAAAATTAAGGAGACTTCACAGATAATGTATATGCCGAAAAGATGTGTTATTTAGTGATTTTCCAGTATTTGTCTTACTGATTTGTATATTGTTGAGACACCTGTTCAACATCGGTCGTAATTATAAAATTAAATATTGTTAAGGTACATTGATAACAAATGCTAATAACTGTCTTAAACAGCACTGCTTCGCAGTTATTTATTTTATTTTTCTAATTTGTTGGTCCGTTAAAAAAAGATCACTGCAATGAAATGAAAATAATGCTTATATCACTACAACCCGTAAAAAAAAAAATAGGTTCAATAGATGGTAGTCACTGTACTGATTCCTAACCCACAATTGTTGGTGATTAGGCCGACTTAACCGCCTGGTGTTTCCATCTAATTAAGGGAATCTACTATATATAGGCTGAGTTAAGCTATAAGGTCTTCAAATAACAATGAATCGATTCGCTGCTTGTAATAGAATAAATAAACTAATGTTGCACAATAATTTTTAATCGTGCTTTCCATCCAATTATAACGAATACTTTTGTTTTGTTTAAATAATTCTTAAAATGATGGAACCATTTATCACACCTAACCCAAAACGAAGATCTAACTCACAATTTGGCATTTTTGAAGTATCAAAAAAGTGGTTTTCTTTAATTTGTAAACCCTTCCTTTTGCAATATTTAAATTCTCCCCAACGGTAGATTACAAATATCTAATGCAAACAGTGTATTAGGTGTACAAGTTTGTTGAAACTTCACCGTGTTAAATTACAATTTAATTTTATAATTACCACTAATATATTCTAATATTCCTATTAATATAACTGTATATTGACATCTAATTCTTAGTTCCTCTGACCATCAATGAGAATGATAAAATAAATTCTTTTACTGTTTAAGGAGCTTTAGTATTATAACTACACTTACATAAATTTCATGTTTATGATCGCTATTCATTAACTAAATCGTAATCTTTAATATTGTATACCATAAACATTTCTAAATTAGGAAGAACGTAGATTTGTCAGTAAGTAAAAAATGAAAACTGGTTACTTTAAAAAAATCATAGTTCTGTGTGAGGCAGTGTATATATTTTATTAAAGGATGGTGGAACTCTCTTAACATAATAGCAATGTAATGAGTCTACTGCGCATTACTTCGCAGCATATGTGAGTGTTTGTGTAAGTATGGTTGTGTGTGTGAGCGAGTATATATATATATATATTATCATTATATTAGTTCAACTGCGCAATAGATTTAATGTATACATTATAGCTTGAACTATAATTAATGTTTGGTATGATCTCTAAAAACCTCTTTGAACGACATTGACCAGTCGATGTATTGGCATCAAAATCACTTTTTGATGACAGAATAAAGTGATGATGAAAATGATCTTTAGGCTAATTACTAACTTTTTCTATGTTTGGTGCATGGTGGAGTAATGCAAAATAAAATGTCATTAATTTCTAAAGTATCAGAGTCGTTGCATAGGAAATTTCCGTTTTCAAAGGAAAGATTATTTAATAAAACAACTTTATGAAATAAAAATATTTTTATTCAAATTATTTACCCTAATTTTCTATACATTTTTCATGATGTGGTATCAAATTTTCAATACCAGAAATGAAAAATTCAGGGATTCGTGATGAAAGAAAATCTTATAATGGGTTTTTGATTTGGAAATGATTTCTAAAAATTTTACTTTCCAAATTTCTGAACAGATGGAAATCCATTCGAGAAAAGTCTGGCAAATAAAGTGGGTGTTACAGGACTCTGTAACCCAGCTCCTCTGGTTTCGTGAAACATGAGGTATAGCGTTGTCGTGTAATAGTACAGTTCCTTCAGAGTAGTCAATGCAGGTCGTTTTTTGATAAGTTTTTGCTGTCAATATCCTTGCAGTACGATGAGGTACGAATGGTTTTACCTCTGGATAGAAAAAAGAAATGAATTTTTATGAATTAATCTGTCGCTAGCTGAAAACTTCTTAAGCCAACGATGAATGCTCTTGTAGTTACAATAACCTTTCTGAATGTTTCTTGCAGCTTGGGCTGGCGAGTATTCAAGTTTTAAGTTTTAAAAGAAGAAAATAAGGGAAAATCGCACTTTTCTCTGGTCACATTATATGGCAAACAGAAAAATATTCGTCTAATTATAATGATTGTAAATATTATAAAAAAAAAAGAGGATTAGTAACTTAATTAAAATCTGTAACAACATAAACACAATAAAAAACAACGGCCCTCTAATTTCACTTTGAGTTTTAGAAATAATAAAAACGGACATTCATATCGCTCCTTCTTAAGAACGAAATAACTCAAAAAATTGCATTTTTGAGTTAAGCTTTCAGTAGTAATTGCATTGCTTAAAGCTTTTAAAATCATGAACGACATATCTGATATCCCACTTACAATTTTTTTATTTTTAATACAGTCATATTTTGAGTTGTGGCTTGTTTGAACTTAAAGTTTTCTGGGAATAATGGCATAAGTTAAAATCAAAAAAGTTTAAAGCTTCTAATGGCTAATTTAAAAAAAAATTCAATACCATCATTACAATAGGAATGATTTTTCAAGTGATTACGTTTTTGAAGGAGCGGCATTTATTGTCATGAACTTGAAACCTTATGGGAATTATGATTTACGTTAAAATCCAAAAAAATTTCAAGCTTTTAAAATTTTTCTAATGGTTAATAAATTGGCCAACGTTGAACACACCGGTTCCCGTCAGATGACCGAAGTTAAGCAACGTCGGGCGTGGTTAGCACTTGGATGGGTGACCGCCTGGGAAAAACAGGCGGTAACCATCTGGGTAAAAACCGCGTGCTGTTGGCATCCAACTTAACAGTTAACCAAATAATAATACATAGCTGGCTGTATGGATGAAAGAAAGAATCTAAAGCCATAAAAAAAAAAAATAAAAAAAAAAATAAAATGGTTAATAAATTAATTTTAATACCATTATTACAATAGGAATGCTTTGCTTTACCTTTACATTCTAAAATTGAAAAACTAGATTTTTGAATTATGGCATTGTTCTTTTGAAGGAACGATAAGTACATTCAACACGAAATGGAAGAAAGCGTTACATTAAATCTACTTTTATAAATTACTTACCTTACACCACATATTACAGATGATTGTGAGTTTAAAAACAGGAACGGCATATCTGAAATTCCATTTCCAAAATTTTTTTTTTTATGTATTGTATATAGGTAAATAAAGTAATACGCGATGCTTAATCTAATATATGAAAATATCTTGTTTACCAATAAACGAATTTCCTTCTTTTTTTTCTCTCCCTTGCAACATTCAAACAGCTCTATTAAAAAATTAGGTTTTATGAGTTAAGAAATTGTTCTTTTAAAGGAGCGATATGAACCGACCTAATAAGATATTAGGTCCAAATATTTAAAATGTAGGCTACGAGAGACGTATCCTTTTTACCAAAAAAAAACCAAACGGACAGAACCCGATTTCCGGTTATCTCGGGTCAGGCTGGACAACGTGACCTGACCTTGCGGTGTCCCATTACCGGATCCCGGACTGATTGTATTCAAATGTCCCCTGGAAGTAGTCTTCTAAATCAGAGGAGCGGGTGGGAGGGATTTAGAAAACAGATTTCGGCGCTCCCCAACAACAAATAGCTCGGGCAAAGTTTAAATACAATGCACAACTCTACGGTGGAGATTAATTTCTGAGCCGGCCTCGGAAACCCGTTATCGGCTTCTGTTCTACCCTCCCGTTTATTTATTGTTATCTCTCTTAGCCGCATCTTTTATGCAGGGGAGTCGGTTAAATATGTCCGAAGAGGCGGATGTTCGAGATTTCGAACGAGGGTGATCTGAGGAAATATCCTCTTGAGATCGAGGCAGACATTTTGGCCATTATTTTTTTTGCCATTTTTTATGAAGCTTTCTTTATACCGTAACGTTTCACCGTAGTTTAGTTCAAACAAATACATTTACAGGAGACTAATCGAATTTAAAATTAGTATAGTCAAATATTTTACATTATATCAATATAAGTAACAAGAAAATAAATAGTAACATACTTTCTCTTATTTTTATCTTCAGTAATATAATTTTTTTAAATTGTTTATTATGTGCCAATTCTATGACCACTACTTGATCATTTTCTTTAGTACTCAGGGTCAAACAGTTCCTCATCATTAATATTATTTTTAAATATATGTTTATGTTTTACGGATTATCAACATTAAATAAGTGTAATTAATAGAGCATTGAACATATTTATGGATGGTCTAACCATTGGCTGAAATGTGTAGAGGGATTATGTTGATTGGTTTAAAAATTAGTTTATACATTTAAGTAAATTCCATTTAGCTCAACTTCATATAATTAATCTTATCACCGTAACATTAGTATTCCATTATTATCCCCACCTAAATAGTAATTCTTTGATTGGAGCGTGTACATTTAAACAAATATAAGACACTTATAGAGTGTTAACGTGTGAGAGAAAAAATAATATGATTTAAAATAAGTCTATTCCTATCCTATTGCTCGTAAAGGTTGATTATATGTAAGGCATTACTTGTGTACTTATAAATCCTATACCACTATGACTATAGTGACTATGGACTATTAAAATACTATTATTTATTAAAATACTAGCTTTTGCCCTAATACTATAAAGACTATTATTTATTAAAATACTAGCTTTTGCCCGCGGCTTCGCTCGCATAGAATTTGGACTACCGCATAAAGTTTCTTGACAGTGCTTTTTAACAATAATTTAAAATAATAAATAATTTAATTTTTTTCACTATAGGTTTTCACTATAGGACTATGGAGAATCTCGGCTCCGTGCGTGGTACAGAGTGTACTTTTTCCAGGACGATTGTCCAAAGAGGTAATTTATACAAGATCACGCTCAACAGCCTGGGTTTCCTCTCTATTTTGGGTACCCACTTTACAGAGGCTTGGCGAGGGACAGGAAGGTCTCCAGATCCCAAAGGATCTATCCCCATATAAGCTGTTAATAGGTTATATAAATTATCTGTCACAGCTGAGCCATCCCTTTCTCTAGTATTATACTTATAATTGCTCTAAATAAAGTTTAGAGATAAGAGGATATTGTTGTGTAAGGTCTGTTATAGCGTATAAAAGTATTTACGCTCTGTGGTTTGAGTTCGTTCCATTTGTTGCTATTGGGCTTGTTAAGGCAGGTAGCATATGTTGTGGCACGCGCATGGCACGGACTGAATTATCTCTGCTTCACCTATTTTGCCTCAAAAACTTAATAAAAATGCATAATATTGTCCGGTATCTTTCACCTATGATCCATCGACTCTTTAGTTATGCTGATTTTAATTACTATCCATTAGACATTATAACGCCGAAGTTATGCTAATGTTCACGTGTGGTGCACGTGCCGATCCGAGCGTGTCGCGTGTCAGCTGTTAGTGCAAGGTGCTGGTCGCTCGTCCGTGGTTCCACTATCGCGGGTAACGTCTTTCCGGGTTTGGCGCCTTGTCAGGGTTCACCGGCTCATCCTGGCACACATCGGGCGTACGTTAAGTCCCGTCCTCATCGGCACCTGACAACCGAACAAAACGCTCAACGGTGCTTGAAACTGCCCAGGAAACAGCAAAGATGGGCAAAACTAGGCTTTTCTGATAGGATCGAATCTATTTGTAGACTCTAAAAAATACAAGGGCGTGTTTAGCTTAGTTATATTTAAACTTCAATTGTACCGATTTATTTAAGTAAACACTGCTTCATGCAACGTTCTGGGTTACGTTTATTGGAATGAAAAAATGTAAAGGAACCAAATTCACATTCCATGTAGATTGAAATTAAATTTCATCCATATAATACTGATGAAGAGTCTCACGTCTACATATCGTGATATGAAAGTTATCACTACAAAACTAACTGCTATATATTTTCTATACATTATCTTCTGTGGGCAAGGGCGGATCCAGGATTTTTTCTGGGGGGGGGAGATGGCACAACGGGCAGACGGGCAAAAAAACAACAATAACTTAGAAATTAACTTGTAGTATTTATAGAAAGGTTTCAAAGATTTATTAAAATACTAGCTTTTGCCCGCGGCTTCGCTCGCATAGAATTTGGACTACCGCATAAAGTTTCTTGACAGTGCTTTTTAACAATAATTTAAAATAATAAATAATTTAATTTTTTTCACTATAGGTTACTCGTATAAAATTTCAGATGTCTAACTTTAAAACTGACGGATTCCATACAACCTTTGAACTCTTTTTATAATAAGGGTGGAATTATTCAAACTTCTTTCTTAAATCATACAAAGGACCTATCTGCAAATTTCAAGATGCTAAATTCCTGATTTGCCTTTAATTAGGTATTATAATGGATTCTCCACGGTACCTCTAAAACTGTCGGGGGTGAGGAGGAGAACGTGCCCCGTGCACCCCCCTAAATCCGCGCTTGCTATAGCCTATGTGTTATTCTTATGTATAACCTATATTACTGTAAAGTTTCATCCAAATCCGTTCAGTAGTTTTTGCGTGAAAGAGAGACAAACATACAAACTTTCACATTTATAATATTAGCAAGATTAGTAGTTTATCAAAACAAATAGTTTCACTCTTGTTCTTTCTGATATTTTAACAACTATGATCATGTTATTTTCCTTTAATTATGTACTATAATGGATTCTCCACAGTTCTGTCGGGAGGGAGGGCACCTGCCCCCGTACGCCCCCCTAAATCCGAGCTTGCTATAGCCCATGTGTTATTCTGATGTATAACCTATATTACTGTAAAGTTTCATCCAAATCCGTTCAATAGTTTTTGCGTGAAAAAGAGACAAACATACAAACTTTCACATTTATAATATTAGTAAGATTAGTAGTATATCAAAACAAATAGTTTCACTCTTGTTCTTACTGATATTTTAACAACTATGATCATGTTATTTTCCTTTAATTATATACTATAATGGATTCTCTACAGTTCCTATAAAACCGTCAGGGGGGGCACCTGCCGCCGTGCGCCCCCCCCCTAAATCCGCGCTTGCTATAGCCCATGTGTTATTCTGATGTAAAACCTATATTACTGTAAAGTTTCATCCAAATCCATTCAGTAGTTTTTGAGTGAAAGAGAGACAAACATACAAACTTTCACATTTATAATAGTAGTAAGATCTAACAATAGTTTCTCTCATGTTATTTCTGTCATAACATCATATGATTTGCCTATAAGTATATACTGTAATGGCTTCTCCACAGTACACAAATAACCGTCTGGGGGGGGGCACGTGCCCCCGTGCTCCCCCCTGGATCCGCTTATGTCTTTGGGCTCTACAGACCCTTCTGGTTCTCACCAAGCCTTTATAAGTAGGCACCAATATTTCACAATCAAACCAATACAAGTAATCTTCATGAGTATTAGTAGTATTGGATTTTCATTTTTTCAATTACCTGCATATATAATACCTAATTAATCTGAGCAGCACTACCAATAAATGAAGTCTCCATCTATCTCTCTATCTATCTGTGTGTATATCTTATATAAATATATTTTTAATTATAGAAGAGCAAAAATTCCAAAGGAAAACAATATCTGTTAAGACATGAATAGAAAATCTCAAAACAAAAATTAATTATTAATTTAACCAATCCCGTATCAAAAATGCAGCAAGAAACAAACGAGAGAAAACATCGTACCACACCCAAGGCCCAAAAGCAACTGCTGAATCATAAGTAACATTATAGGACAACAGCTGAAATGAGTTAAATGAAAAGGAGCAAAGAACAGAAAACACACATACTAAACTTCCAAAAGACACAAAGGAAAATGAAAATAAATAAATCACAAAAAACACAAGAAAAAAATCACAAAAATGAAAGTGAAAATGGGAGAGGTTAAACATTTGTAACATAATTTCTACAGCATGTCAAAATTTGTTAATAGTTAGAAGATTTGTTATGCGGCTCGATGATGTCGTACACAAAGTTATTGCAGGAAGTGCATTTGATAACGAGGGAGAGGATTGGCTCAGAGGAAAGATCTTCGTGCAGAAGGTCCTGGGTTACGATTTGGCTGTGGCAGACCATTATTTAATAAGTTAGTGACCGTTCTTAAGGGATCTAGGACCGTCCCGGGGCTCCACACCCTCTGATAAGTGGGTACCTGAATTAGAGGTAAGATTTGTCGGTTGAGCGCGATCTAGGACAAATCACCTCTCTTCACTACCGTTGTCATAGAAGCAGTACATTTTAAACCACGTGCTAACCCAAGACCATTCACGGGATTTAGGTTTTTTTTTTTTTAACAATATTTTTGTTACTGCAAACGGACCGTATAACAAATTAATTAAATGCTCCTAGCGTAATTAAGCATTAGTATCATATTGTCTATCCTTATCTAGCTAGTGTTTTCCTGAAGAAGACCTATAATGTATCTAACAAATCGGTTCTACAAAGTTATTTTTTTGTAATCCATATGTAAGGTACAGCAGACAGCTCCTAAACAACTTTACTCCTAACATCTTATTTCAGCGTCATTCGGTCGACATAGAGTCAGGTGATAATCTAGTTTATCGTAGTAGGGCAAGATCCTTTTCCCTGAGTGTCGTTCCAGAGGGTGAGTTCGCGGCAAATAGAATTCCAATTCTAAGGGTGCAGCTGTTATCCAATGGCGATAAGGGCGTCAGGTGGGGGCGATGGTCCGGCACAGCACCCAGTCAGTAATTAGCCACCTTCCTGCTTGAAAAAACTGTGCCTTCTTAATTCTGATCCTTATAGTAGTTATTTATAAGCAGATAATAATCCCGCTTATTTGTTTCAAACGTAACTTCCATACTTAGATCTTGATGATAAGATCAAATACTACTTATTGGTCAACTTGAACGCGATCCTTATTTATTGGTGCAAAATATTTTATGTTGTATATAAAAACTGCATTAGATGTAGTGGAGACGTTATATTCTCTAAGTGCTGTTCATTATGGTCATGAGTATGACAGAGCAGAGGTATTGGAAGCTCTGCACCACCTCGAAGGTATGAATCTCAACAATGAAGATGAGCTGCAGGCATCTGCATGGCTGAATTTGCCAACTTCTTATGCGTATATCATCAGCTTCGTTTTTTCTAATAATTTTGTTATAATAATTAATTATCTTAGCCTGTTTTCTTCCGTCTCAAGCCTTTTCATATTGTCCTTAAACAGCAATACGAAATGGTCTTCCAATTATCAGTACGAATACCTGCGTCGGCAGATTAAAAATGTTCTGTAATCCGGCTCTTTCCATAACTGTCTGCAAAACAATAATGAATAGCAAAGCAACAAGAGGATCGCCTTGTTTTAGACCACTTTTTATATTGGACTGTTCTTACAATTCAACTTATCCACAATTTACTGGACAGTATGTGTCTTTCACTCGAATTGTATTAGTTTCCTGGGAATATCCATGTCCTGCATGCTCCTTGAAAGCTCTTGCCTTACATAAGGATATTTATGTACCTAAAGTATGATGGACTAAAGAAATATGAACTATTTTGAAAAGGCGTTACAATAATCACCAAATCATATAACAAGTTAAAACACTTGAAATGAGTGATATTATTTTATCTGTTTTTACTACTATGATGAAAATACAACTTATAATAATAGTGTTATATTTTTCTCCATTGAAACTCACTAAAGCCTATTCTTAATTTTTAGATATAAGACTGCAACCAAAACCCAAGATCTAACTTAATCTTGAGAACCTGTTGATTCAATCCAATTTAGTAACCCGGAACTTAAATAATGTGAACTTACTTTTCCTGTAGTGATGGATAATTTATGGCATTTCAGAACTTTTTTAACAAGATTACTGCTTTAAACTTGGCGGAGCAAAATACAATGTAAATCAATTGCATCTTTGATTCAACATATTTTTTCAAAGTTTTTATAAATTTTACAACCTCAGAAGAAAATAAATCAATTCAGGAAAATGCAACATAAATCAAATTTTTTAATGAAAGTATAAGTATTATGTTAAATAAAATTATTGCCATAAAAAATAGCAAGTTAATGAAGTAAGATATGACCACTAAAATAGAGCCAAAAACTCAAAAAGAAACACTATTATTTACTATAATGCAATTGGGAAAAAACACAATGCAAAGCCTTATGTTTCAAAAATACACCCACTTACCAGTCGACGTTTCGTCTATTCAGGCATTATCAAGACACCAAACAAAAAGGGGGTTATGTGAATCACATCTCGAAGAAAAAGGTGCAATACATCCCAACGATCAACAGCCCAAACAGGCTCCAAACATGAGACAGCACCCCACCACCAAGACGTTCAACAGACAACTCTATGTAATATATGACATTATTATAACCAACTATTTATAAAATACTTAAAAGTTAAGTTCTAGTTCCAATTTTTTTTTATCATCAATGCAGAATCTTAACTTTTTGAAGGTCCTTCTGAAATAGGATTGAGATTAACTAAGGCTCGAAATTTCTATTCTGGTGCTAAAGAATTGAAAAATATCTCAAGGTCGAAAATCACTTTTAAATATTCATCAAAAATATCTCACCATTCCTGTCCTTGCCAATTAAATTCTGATTTTTTTTTTTCATATACAGCAACATTCAGGAATTGGTTATCGACTCTTTACTTGTCAACCTTAATTTTTTGTCAAACTCCGTTAATGCGATTATTTCAAATTTCCTTGATTTCTAGTCTCTCCTTAAAATTTATAATGAAATATTTTGCGTATATTTTTAAACCTTTGATCGGTTTCATATTTAGTGCCTCGAAGCGATGTTTATGGCACTATTTACTAGCTCATCTTTAAGTTAGTTTTTATTAAATACTTACTCCTAACGTTTCATTATTTGAGAGGTACATATACTAAAAACAAGAGTAGGTAGCGTTGTGATGAGGCAGATACTTTATTCGATATCAGAGCCCAATATACTTCATGGATTATGTTGTACTTTTTTTTTTGTAACTTTAATTATAACAAAATTAGTGAGCAACAACACAAAAAGAGGAATAAATTATGAATTTGATGCAATAAGATAAACAGCCTGTCAACGTTTCGACAATTGAGGCATCATGAAGACAAACTCCAAAAGAAAATTACAGCAATCTTGCCCTAAGACGCTTCACAAGCATCTTTCTATTTTTTTTTGTTGTCTTGGAACAAGATTGCTGTTTCAATTTGATGAGTCTGTTTGGACTGTTAGTGTGAGATGTGTTTCCACACTTCCCACTTGTCTTCTTTGATGTGATTTTTTTTTCTTGTGTGTGCCCTAATGGTGCCTGAATCAGTTCGCTGGTTAGTTTTTTCAGTAATGTAGAGATTTTTTTTTTTTTTTTGGAGGGTGAGGATTTTTCCTATTGCCTCTTTATGAATTCGGATCATTACTACCTTAATAATGATTGTTTTTTAATAAGTGCTGACTTAGAAATGGATCTATAGAATCACCGGGAAAATATTATTCTTAACACCGAATTTCCCAAGGTCTTACTGTCTTGTTTTTAGTTTTTTTTTTATCTTAGTCAAGTAGTGAGTACATAAGGCGTCGGGGATCAAATTCGGATAACTCCAAATTTCAAAACTAGAATTATTCATATTTTTGCTGATTTAGTCAAGCAATGCTTTATGCTCTTGAAACTTCCGATTATGAACCAGACTAAAAAAATGGAAATAAGGTGAAAAAGTGTAGTGTTAGACAAAATTGCTTGACAAAAGTCGGGAAAAATATGAATAAGGCAAGTTTGGAAATTTTGGAGTTTCTATCAACCGCTTATCTTGAGCGTCTCTTATGTTTTTCCATGGATATTATTATTTTAGGTTTTTAGCTTTAAGCGCTGATTAATTATATTAGAGAAAGTTGGAATAAGAAGATTGCGCTATCCATCCATCGTTATCCATTTAGGACAGGAAAAACTTGTTTGATGCCATTTTTAAACGTCATTAGTACCGCTTCTAAAAAATCAAAAAGAAAGAATCGCTATCTATTAACTGATAAAATGTTTCAATAGAGATTGTAGTACGATTTTTGTTATTCCTATTTAGGGCAAAAATACATTAAGTGAATAAATTTCATCTATTTTGAATAAGGTTTAGCATATTGTCGTCTTATTGTATAAAAAATAAATGTGAATATATGACTACTTTTCAAGTAACCATGCAGTTCATATAACTCCATGTAACCGTGTGTGTTACTTATAACTTCCTCTTTACTATTACTGTTCTGATATTTTCTTAATATTCATTTTCTTGTCCTCCCAAATGCTATTTATAAATAATTACAATGTACAATGCAATGAACTGTTTGTTTATTTATTTAACGTCACTTTATGCTGCTATGGCTAATCGGACGATGCTACAGTGGGAGCTCGAAATTTCGCCTATCCAGGTTTAATTAGGATAGGGATTTTTAACGAGTACCTGACATCGTACAGGCTCGGGACCCCCGTTTAACGTCCCTTCCGAAGGACGGCGTAACTAAGGATTTTTTATTCCCTTAAAAAAATCCTAGGGCCACCTGATGGGCTACGAACCCGCGATCTTGGGTTTAGTAGTTTGTTACGCTAACCACTAGACCAAAGGTGACCTTCAATGCAATGAACTGAAATATACAATTAAATCACCTCCTTGTGTATTTGACCCTAGGCTATTGGATATATGTATTTTTTTTTTCTTAACCCTTTAGTTATTAATTAATATTTTTTATAACTATATAATTACCCCTTATTTATTTATTTAATATACATTATTAATATTTATATATATATATATATATATATATATATATATATATATATATATATATATATATAAAATTGTTCTGTTTCTTTTATAGCCATTCTTCAAATCATTCTCCAAATGCCAAGAAAGGTGGATTTACAAAAATTTACCCCCACTCCTCGGAGTACCAAGATTGAGGCATCATGAAGACAAATTCCAAAAGAAAATTACATCAAATAGAGGCAGCAATCTTGCCCTAAAACGCTCCACAAGCATCTTTCTACTGTTTTTTTTTTTTTTTGTCTTGGAACAAGATTGCTGCTTCAATTATAAGAGTCTGTATGGACTTGTGAGATGTGTTCCCATATTTCCCACTTGTCTTCTTTGGTGTGATTTTTTTTCTTGTGTGTGCCCTGACGGTGCCTGAATTAGCGTAACATTCGCTGGTTAGTTTTTTTCAGTATTTTAGAAACTTTCTTCTTTTTTTTTTTTTTTTGGAGAGTGAGGATTTTTGTGGCTGCACTGGCGTGCGAGTGGTAGCTATCATCTCGAGTCTATTAGGAAGGCGATAGGCGAGCCAGCCCTGCTCGCGTGCCTATTGCGCATGAGCAGTGGAGATAAGTGCACTATCGCCGGTGCATCTCCTCCGACCCGGGACAGGTTCATCCTTAACAGGTCCTTCGTGAAATCTCCGGCCTAATCTTGTCCTACCATCGTGCTTTTCTTCTTTCTCTATTTTCTGATCGTAATATTCTTTGTTTAGCAGTCTACCTGGCTGTTTCGTGTCGTGCAATATTCGCTGTAGTTTGAGTATGGCTATCTCTAGGCGATCGTTGCCGTCTGCTCCGAAGCCGACAAGGTTCGGTTTGAATATTTTACTTGAACATGTTATCTGCAAAGATAAAACACGAGATAGAAATGTTCTTATCTATTTCAAAATAATATTCACAAAAATCATCGGAATCTTCAAACACACTTTGTCTAAATGGAACCATCCATGTTCTTACCCACTTAAGAATGTAAAGCAGAGCATTTACACTAGTGTCACCTAGATATTAGCTCAGGAGCTTAACCCAAATGATCATTTCAAAGTTCCTGGAATTCATCATAACTCTGCAGGCCGCAAGAGAAACTCCATATCAGATTTAGACCAACTATAGAGATATTTTTGGAATGAAAAACTGCAAACATAATAATAATACTAAACCCACATCGCAATCTTCGGAGAGAAATTCTGCAGCCAAAGGGTGGTCGTGTGAACGAACCACTTTATTCCTGAATTCCTGCATCTTCTGTCTGTTTTATGGATAAAAAGTTTCCGCTTTACTCAGTATTTGATGCACTTGAAGCACTGAACTACTGCCCATATGAGTATACAAATATTCTAAGTTCATGCTTGTTCATTTAACGTCACTTTATTCTGCTATGGCTAATCGGACGATGCTATAGTGGGAGCTCTAAATTTTGCTAAATTGAGTACCTGACATCGTACAGGATCGGGACCCCCGTTTAACGTCCCTTCCGAAGGACGGCGTAGCTAAGGATTTTTTACTCCCTTAAAAAAATCCTAGGGCCACCTGCCAGGCTACGAACCCGTGATATTGGATTTAGTAGTTTGTTACGCTAACCACTAGACCACAGGTGACCGTAAGTATTCTAAGTTCCATAATAACAATGAAGTAAAAAGCTATCGCTACAATGAGCTACATGGGATGTATATCAATGAACTATTCACCTTTATTTTTTACAAGCCCTCAGTTGATTTTATAAATGGAATACATTATTATTTTCATCGATGAAGAAAATAATAATGTATTTGATTATTTATATTATATTACAGAAAGTATTTCTAACTGTCGAATTGTTAAATTTTAACGTTGAATTCCTTTTTCTACATGCATTGTACATAACGTTATGTAGTAACGTTAATTAACAATAAGCAAGTAAATATATTTAGCTGATAAACGTGCCATTGTAGATTGTAATAAGATTTTTAAAGTTTTATTACTTTTTGTTTCTTACGGCAAAAATACATTTAATGAATGAATTTCATCTAATTCGAGTATTATTATGGGCTCAATATGAATTGGGTAGTCATGTTGATTGATGATTTGGAAATCATGTTGGTTGTTAACGCTAGCCTCTCTCTGTTTATTTCTGATTCTTTTAGCTTCATATTAATGGTGCATAAGTATTTCTAAGTGATCAAAATTCATGGGTTTGTGTCAGGCACACTCTCTTGTTGATATTTTTCATGCCGGGAGCATTCTGGAAACTTCAAAATCACTTTAAAGATTTCCCGGAAAATCTAAAACTCAGTTTCGAATTTTAAGATTGAGCCATTCAGGCATACCTTCAATTAACGGAAAACAGTTTCAATCATCTATTAACCAGGTGAAAAAATTTATTTATCGCGCATATTAAAAAAAATTAATATTTACATTAGATATAAATACTGATACATGATGAATTATTACTACAAAAAAAGGCTTATTTATTACTGAAGCCTATTCACAAATTGAAATGCAGAGATGAATCTCTTAACAATAAGGATTATTAAAAAAAAAATCATGAGTTTATAGATAAGTAAAAAAAAATCCAGGAAAAACATAAATCCTTCTAATATTATAAAAGCGAAAGTTTGTATGTTTGTCTCTTTTTCACGCAAAAACTACAGAACAGATTTGGATGAAACTTTACAGTAATATAGGTTATACATGAGAATAACACATAGGCTACAACAAGGGCGGATTAAGGGGGTGGGGAGAAACAGGGGCACGTGTCCCCCAGACATTTTTTAGGTACTGTGGAGAATCCATTATTGTACATAATGAAAGGCAAATCAGGTAGTTAGCATCTTGAAATTTGCAGATAGGTTCTTTGTATAATTTAAGAAAGAAATTCGGATAGTTCCACCCCCAAGGGTTTCCCCCTGAATATAATAGGGGTTCAAAGATTGCATGGAATCCGTCAGTTTTGAAATTAGACATCTAAAATTTTGGGTGTATGAATAACTTATGGTTAAAAGAAAATTTAATTATTTATTTAAAATTTTGTGTCACGAAACTTTATGTGGCAGACCAAATCCCACACGAGTGAAGCCCCGGAATATAGTTAAATATAATTCCAAGTATTAATAAGGTAATTGAAAGATAATTATTTTTTATTGATTTATTATTTTTATTGATACATAAGTTCATTGGTTTTTAATTTCACTTTTAGAATGATTACGTAAATGCTGAAACTGATCAACTACGAAAACAATTTAATTAACGATTTTCTTTCTTTTGACCGCCGTTTAAACAACACAGCTGTATAAATGATTACGCTTAATCATGATTAAGGTGTAGTTAATTATAACTCCCCAGGTCTCATGAAATACAGCGTTACTAAACTAAAATTAAGAAAATTTCTACAAAAACGCTATGGCACATTTAAATATATACAGTTTTTCACAATAATTTATCTCACAAAATAATACAAGTTGTTATATAAGATGGTGTGATATAAATGAGTAGGTGTTAAAATGTAATTAATATTCACTATATAAATTTAGCGATGTTATCTTCCCGAATTGATCATTTTCCATAAATTAAATATCCGGATCGGTACAAGAAAAACAAATAAAATAATCATTTACACATAAATTTATACTTTTTTCCTCTTTCTGATGATTGATAAAATCAAAAGCAATCTCGTTTATAATCGGTCATACTCATTAAATACACAAATATGCAAACGATGTGTGAGATGTGAGTTATAATTTACCAAAAGATGCTATCTCCTCGACACCGGTTGCATACACACACACATCCGGTCGATATGGAAGTGTGTGGGTGTATTTTTATTATCCGAATGCAAATATCCGAACATTAGATATTAAGTTTTTAAAAATTCGGATTTTGGCACGGTTTCTAAAAATCAGTTTTTATGGAGAATTCGGAAACATGTATTGTTTTTTCAAGTTGTAAAAAGGCGGAATTTGGTGTAAGCTATACTATATAAAAATCTAAATATAACTTGTGTTTATATATCAATTAACCTGGTTTATTTGCCTCTTAGCACAATTTAAGATTAGACTATATCTCTAAGAAAATTTCGCGTTAGTTGGAAAAAAGTAGTATCGCTAAGTAAACAGACTGCGCTATGTAAACTGACCGAAATAAATAACTAAATCATTCTTAACCCAACGCTTATCGTGACATAATGATTAGAACACGTTTGATATAAATGAATGCTAATCTTGCCATATATGGGAAAAAACAAATAAAAATAAATATTTACCTTCCTTAAAAGTCAAATTTAAAATTAATTAACCAATTATAATATCTCTGAATTAATCCTTATAAATTAGGTGAGAATTGAAGGAGCTAAACCTGTTCTCAGTAATCCGGCAGCAGGAACCTTCCACATTTTTTTAAGTATGAAAAAAAAATCGGTCATATTGGGATTATAAGTGTTTGTTTGTACGCTTGAATTTTTCACACATCATTTTCAACTGTATCCTAACTCTCTGCTTAGGAGGCAGACATGCAAGCACGTTTAATTTTATTTACATCTATTTTGAGACATTATTTCCGTCAGTAGAGATCTTTACTTAACTCATTTTTTCGTTCCCATAACAAACCTCTTTTTAAATTCAACATTTTAAAAAAAATATATGGTACTAGTATGTTTAAGGGCCTGCTGACATCAGCTCGCTCAGGTGTCACTTTTCTTAACCATCTCCTACTGTTATAGTAACCTTTCTTTTGTTTTGTTATTGTTTATGTGAAGTTGAACGTGAATGTGTTTTTGATTATTTTCTTCAAATATGACTTGGAATTTGAAGAAGATTTTTCGCACGGTGAACGATGAAAAATCAGCTGTTAGGTTTCTTCAGGAGCGGAACGTCATTCCGCAGAAAATGCGTTGTGGAAATGGACATGATATGAAACTGCAAGTGGGGAATAAAATTAGATGGAGATGCCAGAAAAAAGGATGCAACAAGACCCTGGGTATTCGATTAAATACGTGGTTGAGTAATAGTACATTACTTTTGGAGACTATTGTCCATTTTATATAACGAAGTTTGAGGGAAGAGACCCTTTTGATGCAATTTTTGAAGATACTGTTCTTTTTAATGAGGCCTGATGCCCGGGCAAATCATTTCTCTTTAAAATAAAAGCATTTAAAAATTAATAAAATTATCATATTTTAGTTACAAATTGTTATTTAATGAATATTGGTTGTAATAAATGTTTTATTATTTATATTTTAATTTTTTCTACATGTTTCTCATTTATTTCATTTCCTATAAATCTGTTGTACCATAATGAAAGACAATGCCTAATTAAAATTCATGCATAACCTGACAAGGTCCAAATAGTTGAGTTAAGTGACACCTGAGCGCGCTGATGTCAGCAGGCCCTTAAACATACTAGTACCAAATATATAATTAATATGAAAGTAAGTTATGTAAATCTGTAGTCCTGGTAAATAACAGATCTAGTCGAACTTTTTCCGAAAATGAGGGAAGCAGAATCGAATCTTTCTCGTTGTCTTTGGTTTGAAATTTTCTTATAACTTCATTTCAAGTCAATTTCTGACTTAGCCACTTGTACATGAAGAGAATGACACGATTTTGCTTCTTCAATACAATTATTTTGGACAAAATTGTATATTCCACTTTTTCATCGGTGCTGCAGAAATAAAATATTATTTAAAATATAAAGACTCGTCCATAGTTTTTGAAGGCTCATACAAGAGTGCGAAATTATTAATTATAATGTGTGTAGAGCTGAATTAGTTAGCTTTAAGATCGGTGATCGAGAACAGCTGTGGCAGATACATTAATAATAATAATAATAAATTCTTTATTTATTCTGGGACAAGTCCCTTTAGAATAACAATACAGATTTCCATATAGGGTATTAATATGTCTTAGAGTATATTAATATTATTTACGCATTATAACATTATTTACTCTGTTAGCAGCCGTGAATCAACTCTTTTATTGCTAAAGACCTACCTGGTACTCACGTATCCTCTATAAGGTAACTCTTAATTAAGAGAAAAATCATCGCAGTTTAGTGTGATAACGACCAAATCACTTCCACTGTACCACAATGGTAGATGAAAGGATCTCTCACTCTCTCTCTCTCTCTCTCTCTCTCTCTCTCTCTCTCTCTCTCTCTCTCTCTCTCTCTCTCTCTCTCTCACTCCCCCTCCCCCCCTCCCCCCCCTCCTCTCTCTCTCTCTCTCTCTCTCTCTCTCTCTATATATATATATATATATATATATATATATATATATATATATACATATATATCGTAAATTTAAAATTCAAATATGTGCATTTGAATCGTCGGATTGAAATATTGAGCCGTAGAGATTCTTGCTCTAAATTATAACGATTTAAAAAAAAATTCATACAGTGTGTAGCATCCTCCTAAATTGCCATCTGCTGGCTCTGAAGCTGTAGTATGGTTTTAACTTTTTAGTTTTGGGTGAGTTTCAGGAAGTATGGATAGCTTTGAGTTTATCTTTATGCCTTTCTGCGACACTAAGCTTCGTATAAGTTAATGTTGAACCAATTGTAACTATTTTGAAGGCAACATTGGTAATTTCAACAAAAGAAAATTATGAAGCTAAGGAATATCTTCATATTGTTTTGGGTTTATTCACGATCAAATCACACCCAATAAGAATGCTTTAAAAAGAAATAAAATAAAACAATTTAACGAATGGATGTTGTTTACGCCCTCACTCATTTAATATTGAGGGCTATTGTCGAACTTTTTCCAAAATGAGGGAAACAGAATCGTATCTTTCTCATAGTCTTTGGTTTGAAATTGTCTGCCTCTGCCACCGTTCTTCTCCCACAAGACTCCTCCAGTTTATGGGATACTAAAATTCTTTCTTAGTCTTCCAAGCCGTTTATTCACAAACGCCTGGGAATGGCCCTTTTTACTTCATTTTAGGCAGCTGGTAGGGCCCCTTTCTTTCTATTAGGGTTTTATTAGGTTTTATTTATTTTATTAATTAGGGTTCAGTCCCAATCATATAATAAATAATTGGAATCTTATCTTAATCTATAAAAATCTGATGTCACGATGTTTGTTCGGACTAATCTCCGAAACTAATGGACCGATTTTAAGGAAATTTCGCACAGATATGTAACTTTGTCCAACTTAAATTATAGGCTAGTGCCCTAACCTTCTTAAACAGATCTTCTTAAAAGCCGTGCTAATGTTTTTTACTCATGATGTTAAAAAAAGTGGGAAAATAAAGTTATGTGGGCTTGGAAATTGTATGGTCTCTAACACTTACTCAACCCAAATCTTACAATGGTTGCAATAAACGGATTTCGATTTGTAATGAATAACTAATACTTCTTAGACTTCGAGGTCAGTTTTATCAGTTTCCCTTTGCAGTTCTTCAATATTCTCTTTTTCGGCCACCTGCCTTCCGCCTCTTGTAAGTATGCACAGGTCCATTACCCATTAGGCCCTAGAGCTCAGGTGCAGGCACTACAGTACGGAGGACACCTGTAGATGGAAGACAACTGGCGAAGAAGCGGCTTCACGGCCGGTGAAGACGCAGACATCCAATTTGATGGCCACGCTCCACTGACGAGGAGCACCGTTCCTTTCCGCCAACTCTAATCGAACAGTTTATTAAGAGGGAGTGGTGATCGCTGAGTCGAGACCTAGCTTGGGATTAATTCGCTATTGTCCCTGATAAAGTATTGTTCGGGTGGAGCAGCATCCGCTCTCATAACTGCGTCTTCACTGCTTCTTCTCTACACCTTCTGTCTAGATTCCATTCAAGTTAAGCAACTTGTTTTTAGACGGCGATCCAAGCTTTTTAATTGCTAGATTAAGAGTTCTCATAAACATGTACATAGTCAATACTTTACTTTCAAAATAAACTATTAAAAAAATTACTCTTTTGTTATGCAATGTTTAAAATGAAGTTGTTACTATTATAAAGATTTTTTAAAAATATTTTTTGTATTGAATGTTTCCGAAGTTAATGATTGACCTTATTTAGATAAAAACTACAATAAAACCAGTTAAAATCTCTCAAGGAAGAGCTTCGTAGCTCTGTAATCATTTTAATATAAAAATAATTTATTTTTCGAGAGAATACATTTTTGGTAAAAATCTATTAAGACCTGGTAGTAAACTACTACATACGCCGTTCGTTATTTAATATTTAAGTGCATATTCACTATTAAATATAGTGCAATCATTTTTGGAATATGCCTACTACAAACAAAAATATCAAGTGATTTTTGTATAATTCTTCGAATACCCAAGCCACTGATGGGATATACTATCATTATCAGCCAGCCAAATTTTATATTTATACATTTTTTTTACATACTTCCCAACTGAACTAGACTGCAGATTTTTTGTCGATTATACTCACTCAAAAATGCTGCAAGGAAAACTAAAATTTATAATATTGTATTTACATTGATACTTGAAGTAATCAAGTGTTTGTGGTATTAATATAAAACATTTTTTGGGGGTTCTTTACTAATTAAGACATTTATATTTATTTCCTAACATAGTCAAATACCTTAAATCAAACTTTCTCAAGACGACTAATTTTCGAAGAACGTAATAAAAAGTTCTAAATTTAGTTAAATTAGTTTTCTTAAAAACCACTTGTATAATAATTCTGGGTACTTTTCCAATCTAACGACGACCTACCCCAGCGCCCCAAGTGTCACTTTCGTTAACTACCTGCTACGGTTAGCGAAACCTTCCTTAGTCCTTTGTTATTGTTTGTGTCTAGTGGACGTTTATTTGTTTTCATGTTAATTATACAATATGAGTTGGAATTTGATGAAGATTTTTCGCGAGGTGATTGATAAAAAGTCAGCTGTGCATTTCTACAGGAGCGGAACGTCATTCCCCGGAAAATGTGTTGTAGAAAGGGACATAATATGAAACTGCAACTGAATATTGTTCTTTTTAATGAACATTGTTTATAATTTTTGTAACATATTGTTCTTTTTAATTAATATTGTTTATAATTGTTGCTAGATATCGTTGTGTTTAATCAATATTGTTTATAGTAAATGTTTTATTATATCTTATTATTTATTTTCTATTTTAAATATTTCAATTTGAAACATAAATAATTATATTTAACTACAATGTGATGTTTTTTGGTTAATTGTTTTGATTGTTCTGTATATACGACACGGTTTTGATGTGATATTGTTATTTTTAATGAATTTTGTTTATAATAAATGTTATATTTTATCTTCTTATTTATTCAGTAGTTTATATATTTTAAATTTAAAGAGAAATTGTGATATACAACTAACATATGATTTTTTTTTTTGATTTTTTTTATTTTTAGCTATTTTTCTTTTAAAGAGAAACGATTTGCCCGGGCAAATCCTGCCAAGGCGCGTAGTTTTTAGCTTGAAGCGTAGTTGTAATGTAAGAAATAACTCTGTTTCAATCCAAGCCTGAGTATAGGAAACTAATTGAAGAAAATTATACTTAGCGACTTATTCACCGAGGCTGTTTATATAAGTATGATACCATTCTTTACTTTATGTATCGTCAGTTAAACTAATTCGTAATCAGCATAGGCAAAGCTCAACAGTGTAATTTTAATTCTAATTACTTCCAAAAAATTGTCTCTACTAACAAGCTCTACTTCAAAAAAATTGGATTTGAACAAACTTCAATTGTATATTGATTAAAGTAGGCTCCTTTGAATGACGAGTTCACCGACCACTGGCCTAGACCATTTGAACTGATTTATCACGCTACTAATATTCACCAATCACATAATTCTTAATTAAGAGTTTTTTTTTTGCTTGGTAGAATGATGTGTCAACAGAGAAGGCAGATCGTCAAAAATCAAATTATTGAGGTACTCATTGGCCAACAAAAACTCACCCAAGTTCGCTAAGACACCTAGAGTCTAACTCCTTGATAAGACATAAAGCCTTATGACATGCATTTTATCGATTATGAGCAGTAGCCAAACAATAAAAATGCTGTAAGGAAAACTAATATTTATAATATTGTATTTACATTGGTACTTTTACTGAAACTGAAACTTTAATGAAAAAGTATTTAATGCCAATCACATAATAATGTTATATCGTAGAGGTCATGTAACCATTTCGAATACTCAAAAAAATTACCAAGGTAATGTTAACGTTTTTTGAGATTCGAACTATTAAGACATATTTGAGAGATATTTAATATAAAAAAAAATCTCTTCTATAACCTATGAAATGTTGTTATTGGGTACAACTAATAGTGGTTGTATAAGCTACCGATTGTGAAGGAAATTTCCATTTTTATTTGAATACTGAATGTGCCCAAGTAAAACTCCAGATCCCACTTCATTCAAGGCTGCTATTAGAATAAATAATTTTTCTCTCATTGATGGTTTCGAACTCGGGACTTTGACCATTCGTATTGCTTTACCTCGTTACTACGTTGTAACCTCATAAGTCTAAATACTTCTGAGCATTTATTAGTGGTTAATAAACGAGTTTTCGTAATTTAGAAAGTCGCGAACATCACCATTGTTTTAAGATAAAAAGAGAATTACGTTAAGACCAGGTGCACTCTTTCCAGAATCTGTGTTCGAAGTTATAGCGTGCAATAACAATAATAAGATTTCCTTTTTCGTTTTTTTGCGTGTTTTTTCTTTCACGGAATAACATTAGCAACTGGAGAGGGACAAATGCAGATTCGGGGCTAAAGTTATGGGGTCACCGAGTCAATTGGAAATATAAGGAGACAGCCAGCGCTGTTGTAAAATCGGCCAGGTGCCCTGAGTTGTGGACGAAGATGATCGGGGACAGAGGCATAAATAAAGATGAGATAAGGTGCGTGTCTTTAAGAGTCGTGGCTAAATGAAAATGGCCCATTGTGTAGGAGTAACGGTCCCTGAGCTGGGGGCGAAGGGATATTGAAATGAGACAGACGTGGACGCGACCATAAGGGAGCTCCTGATTACCGGCTACTAACAAGGACCCCAGCGCGCTCTATTATACAAGCTAGCATTGCCTCCTCCCCCTCGCGGTATCTCTGCCCATTCACCAGGATCTCTTCACTCCTCTGTCGGCTCTTCTTCCTTCATTAGTGCGTCTTAGCCTTATTCCGAAGAACGGCTTCATTCCGTCCCATGGTTGAGTTATGTACCTCGACCCGACTAATGAAAGCACAGGTTCACAGAGTAATTGAATTCACTTCCTCTCCTGCATTTACTTGCAATGAGATTCCGATGAAACTCACCAGTTCCATTTGAAATGTAGATGTGTAACGTTAGTTATTGGCAGGTTTAATTGTTGCCTCCCCTTAAAAATCATCATCTCCCCATCAAAAATCGAAAACTGCCTCAACAAATTTAAACTTCTCATATGTTACTTTTTTAAAATTTTCCAAAATAAGAAAGTTTTATTAGGAAAAAAGAGTAAAATTATGTTAATAAAATTATTTAATAAAATAATAATGTAACATAATATTTCGAAGTATAGATGGCGATATATGTTGAAATATATATATATATATATATATATATATATATATATATATATATATATATAATAAAATATAAATAAATAATTAATGTAGGTAGCTCAGTTGTAGAGCGCTGTGCTGCTAGGTAGAAGATTCAGTTAGCAGCCATAAACGGACAGATCATCAAACGGATGGGGATCACACAGGATCAATAAAATAAATACCCTTCATTGGGTCAATCCCCCAATCCCCTGCACAACTCATGTCTTAGGAACAGTACAGTCCCTCCCAGGTGCTTAACCCAAGAGCTTTCATGGGTTTTGTTTTATTATAGATTGTTTTATTATATAATGTTTTTGTCTAAATTTGCTTTAGTTACAATGCCATGCCCCATACCCGGATTCTTGCGGACACGATGAACGATGGATTTTTTTTGTTTTTGTTTTAATGGTGAAATTATTCCCGAAAAGATTTTTAATTAGAGTAAAAGTGAATTCTTTAAAGTCTGATTTCCTGTACCCTATAGTATTCTCTCAGATGGACCGGCTAAGACGATCTATCTAAGCGGAGAAATTCCAAGTAGGATTCCGGAGTTTGTTAAGAGAAAATATCATGGTCATATGGTATAATAATTTTTATTATGACTTAATCAATAAACATGCACTTTGGTTTGAGACCATGTGGTCGTTAAGACATTTAAAGAGAAGACCACATTATAGCTGGTATGTCTAAAATTGGAAAATAAGGAAATTTAATCTTCAGTAATCATAAAAACCAAAATTTTAAAATAAAATTCCCACAGTATTTACGTATTAATACAAGACTGTTCGGGTTGCAACCGAATTAAAAATGTATTGGTGCTTAAATGTCGATCGCAATGATAGAAAACTACCTTAAGAGCTTCTTCGGTACAGGTTCGAATCCGGCCTTGGGTCATTCAAATTTATTCTGTGCCAGATCCGAATAATTAAAATTGTTCTTACCTCTCTGCTTAGAAAATTTGATGACCAGTGGAAATAATATTCTGTTTGCCTTAACAGTAGGAAACTCGTATAACCAATAGGAAACAAATAAATATTTAATTTAGTAAAGGTAAATTAGTTCATACATTTTTTTAATTTAAATTACCAGAGCTTGGATTTTCAGCGGTAAAACACTCTTAATAAAATTATATATATATTGACAATTCTGTGATTATTCAATAGGATAAATTGATAAAATTATTTAATAACACTTAGATTGTTTAATTATGCTTATATTATGAATAAAATTGTTCTTAAATAATACTCGCGCTTCGGCTTAGACTATTACTAAGCAGTGATGAACATCACTGAATTCCAAATTTCCATTATGAACCTGAACTCTGTATATAATAATATATTTTTTATTGGCTTTAATGTATAACATTGTAGCCATTGAGTCTGGCCCACTTAGTGTTAATTTTTAGTAATTAGTAATTAGAAAATCGTCACTTAATTACAGTTATTTTTATTTACAGTTATATAATATCTACAATATGTAAATATTTTACAATAATTAAATATTCAACACTCGTTTAATAAATAAATAAACAAAATTTTTAGTCAGAACAGAATAGTATCAATTATAACAAAAGAATAACAAACAATCTTCCAAACAAATAAGGCATGTACCTAAGGAAATAGATAAATACAATACAATGGAATTAAAGTATTTAGGTTCTAACCCGCTGATACTTTGTTGTAACAGTTATCTTATTCTTTCTATACATTACAATCAAGATATTGTAGAAGTACCCGAAACTATAAACCACAATTAAAGCCTGGATTCCGAATTTTTACATATAAACTGAAGATAGAAAAAAATGTTTAATTTTTCCACGCTGTCCATAGTGAGTACATTTTGAAGTGATAATTCATCATCATGCTGGACAATATATTTTTGCAGAAATTGTTTCCGTGTGTTAACAAAAAATTTACAATAAATTATATGCTTCAAACTATTGAATATGGTCCCATGGCACCACTGACATTTTTCATCAGTTCTGAGAACACAGGTGTTGTTCCTATAAAATATTTTCAGGCATTCAGGGTTTGAAATTCTTGTTTGCCTCACGGTTCTTAATTTTTCTATGTTTATCTTGAATTTTAAATAGCTTTCAGGTTCAGGGTTGGTATAGGTGCAAACAGTTATGTATATTGGATTATAATTTGAACCTGAACTCTGTATTAACTGGCAATATAAGAATAACCGGTATTCATGACAGTGTTTGTTGTACGTTACTCCGACTACGACCTGCGTCAAGTCAAGTGTAGAGACACATGTCGCACAACAGGCACCTGAACACAGGTATCCGGGATACGGAGCGAGGCAAGGTGTTCCAAATATAATGAACCTACTGAATTAGTCTTACGGTCCAGTAAAGGTAACAAATGGCCTCATACTCGCAAATGAACTGGCATACCAATGCGCTCATACACAAGTTTACTACCCAAGAACTGCGCTAAACTGGTTAGTATAAGGGAAGAAATAGTTTACAGGATGTATCAGTACGTATGTTAGTTATATTAAAATAGATTATGTTACAAAACAATTTTAAATTTCACATTAATTACAAAAGACTCATTTGCATGACAGCTATCAGACCTCTTTGGACAAACGGAGTTGAGCTTTGGGGCTCTACTAAACAATCCAATTCATCTCGTATCAAATCCTTCATAAATTCCTCAATGCTCCTTATTATGTCACAAACAAACTCATCCATCATGATCTTAATATCCCATATGTTGCTGATTCTAGATACCTATCCTTCCATGACAAGCTCCATACACACTTGAATCCGCTAGTCTCCCAACTTGCTTCCCATACTATTCCTGATAACCCTCCGAGGCGTCTGAGAAGAAGATGGCCTTCTACTATAGAACTTCAGAAGTGTTTTTTTTCATGTCATTTGTTCATATTAGCAGATTGTTGTAATATTATTACTGTAAATATCAATAAATTAATCTAAAAAAAAATAACAAAATCAATATCATTACCTAAAGACAGTTTTTTAAATTTTATTTATGATCACTTCACTTCATAGTCTATTCAGTAATTTATTCATAACTTCAAGTTTCTGAAATGTTTGTGGTATTAATAATTTAAAAAAAAACCTACACAACTAAAAACTATGAAGGTTCTTGGGTTCATGGTAGGTACTGTGCTATTTCTAGGACATAGGTTGCAATGTGACTTTTCAGACATCACGCTCAACCGCCTGGTTTTCCTCCAGTTTAGGACATTCGGGGGTGTTAAAAGATTAAATAGTTAATCTGCCAGATGGATTTGAACCCAGAACCCTCAGAATGGCAACTCTAACTACCATGATAAAACTACCTTCTGAGCTATCCCATTGCCCTATTATTAATTTAGATATTTGATTTTCAGAGATGTAAAAAAAAAAATTTGTACCACTACAACCCATGAAGAGTTTTGGTTCAGTAAACGTAGTAGACAGTAAAAACTTAACAGTAAGGACACTGGTTGTGCAAAGAGTTGTCACGGTCAAAAGTAAGATTTTCCCTCAACTAAGGCTATCCACTTTATACAGACTGGGTGTGCCCCAGAAGGGTTTGTAGATCCCACTGGATCTATGCGTGACTGTTAACAATTTAAATAATTTAACTGCCATAGCCGATTTGAAATCGGAACCCTCAGCATTGCAACTCAGCTCACTACTCCCTCAGCTAACCCGCTCCCCATTAATAAATAAATAACTTAAATATCTACTTATCTCCGTACCTTTTTTTACTTGTTAATTTCCAAGGACTGCACTACCAATGGCATTTATGAAGATCTTATACTTGAATCTGCTTAGCACCACTCCCGTTTCTTGGTATGTTGCTCGTACTGCTTTCTAATTACAAGGGTTTGATAGTTGAGAGAACATTACTTAATACTAAGTATATTCTGAACTCAGAGGCGTGATATTTATTCCTTCATTTACACTTCTCAGAGTTACCAAGAAAAATTAAATTTACATCTCCGTTCCTCTTAATGTTTTACCGATGAAATCTTCGCACTGGCAGCAAAATATTTAAGAACAAAAAATACAAGGAACTAGCTATTAACTCGTACTCTATAACTATAAAATGTTTTATTATAATTTATTTTATTGTTATATGATATAATTTTTTAAATATTTTATTTGAAAAGAAAAGTTATGACCAGGACAGGGACTCGAACCCGGGTCTCCCACCTTTCCGTGGTGGTGCCTTAACCATCTCAGCCATCCTGGTTCGCTTCCCGGTCAATCGTATCCCTTCTTTCTTTTCAAATAAAATAAATAAAATGTTTTATATTGCCTAAAGCAGATTATAGCACTTATTTTAACTAACTAACATTTTTTTTGTTATGTTTTAATGTATTAACCCGCCCCACTTTGTATGTACGTCATTGGAACATAAGTAAGCAAATAGATTAATTGTTTTTTTTTACGATATACATGGTTTCACCTTTTGTACTATCTACTTTACTGTTTATTCACCCATTCTAATGCGGACTTTGTGGCAAATTTCGACCTCTCCAACTTATTAAATAGCATTGAAGGTTGTCGAAACTAACAAAAGCAGAAGCAGCTAAAACTTTTTCTCTATCTTCATTGACCAGTCTTGCATAAAATCCATTATGCAATGTAATATGGGTGTTATGAGATCGATATTATGTTGTTTTATGTATGAGAAGATTCACATAAATATTTAATATTTATGTTTATAAATTGATAGATATATTTAAATCATTAAGCCGATAATATTTCTGAAATGTGCTAATGATACTGGAAGAATCCTGTTGCTATCGTAGTATGTACATACTCGACTCGATTGCGTTCCCCTCTGTACAATCTTAATTGATTGTGGATAAAATTTAACTTACCCCGTTGTTAACTGGGGTGGCAGATATCAAACAATGGTTTTCGTAATACACAACAGATTGAAACAGATTTAGCAATACAAAAATAACGATGGGCGAAACAACAATACATGTTTATATTAGAACGCCATAAATCAATAACGGAAGTCATCGTTGATTATATTCATATCGCGACTGAGAAGAAAGCAGTCACACGATCTGGAATGGCAGGCCGACTAAGAAGTTCAGCTGAAACACATGAATATGAATCGCTCGGTGAGAGATTTATGTTTAGAGATAAGTTGATCGTCTCTAATATTTAAAATAAGACTCTTAAGTGATTAATAATTAGTGGGCCTTATTGTCGGTGGAGGAGATGAATGGCGTCGAGGCTCTAGAATATTACAATCACGTCTGGTTTGTTACGAGTCCATGTGAGCCTCTTGGATTAATGGCCTCGCACCAAAAGGTGCCAATTTGGGAGGTGTGCCAACCTCAACTGCCCCGACAATAAATTCCCGAAGAGATACCAAAACGCCAATAACATCATCCTTCTTATGAATCTCCAGTCGATAGGAACGTTTTAATTAAGTGTGCGGTGATTTAATAGGCCAAGATTGGTCTATTTCAACGGCTTATTCTGCTTAAAGCCTTTTTTCTCCTTTCCCCTGATGAGAAGTGCTGGATTTGAAGAAAAAAATTTAGCCAAAATCTAAATTTGATTCATTTTATTGTTGTTGACTGAGTCCATTATCACAATATAAATTTCGAAACAATGTAATGAAGAAAAAAAGAGGTTTAATGTACTACTCATGAAGAGTCTTAGTTGAGCTTACAATCTTTCTAAAGCAACATTCCAATCCTCAACACATCAAAATCCTCCTGTTCTTTCTCTTTACTACTCCCTGTTACCTGATTAAAGAGGAAATTGGAGACTGAAAATGTCCTAAAGGACCTATTTAAAAACTATTAATCAGTTAAGAAATTTCACATTCTTCCAAACAGACTAGCAAAATAATGCATTGAGATCAAATTTACTGAATGTCCTACAGCTAAGGTGCTTAACATAAAATAATTAAAAGGAATATAGCACATAAACACACATGAACATTACCCTTGACGTATAAACAAAGCCGAGGCGGGAACGAAATGAGATATCATGGTTAACCATCTTGGCCGTAAGTTGACAGTATATGGCCTCTACCCTGGCCGGTGAGGTACAAAGGAGGATGTAGTAATGTAATACGGGGAGATATAAGAAGGACTGTAACTAGGCACCTGCTGCGAATCGCGAAAATGAGAGAAGACCAAATAGGGAAGAGGGGGTCAGAGCTTGGCACGACCGTCCGCAGTCCGGTAAAGATCGAGGGATGTGGCTCCATGGGAGTGTTTGCTATATAACTTTAATAACATCATTGTTTATTCGTTTAACATCTCTTTATGATACTATGGGTATTCGAACGATGCGATGATGAACAGTGGGGCTCCTAAATTTTGCCAATTCATGAGAGTGAAGCGAATACTTGACACAGCGAAGAGTCGGGACCCTAATTTCAATCATTTTCAATTTAGGGGTGGTTTGCAGTTTTTGCAACGTTAAAACTTATCAAACAAACTACTACGAACATCGGAAAATTCTGGTTTGGGACAACAATAAAGTTAACAATTAAAATTAATAATCATAACTAACCATGAATAATTATTAGTTGACTTTAAATGAATGGTGAAGAAATAAACCAAAACATAAAATAAAATACTTATATATTTTTTAAGAGAATCCTAAAATGTTAGAGAAAGTTCTGGCAAGACATTTCTCTCTAATCTACTTCTAAAATTCATTTTATGTATGAATGACAAATGTTGTGTCATTCATCTTTTTTCTATTACTATTGTTTGAAAAAGGTTATTTAATTTGAACAATTGTAAAAGTTTATTGTTATGCAAAAAGTTCATTTTTTCTTTATAAAAATTAGCCTAAGCTAAGTTGTGTGGGTGGCGTTTTCACGGCACGCCGTGAAATATATCTAGAAGGCGGGGATCAGGACAATGCCGGCTCGCCTAAAAATATGTTTTTTGCATATGTTTATAAACCATAGCTAAGGATATGGTTTTGGAAAAAAATTGATAGGCATAACTGTAACGCTAAAACATGGATGAATTTATTTATTCAGAAGTGTAAAAGGTTAGGACTGAAAGAAAATAAATATGCTGAGGCCCTAAGGTTATTTTTGGAAGGATCTGCACTGACTTGGTATACAATCTATATGCAGACAAATTCACTAACTTATGTATGGGAATTTTGGAACAACTCTTTTTTGGATACCTTTGATGAACAGTCCTGGGATAAAGTCGAATATGCTTACAGCTTTAAATACTCGAATGGATCATTTCTAGATTTTGGTTTAAAGAAAAGAAGTCTTTTGATTGAAGTCGATCCAGCCTTAACTTTAACGTCACAAATAAATTTAATAGTAGTGTCATTACCAGAATTTATAAAAAATAGGCTAAATAAAAAAGAATTAGTGATCATCGAAGATTTAATGTCTAAATTGAGACTTTTTGGTCAGTCAAATAAAATAATAAAACCAAAACAAAATATGAGTGAGAAGAAAACTTGCATCCATTGTGAAAAATCAGGGTATAAAAATAGATTTCATCCTGAAAATTTATGTCGTAATAGAAAAGTAAAAAATGAGAATATTAAATTAGTAAATAATTCGGAAATTCAAGATGCTGTTGCCCATGCTGAAGAAGCAAAAAAGGTGTAGTCACCCCACTTATAAAATTGAAGATATTGGTCATTAAAAAACCGGCAATTGCTTTGTACGACTCTGGATCTAATATCTCCTTGATGAATTACGAGTTTTATAAAAAAAAAAAAAAAATGTTGATTTGTAAGTCGTGAATTCAACGACTTAACCAATGAGGTGATAGAATGAAACTCTTGTGGATGCAGTTCAGAACTGTAATTAAAAAGAACATATTTACAA
Source organism: Arma custos (assembly GCA_037127475.1). Lineage (NCBI taxonomy): Eukaryota > Metazoa > Arthropoda > Insecta > Hemiptera > Pentatomidae > Arma > Arma custos. The sequence continues at coordinate 18,858,248 of CM073759.1, read as the reverse complement.
ATTTATAACTAACTAAATAACTCCAGGTATCTTTAATAACATACCTGAATCAACACAATAGTCAATATTCAGTAATTACACTCAATACTTAATTTCTACAATAGCAGTCTATAATGTCTATTATAATCTTTGCTCACATCTGTCTCTGCAGGTTATCTCAAGTCTGTCATATGACTAAGTTTGGCGTCAGTATTCAAACTTACATATAGTTTAATTTCTCATATTTTAAATTGTAAATTGGATTAATAAAAATGTTCTGTTTTATGTTCTACAAAATTCACATGATTTTCATACAGTCCATTCAGTATATCTGTAATAAAGAACCAGCCACCAAAAGAAATGTTAATATCCATATCTTAAGCGGGATATCTTAGTTTGAACAACTATATCTATTACGATTTTATTCCTGCTTATTTTATTTCTACTCTCCAATAGCTGGATGCAATATCAACAAAACAAAAACTGATCTGCAGTGTTGTCCTAAACTTTTTAAAAATTTGTATTATGTATGTAAAGGAAAGTGTTACATCGTATGCACTTTGTTTCATTTACCTACTAAAACAAAGGAGAAAAATGTGCTAGAGATATTAATGAAAAATTGCATTTAATATTCCATCTCGATAGACATTGGACATACATCAATATTGGGTAGATTTTCTGGAACAGAAAAATATACAAGGGGCCAGTGTGTTTATTTATTGATTTTGTGTTAATCTCAAATAATAGTAATAATATCCGGCGCAACAACTCGTCACCGAGTCTGGGCCTCTTCTAGCATCCTCCGCCACAGCTTCTATCCACCTCACATTTGGTCTCCCAAATCTCCGTGTGCCATGGATTCCCTCTGTGAGAATCTTTTGGGAATCCGAGTGTCCTCCATCCGTGCCACGTGACCTGCCCATCGCAGTCGGCCAAGTTTGATTGTTCTGGCAACATCTGAGGTCTTATAGAGGTCATATATCTCCCTATTGTATCGCCTTCTCCATATTCCTCCCACTTTTATTGGGCCGAAGATCTTCCTCAGGATTGTCCTCTCGAAGATTAAGAGAATTTTCCCTTCTGCCTTTGTTAGAGCCCAGGCCTCTGAGCCATATGTGAGTACCGGGCGAATCAGGGTTTTGTAGATCAGCAGCTTTGTCTGCCAAGAAAGGAACTTGCTAGCACGTAGTTGCTTCCTTAGGCTATATTAGCACCTATTAGCAGAATTAATTCTTCTTCTTATCTCCTGAGGTATGTCATTTTCTGAGTTAAATTCTGTCCACAAGTAGAGGAGGCTGTCCACGCAACGACGTTACGTTACTGACCAGCTTCGAAGTAATCCTCTTTTTCCTGGGTTCCTCCTATTCGCATATACTTGGTCTTCGGTATGTTGACATTAAGCCCAAGTTTCTTAGCTGCCTCTTCCAGTGCTAAGAAAGCTTCCCTCAGCGTTAATCTCAAATAACTGGTTATTAATAAACATAAGAACAGTGTCTTTTGATGGACAAAGCTTTTATAACCTACAATCATAGTCATTTTAATGCCATTTATCATAGGTGACAAATAAAAGCATGACAAATACGCTTGTACTACTCAACCGTTTTCCCTACCGGAAATATTACTGTATATTGATGGTGGGAAATAGCTTAGGGCAAAAAAAAAGTTAGATAATTGCAGTTGCAAATGAGAGGTAAGTACTTAGCCCTGATTTATGCAGAGCTCTCGCTAGTAGGGTAACCTGCAATTAAGTGGCAAGTACCAAACCTAACAACCTTCTCTCTAATAGCAGACCGCTTTGGCAAAGGCTAATACCCATTATGCAATTTCTTAGTTAGTTATTCGAGCTAATTGGGCTATAATTAGGAGCAAATTAATTAATATTTAACTAGACAAATTAATGAAGACATACAAAATGTTATAAATCCCTCAATCATACTCTAACGGATAATTCTACAAGGCTCTAATTCGTAAATTTAAGGATATTAAATATAAATGATTAAATTTAATGACATTACTTTCTAATAAGAAAAAAAAATACACTTCGTATTACGAAAACATGGTTTTCTTTATATTCATGGATTATCTTTTCTCCAAAATTATTTTAATTATAACCTGTACCATTAAAATACGTGGTAGGTCTTGGGTTCAGTACTTGGTAGAGACCGGACTGTTTCCAAGACAACTGTTGTGCAGGGATATTGAGACATATGTTTTATTTTTTGTGTTCTAAGCTCTATTACGAGCCACTGTTGTGATATTTATTTATTTTTGTGATCATGTTTTTAAAGTACATGCATAAAAATCGGTTTTCCTTGGTTTATGATTAGGTAGGTACAGTTTTGTATATTATATTTCAAATATGTATACATTTTTTAGTATCTAAATAAATTATGCAAATAACAATTAGTCATAGCAATGTAAAGTGACGGTAACGGTATGATCATACTATCACCTGCTTGCTCTGTCTTCTTCTTTGAAACAGTTGTCACTACCATTAATCGAACCTAAGAACATTCTGCATGGTTTGCAGTGGTACGTTTTTTTTTTTTTAAGTCGAAGCTAATGTTTTTATTATTACCTATTCATTTTTTATTTTACTTATTTTAGCATAATTGTTTGAGTTCTGGTATCTTTCTAAACTCTCTAAAACCTGGTCTGTCAAATTATCATCTCCAGATGTGAATTCTGATTCGAACATTCGTAAAATACAATCACATCTTCGAATATATTCTGATAAATACTCTACCATTTTTTAAATAAATGTATGATAAATACAAGCTGACCCGACAGACTTTGTCCTGTTCAAACATATAGATCTGAAGATTATAATAGTTTTTAGTATATGTAACATGTAATTGTGTTCAAAGATAAAATTGTAATCTTACATATCAAATTCACCTTGATGTTCGATATCACATCAATTAGGACCATTTCCTAAATCAGGGATGGTTATTATGATTTGAAGGGAGGTAGAGGACCAATCGGCGGTAGGAGACAGAGCCTTGGGGCGAGCGATGACCACCGTTATCCCGACGCGGCGTGACGGACTACACGACCCGCCTAACTTCCGCTCTTAAGGGCCCGCCATTTATAGGAACCGGCGTGCTCCTTCCTTCGGGACATCCCCTTGCAAACTAGGAAACTAGCAGTCACGTAACAGGTCAAGAAAAATAGATTTGTTACCGGGAGGCAGAAGGGTCGCTAAATCGGCTGATGAGGGGAACGTGAGGCCGATATCGGGGCAATACCATTTATTGGCTCAAACAACAACAGACCCGTTTTAGAAAATTATGAGAAACATGCAGTTATTAAATACCTTATAATACATGGATATACAATCTTAGAGATGTTTTATATATATAATAAAATTTTTTTTTAACAATGTATATGTAAAATTCCTTCAATATATCCTATATAGTTTTATTAAACCTACGTTTGTTTGTTAGAGCTAATCTGACGATGCTGCGCAGGGAGTCCTAAATACAGAATTATCCCTATCCAGGTATAATTCGGATATCGAACAGGTATAATGAATAACTGACATTGAATAGGCTTCGGGCTAACATTTTACGACCCCTCCGAAGTACGGCTACAACTAAAATTTAGTTACTCGCTTTAAAATGTCATAAAAGGCCACCCGCCGGGCTGTGAACCCGCGATCTTGGACATATCAGGTTACAATATGAACCACTACACCACGGATGACACTCATTAATCTTATTGCTTAATACATATAGGATTGTCTCAGTAATATTAAAACATTGACAAAATATTTGTTGGATGTTTGTTTTTTGAATACTCATTGGTCTCTGCGTATGGTATTTTATATTCGTATATTCGGACGTACAAATACGAATATTCGTATATTCGGACGTATAAAAACGAATATTTGTTTATTCGGACGTATAAATACGAATATTCGTATATTCACAGCAAAATATGCGAATATTCGCGTACTCGCAGGGAAAATTTGCGAATAGTCCTGTACTCGTTGAAATACGTTCGTATTTACTTGAGAAAAATACAGGTACACTAATACGAATACAGGCATATTCTCAATTTGCACTAATTCAGGCTTTCCATGGCTGAGCATTATTATTTTTGTATTAACTTTTAGGTTTATATTAAAAGTAATTATTTAATTGTTTTTTGTTTTTTTGAAGTATGATTCATTGAAAAAATATATTTTCACCTGTTCAACAAAAACTGGGTCTTTGTTAATATAAAAGATTTGGCTTGCCCAATGATTATTTTAATGGCTGCTTCAACATTGTTGAGTCATGGAATGCATGAATTAGTGTTTTTAAAAACTCAATTGAATTCTTGGCGAATCCTGCCCAATACTTATAATATTCAGTAATTTTTTAGTTGAGAATATAGCTGTATTCGTATTTTTTCCTGCGAATACAAGTATATTTTGGTAGCGAATATGAATGTATTTGTATTTTTTTTCAAGTAAATACGAACATATTTGTTTATTTCAGCTGCGAGTACACGAATATTCGCAAATTTTACCTGCGAATATTCGCATATTTTTCTGCGAATACACGGAATATTCGTATTTTTACGTCCGAATATAAGAATATCCGTATTTACATTTGCGAATACAAATATATTCGTATCCCTATAAGCGAATAAGAATATTCGTATTCAAAGGTTGGGGGTGCCTTGGGTGATATTCGTATTCATATTCGCGAAAACGAATACGCTCAACTCGGCTACATAAATAAATGAAACAGGCTACCTGAGTAGGGGAAAATAGGAATTAAACATTTCAACAAAAGTAATATTCATTAAAATTAATACTAGTAACCGGTAGCAATCATACATGAATTATATTCATTGACATTGATATAAAAATGTAATTATAGTAATATCAATTACAATCAATGGTATCGGAAAATGTAATTTGTTGTTACAATAAGGCGTCTGGGCTCTCAAAATGGTGGTGACTACAGCTGTCAATGCACTTTTTTTTGGCATGAAAAAAGTGTTATGAAAAAAAAATTACATTCCAAATTATAATAACTGGTATAAGGTACTTTTATTATACAATTAAATGAGGAAGATTGAATTTCTAAGAAATCTAATTAGGCATGAACGATACCAACTATTTCAGCCAATAATCCAGAGGAAGACAGTGATTAAACTTGGACTCGGAAGAAGATATTCGTGGCTCCACAACTTACCACACTGGTGTGGACTGACATCAGAATAGTTATTTAGAAATGTGGCAAACCGAGTTAAAATCGCAGCGATGATGCCAACGGTCTTAACGGACAGGATGATTCTGTCGAAGTAAAAATGTTTGTAGAAAAATAAATGATCATTCCAATTTATATTAATCAGTATATATAAGGTACTTTAATTACAATTAAATAATTTAGTCGAATTTATAAGTTGACGTAATGTAAACGAGACGTGAAAAGCAAGTTCCTGATAAAGATGTGTATGCGTGAGCCCAGCGAATAGGTTCAGAATAATGGGTGGGCAATATCCTAGGTGTATCTAGGCCTCATTGGAGAAAATAACGAATGATTAATTGCATGCTATGCTTTGATACAGGGCCGTGCATAAATCGCACATGCGTCTACATGACGCGACTTCAAGACCTGCTTTGTCGGCGACCACCCTGAAACTCATATCCTAGTCTATCTATTAACTCCTGGCTGAAACATAGGAAGAAATTGAAATATGTAACAGACTTTATTATTCTAATCTATTCAATAATCGCCGCATGGTTGGTTTTAAAATCTATGGGCATATAATATGAATACATAAATCCACCTACCGAACGCTTTCACCAACTTAGAAGAATATATTTTTTTTAAATAAAAAAAAAAACATTTTTCATCTACAATACCATAAAAGAATTACTTTTTTTTCAAGGACTTTTTTATAAATTGTGAAAGCAGATTCCCTAGAAATATAAAATAAGTCGGAGGGCGATGAAAAATGATTGTAATTAGAAAATATATTTCCTTAGTTATCTGTCTGTTTTCCTGGCTTCCGAGCCAACTTCACTTCATTTTTTTATTATTTACTAGCTTATGCCCGCAGCTTCCCTCGCGTGGAACTTGGTCCGCCACATATAGTTTCGTGAAAGATCATTTTAAATAAATAATTTAATTATTTCACTAACCTGTGTACCCCTATTATATTAAAGGGGAAATCCTTGGGATGAAATTATCCAAATTTCTTTCTTAATGAAATGCACTCTTTGCGTAAAAGAGAGACAAAAATCAAACTTTCACATTTATAATATTAGTAACATTAGTATGATATAAAAAAAAAAATAATTTTTTATAATTATTGGTCATTTTTTATGAGTTATAAATATTTTTATATTTTAAAGAGAAAAGATAGGCCCTCGACCGGGATTTGAACCCGGAACCTTTGTCTCACCGTGACATCGCTCTGCCAATTGAGCTATCCAAGGCACTTCTCGGTCGAGGACAAAACTTCTCTCTTTTAGATCCTAAAGCCCCAATGTGCTCCCGCCATTTTTGCGATGAATACACTAGAACGAAGTTCTTTGAACATTAATTTTAATTTAGGATCTTATTGACTTTCGTCATATTATTATTTATAATTTTTTATAATTATTGGTCATTTTTTATGAGTTATAAATATTTTTATAAGTAAAATTAAATTTAAAAATAAATTATTAAAAATAAATAAATTATGTATTATAATGGATTCTCCACAGTACCTAAAAAACTGTCGAAGGGGGGACACGTGCCCCCGTGCACTCCCCCCCCTTAAATCCGCGGTTGCTATGGCCTATGTGTTATTCTGATGTATAACCTATATTACTGTAAAGTTTCATCCAAATTCGTTCAGTAGTTTTTGCGTGAAAGAGAGACACACATACAAACTTTCACATTTATAATATTAGTAAGATAGTAAGATTAGTAGGATTTCAAAACAATTAGTTTCACTCATGTTCTTTCTGGTATTTTAACAACTATGATCATGTGATTTACCTTTAATTATGTACAATCATCGATTCTCCACAGTACCTAAGAAACTGTCAGGGGGGGGGGGCACTTGTCCACGTGCACTCCCTCCCTTAAATCCGCGGTTGCTATGGCCTATGTGTTATTCTGCTGTATAACCTATATTACTGTAAAGTTTCATCCAAATCCGTTAAGTAGTTTTTGAGTGAAAGAGAGACAAACATACAAACTTTCACATTTATAATATTAGTAAGATTAGATCGTTCATTGTTCCAAACGGTGCTAACTCTACATTAATTTTGTTGTTGTTTTTTATTCAGTTCACGTCACTATATGCACCTGATGCTGCAGTGAGAGTCCAACATTTTGCCTATTCAGGTTTAATTAGGATAGGGATCTTTAGCGAGTACCTGAAATAGAATAGGCTTGGGACTCCTATTTTACATCGCTTCCGAAGGACGGCATAATTGAAGATTTTTTTATTCCCTTTAAAAAACTCTTGTGAACCCACGATCATGGGTCTATTGGGATGTTATGCTAATGTTGGGTACCTTATATTATTAATTTTTTCAGAATTCTTGCTCGGGTATGAATGAAATTTTTTTTTCTGAGAGGTGTCAGGTCAAAAATATAAGTTGGATTCAGACTGAACCAGTAAAATCTCTAAACCGATACGAGATGGGAATATTTGTAGGTAATATTAAAGAGCAAAGGTTTTTATTATTACTAGAATAAACTGTAAGACAAATAGAAAAATGTCTACAACACTAAGAAATACAGTAATTATTCTTTATTTTTTATCCCGGAATAATCTATTGAAGGGAACGTAAAATATATTACTGATTTAAGAAATGTTTGGCAATTCTTCAGCACAGCAGAATGTATGATTTATTCTATATTATTATTATTTTTTATAGTATAAATTAATACAGTATTAAAAAAACCCTAGTTGTGGCAGATAAAATAGATAATCTGTTATCAACCATGGATGGAATCCGTGGGTTCTACTGATCCTCCTTGGGTTCACCCAGCCTCTACAGAATTGATACCATTACTTGGGGGGAAATCTTGCGGTTGAGTGTGATCTCGGTTTCTACCACGTACTGAACACAAGACTTTTATGGGCTGTTGTTGTACAGGTTTTTGGTGATACAGGGTTTCCGAACATTTAAATATGTGTTAAGATTTATGCGTATAAAAAATAAATAAAGCAAAACTTAAGTCCCAAAATAACGTAATTTGTCAACAGATTTATCTGAACAGTCTGTCCTGTTCCTTACACACTTAACACTTGATACTATGATTTTAACCAATTAACTCAATTTTCCAGATGATTATTGGTTTCATTAGTGGTTACTGGAAAGACATATGCTACAGTGTCTTGCCCTTCGAATATACTGTACGTTCCGAAGGTAAGATCAGTTCAAAGTGACTTTCATGGTTGAGTGGTCACCGATTTAATGCTAATCAATTCTGGAATAGCAGACAGTTTGGTTTGCGTGTCTTGTGCTCAACACGCCCAGATCAACCGCAACTTCTATTAACGATCTGCAGTGATATTTATACCATTCAAATGCAATAAGAAATAATGCCACGGTTGCTGATTTTCTCTGAATAATCCTTGTTTTTTCATTTAACTGTGTTAAAGAAAGATTCACGAATAATGATAAGTCTTAGGAAGGACCTTAGATAATTTAAAGCATTATTTAAATTTGAAGATAGCGTGGTGGTAGAATAATGAGTTGTGTGCAGATGATCCCGAGTTCAAATCCAGCTGTGACAGATAAATTATTTAATTTCTTTACAGCCATATATGGTTCCTGTGGGATATGCAGACCCTCCTGTGGCTCACAAAGCCTATACAATAAGGTTATCCTTAACTAGGGGAACACCTGGTGGAGCTTGATCTTGGACTTCACCTCTTTGAAACAATACAGTCTCTATCATGTACTGAACCCAAGACCTTTATGTGTTTTGTCATAAAATTGATTTCTTCCGCATAGCGGTCCCAAAAAATCTCACAATTTACAGAAACATTATATAACACTTCCCTGTGATATTAATTCTTCAAGAGATATATGATGAGTATGGCTACTGAGTTTTTCCATATTCCATATTTACATGTCTGAGTCCATGTATCTTGTAGCCGTAGGTAATCAGGCTGATAATGTATGAAGAATTACTAGTTATAATTACTTAAGCTGATCTTCAACTCAATATTTATAACCCATCATGAAAATATCATGTTTTAAAAAATTCCTATTATGTTGGTTAATGTTTATATACTTCAAACACATTTCCAGTGTCAGTCTAGACTTCAACCAGTGAGGATCTCTGTGAAGGATTAGCTGAACGCGCCGGCTCCTGCTCGTCAGGGAGTACCTTATCATTATAATTCTTTTCTTTTATTTACTTTTACTTTCATACGTATATATATTCTTGTATTTTTCTAAATTTATTTTTGTATTATTATTATTAATTAATGGCGGATAATAACATTATTAGGTTGGAACCCAAACCACCTGACCCACCTTTTGATTTTAAACTTCCGAAGGGAAGATTCTCTAAAAAGTTTTTAGTGATGTCTATTGCTAAAAACAATGATAATAAAAGTTTCCTTGACTTCAGTCCATTTAAAATTTTCCGTTTTATTAAAAGTTATGCACCACAAGTTAAAATTAAATTTTTAAGAAACGGGCTAATCCTATTAGAAGTACTAGTCGAAAAGGATTTTATCAATTTAAAAAATATAAAAGTTTATGAAAATTATCAAATTAATTTTTCGTTACATAGAACATTGAATTTTTCAAAAGGTATAATTACCTGTAACGAATTCATGAACTGCTCAGAAGAAGAACTTAAACACGAATTGGCTGATCAACATGTTGTAGACGTGAAAAGAATTTATAGAAATTCTAATAATGGAAAAATGCCAACACCTTCTCTAATTATTACTTTCTGTAAGGCTGAATTACCCGAGAGACTTATATTAGAATTTACAAATGTTAAGGTAGTACCATATATCAAACCTTTAATGTGCTTTAAATGTTACGATTACCGTCATGGTTTTCGTAATTGTAAAAATATCGAAGTATGTGGAAAATGCGGTGAGTCTCACCAAACTCAAGAAGAAAAGTCAAATTGTAAGACATATAATTGTAAGCATTGTGGCGGTCCTCATGCCGCCTGGAATACGTCATGTTCATTTTTTAAAAGGGAAAGAAATATAGAAGAACTTAGGGTTTTACGAAAAGTGTCATATGCCGAAGCTGAAAAGTTACTTCAGCCCCTCCCACCACCTCCAACTGATCTCCGGAATACAAGTCATTCTTATGCTGAAGCAACATCCTCTCCCCCTACAAATTTAATTTTAGAACAATTTGGAAAACTCACCGCAATGGTTGAGGTTCTTACCAATAAAATAAATATTTTAGAAACGATTGTAAATAATCAAATTACAAACCAATGTGCTCCACTCGACAACGAAAAAACCAAATGTACGTCAAATATAGTTAACATACCTGATAACCATAATAACGAAACTAATGCCAAAATGTCAACAAAACCTCCAATTAAAAAAATAGATCAACAACCCGTAATCCAAAGAACTGGAGATAAACGGGAGAGACCTTTATCTCAAGGGTCGAGTATGTCACTTACCGATTCTAGTTCATCAGGACTTGCGTCGGGGGGCAAACCACCACGACCCAAAAATAAAAACATTAAAAAATGAATGTCTATCTATTGAACTATAAAAGGGTATTTCAGGATTATTCTTATAAGAGCTTACTTTTTCTCTCTTTTAATAAATATAATATTCTGTACGTACAAATTAAATTTCATATACTTAAAAAAAACATTATCGCATTTCATAGCATTACATATATATATATATATATATATATATATATATATATATATATATATATATATATATTTCTGTACCTCTCTACCTTCGAAACGCATATATTTCTATAATATGCTCATTTATACATCTATATGTTTATATTTATATCTATATGTTTATACTTATGCATATATATTTATATATTACTTTTTATATATTTTATTTTATATGTGTATATGTGTGTATCTGTATATATATGTATATTTTTTTATTGTATATATATATACATATATATATATATATATATATATATATATATATATATATATATATATATATATATATATATATATATTTTGTGTATATATATGTATATATATATATATATATATATATATATATATATATATATATATATGTATATTTTTATTTTATATGTTTATATTACTTTTTTATTTTTTTTTTATTATTATTATTTTTTTTTCCTTATATGCCAATCAAATTTTCATATCGATCCGTCCATCATCCGTTCTAACAGGTCTATTCTTTAAAATCAATATTCATGATTATTGGACAATGGAATATAAATGGCATTATCTCGCATAAAGTAGATCTCATCTCACTCCTAAGGGACGTAGATTGTAAAATTATATGTATCCAAGAGACATGTCTAAAAGAATCTGCCGATTTTTCTCTCGCTGGTTTTCAAATCTTCAGAAAAGATTTTACAGAGGGACGAATCGCATGTGGTGGAGTGTGTATATGTGTTTCCAATCTTTTCTCCTGTTCTGAAGTCCCACTAAATACTACTTTACAGGCAGTAGCAATCCAAGTTCTTCACCCATGGAAAGCCACAGTTTGTTCACTCTACCTACCTCCAAACAAACCATTTACCGACCAACAGTTGCTTCATCTTTTTAGGCAACTACCTCAGCCTCTTTATTTGTTAGGAGACTTTAATAGCCACAATCTCATTTAGCACTGATTATAGAGGACGTATAGTCGAGTCCTTTCTTGATTCATCCCAGCTAGGGATTATGAATGAAAATTCCCCTACACATTTTTGTAGTGCTAAAGGTGTCTCGTCACACATAGATCTGTCTCTGGCTAGCCCATCTCTCTTTCAACGAAGCAACTGGCGTAGGATTGACGATTTGTATGGATCAGATCATTTTCCATTAATCATTGATTGCCTTGATAGACAGCCACAATTATAGTTTATAAAAGAGCCGAGATGGAAGATAAAAGAAGGAGACTGGAAAAAATTTCAAAACTTAGCTCAGCTGAAAGAAATTAATTTAGAAGAACCGGATATTAATAAACTTACCGAAAATATAAACAACACTCTTTTGTCGGCAGCAGAAATATCAGTCCCCAAAACGAAACAGCAAAGTAATAAAATAGGAGCCCTCTGGTGGAATAAAGACTGTGAATCTGCTGTGAAATCCAGGAAAAAGGCCTTAAGAAAATTCTTGAGGCACCCGTGTTCAGATCATCTCGAACAGTATCAAAATGTTCGCCGTAGAACACGGTACATATTAAACTTAGCGAAGAGAAAAGCGTGGAGAGAATTCGTATCACAAATAAACCATCAAACACCTCCATCACAAATCTGGGACACGGTCCGTAAAATATCGGGAAGATGTAAAACAAATACCCGTCTAAACTCATTACAAACTTCAACAAATACACTTACAAACCCCTTAGAAATAGTTAATTATGTTGGCTCATACTTTCAAGAGATTTATTCTGATTCCAACTATTCCCAGCAGTTTTTAGTAATAAAACAACTAAAAGAATCCGAACCACTTAATTATAGCACAGATCCTCTTGAACCTCTTAACAATCCGTTTACAATCTCAGAATTCAACGATGCTCTAAGATCCCGAAAAGATACAAGTCCAGGCCCTGACAACGTTTGTATTAGTTTTATCAAAAATCTCTCCATAGAAAACAAAATTATCATTTTAAAATTCTTAAATAGGATTTTTCGTTCTGGTGAATTCCCTGAAGTTTGGAGAAAATCCATTGGTATCCCAATTCTAAAAAAAGATAAACCCGTCAAGGAGGCCTCCAGCTATCGGATTATTTTTCTCACCTGTTCACTGTGCAAACTAATAGAAAAAATAATATCAAACAGACTCCAATGGTTCTTTGAAAGCAAGGGGTTACTAGAGGAATGGCAAAGTGGTTTCCGAAGAGGTAGAAGCACTAGAGATAACATCATACGTTTAGAAAACGATATATGTGATGCTTTCGGACGGAAAGAGAAACTACTAGCAGTCTTCATTGACATTAAAAACGCTTTTGATTGTGTATGGAGATGGAATGCATACTCTTTTCCCCTAGAAAAACTCTACACCTTCCATCTCTTTACATCAATAACGAAGAAATTCCATATAAAGATTCCGTTAAATATTTGGGCTTACATTTTGATTCTAGACTCAACTGGAATATACATTTAAAACATCTTAAAACATCATGCCAGCGTTCTATTAAGGTCTTAAAAATGTTATGTAGTACTTCTTGGGGGGGAGACCGCACTAGCATGCTCATGCTATATAGAAGTCTAGTTAGGTCTAAACTTTACTACGGTTGTATGGCATACGGTTCGGCTTCAGAGAGAACTCTACAAATGTTAGACAGTGTTCATCACGCAGGCATTAGGATAGCAACTGGTGCCTTCCGTTCCAGCCCTTTTCTTAGTATACTGTCTGAAAGTGGAGAGCCACCTTTAAAATACCGCAGGGAGTACCTCACCATGAACTATTATCTCTCCATATTAGCATCCCCAGTTCATCCATTACACGAATTCGTAAAATCTGCACCTCCAAATCATTTAAACAACAGGAAAAAATCATTTAAACACCGAATAATTGAAATAATAGACACCATAAAAATTACAATACCAAATGTTTTATCTCACAGTTTAACATCAAAAGCACCGTGGATTACATATCCCCCAAAATTCAATCTAACATTAACTAAGATGGTTAAAAAAGAAACTAACCCCATAGCGTTTAGAAATGAATACCTCAGGCTTTCCTCCAATGATTTCCCATCAGCTACTCACATATTCACAGATGGTTCAAAAGACAAGAACGGTGTTGGTGCTGCTTTTGTCTGTGGGTCCAGGAAACAACAATACTCAATGAATATAGTCAGTTCAAACTACACGGCAGAACTAGTAGCTATCGCCAAAGCATTACACATAATAATACCAACTACAAGCACCATCACTATTAACACCGATTCCCTCTCTGCTCTCCTCGCAATTCAAAATACATTCTCAAGACATCCTCTGATAATTGAAATATTTGAGGCACTTTACAATTTAAAAAGAAACAAAATAGGTGTGACGTTTGTTTGGGTACCTAGTCATTGCGGTATTTTGGGCAATGAAATCGCTGATAAAGCTGCTAGGGAAGCAATTAAAAAAGGCGATCAATATAATAAAGTTACACAGGGAGACGTAGTTTGCTTCATTAGAGGAAAAATAAATGAAAAATGGGGATTTGTATGGCAAAATACCACTAATAATAAACTGCGTGAGATAAAAGCAGATTCCAGAAGCTGGAGTACTTCGGTACGTGAAAACAGAAGAGAAGAAGTCATTCTCACCAGGCTACGAATAGGTCACACTCGTCTGACTCACTCATACCTCATGGCTAAAGAAGAACCCCCTATGTGTGAAACGTGTGGACTTCCGCTGAGTATAAAACATTTTCTCACGGAATGCAGGCGATACCAACTTCAAAGAGAAAAATCAGGAGTTTCAGGAAATTTGGATGAAATATTAGGCAACAGCGAACAGAACTTAATTTCCTTGTTTAACTTCCTAAAATCAACAGGCCTTATAAAAAATATATAAATTTAAAAAAAATTAGGAGTCAATTATTCAATTCAATTATTCACGAGAGACTACGATTAAAAATATATATGTGTGTGTGTATGTATGTGTAGTGTGTGTGTGTGTGTTTTTTTTTTTTTTTTTTTTTTTTTTTTTACGTTGGAAGGTGGAAATCTTCAAAAGACGCGGATAGACCCGTACCTATCCGTGTGTGGGATTTTTACCCACTAAAACCACCTCCCTACACCTGATTCTCACCCTCCACGGGACCGCCGTTAGGCATTAAATCATGGGGGGGGGAGTGGCTGAGTGCCGCCTCATTGATTTGAGCTACCTCCTGGTTCGCCTTTCTCTCTCTTCCTTTCTTAGCTTTTGTAGCACCTGCGCTGCTAACCTTTGGCCTGCCATCCAATAGTCCTGGTTGATCAGCATAAGGTTGACAATATTATCTGCAGTGGGATCTGAGCAGCAGACGCGTCGGAACTCCATCCTTTCTTCTTGAAAGCGGGGACAGAAGAAGAATACGTGCTCGGCGCTCTACTCCGCTCCTGGGCAGGATGTACATACACCTGTATCATCTAGCTTAAACCTATGCTGGTAGGCTCGAAAACAACCATGCCCTGTGAGGAACTGAGTGATGTAATAGTCGACCTCCCCGTGGTTCCTATTCACCCAAGTCTCAATGTGGGGCACCAACCTGTGCGTCCACCTTCCACTGAATGCCATATCCCAGCGACGTTGCCACTCTCTAACTGTCTGCTTTCTTAATTCGTCTCTGGATATGGGTTCAGCACTGTAATAAGAGCGCCTCCTCTCTTCAGCGATCAGCTCAATCGGTGGCATCCTGGCCACCACGCAGGCCGCTTCATACGATACTGTACGAAACGCGCTGATCACTCTTAGAGCACACCGTCGATATACCGACACCATCGGTCTTCTATAAGCAGCAGTGTCCAGCGCATCCTTCCATATCGCAGCTGCGTAGAGCAGAATGGATGGGACCACACTGGATATCAGCAGCCTGCGGATATTCCTGGGTCCGCCTACGTTGGGCATTAAACGTGACAGTGCGGTGGTCACTCGAGCTGCTTTATCACTAACCCCCTGAATATGGTCCTTGAACCGGAGCCGATCATCGATTCTCACCCCGAGATAAGTCAGGGAAGGCTTGGACTGAATCTCTTGCCTACCCGCTCTCAAGGTGATACCTTCTCTTCTTTTCCTGCTACTGACAAGAAGGACCTCCGTCTTATCATCTGCTAGCTGCAACCCAACAGACGACAGCCAATCTCGAGTCAATGCAACACATTGGTTGGCCTTTAGCACGATCTCTTCTTTGTACTTTGCCTCGACCACCACAGCGATATCATCAGCAAAGCCCACAATTTCAGCACCCTCTGGTAGTTGAAGCCTAAGGACTCCGTCGTACATAATATTCCACAGGAGTGGTCCAAGCACTGATCCCTGGGGTACACCACCAGTCACCTTATACCTTCTCGAACCGTCCTGTGTCGGACATATCAAGGTCCTGTCCCTGAAGTAGTCACAGATTATGTTCCTGAGGTATTCAGGGACATTCATTGACATTAGAGCATCCAGAATACAGCTCCATCTCGCTGTGTTAAAGGCGTTCCTTACATCCATCGTGACTATTGCACAATAGCACTTAGCGCCTCTCCTCCATCTCTTCCCTGCTACAGCCTTCTTGGCCCTTTCCACCACCAACGCAATAGCGTCTACCGTTGATCTTGTTTTCCGGAAGCCAAATTGGTTCTTGGAGAGGCCTGCCCCTCCTTCAGTGAATTCTTGCAGCCTATTTGCTATTATCTTTTCCAAAGCCTTCCCAGTCGTATCCAGCAGGCAAATCGGTCGATATGCCGAAGCTTCTGATGCTTTTTCCTTGCTCTTAGGGATCAGAACCAGGCGTTGCCTTTTCCATGGTGAGGGAAAGGACCCCTCGCGTAAGCAGGAATTGAAGACATCCAGAAAGAGGTCTGGTCGGGCTTCCATTGCTGCCTTCAGTGCCAAGTTCGGAATGCCATCTAGGCCAGGGGATTTCCCCATCTGAAGGCAACGGCAAATGTCAATAAGTTCTTCAGCCGATACCGCTGGTACATCAAGTGGGGTAAGGGACGCTGTCTGCCCTAATTCCTCTTGTTCAGGAAACAAAGTGGCAACGATCCTCTCCACGGTGACTGGGCACATGGGCGGGTTCATAGTACTGCTCTTCAGTTTCTTCATAACTGTGCGGTATGGTCTTCCCCACGGGTCCTCATCCACTTCAGCACAGAGCTCTTTCCAGCATTGCCACTTACTTATCTTGATAGCTCGCCGGAGTTCTCGCCTCTGAGCTTTATACTCCTCCTGGAATTGGTGAAACAGCGGGCTGCCTCTCGCTCGTTGGTATTTCCTCCTTGCTGCATGGCATCTTTTACGGTGGTCGGCTATAAGGTCGTTCCACCAGTAAGCTGGAAATCTACCACTACCTATATGGGAACGAACCATAGCCGCGTCGCACGCGTTATTGACCAGGCCCATCACCTGGCGAGCCTTGTCCTCCGCTCTACCTGATAGATTACATTCGGCCTCCATCATGATCCGGAACGATTCTCTGTCAAACGTCCTGGTTTTCCAGCGAACCGCACCCCTCTCATGCCTAGTGACCCTTGGTGCGTGATTTCGTAGTGTGGTCAGGATGGCTTGGTGATCACTGTGTGTGTACAGGTCGCAGACCTGCCAGCTAGTATTTGCGTGGAGGCTGTCACTAACGAATGTAAGGTCGATCACCGAGCTCCTACATCCCCTCACGAACGTTGGCTTCGACCCAGTATTTGCCAAAACCAGGTTCTCAATCTGGGCAAAGGCTTCTAGTATGATTTCTCCACGTCGGTTAGTTGCCTGACTACCCCACTCTGTCGCCCAGGCATTGAAATCTCCGGCAAGGACTACAGGTCTTCTCCCTCTGGCATCTTGTACTATGCGATCTATGAGACGTTCGAATTCTTCAGTTGTGGTGTTTGGTGGGGCATAGCAGCTATAAAGGTAAAGGCCCTGTATCTTCGCCCGGACAAAACCACATGTAGGGTCTTGAGCCGTTTCAGTTATGGCCTGTCGATTACATGCCCATATCGCAGCTCTTCCTGTGGCGTCAGATATCCAGGAGACGCTTTCCAGATTTTTATATTGTTCACTAAGGATGGCAACGTCAATCCTTAAGTCTTTCACAGTCTGCCAGAGAAGGTCTTGAGCAACTTCGCA
Source organism: Arma custos (assembly GCA_037127475.1). Lineage (NCBI taxonomy): Eukaryota > Metazoa > Arthropoda > Insecta > Hemiptera > Pentatomidae > Arma > Arma custos. The sequence continues at coordinate 18,840,355 of CM073759.1, read as the reverse complement.
GTGATTGAGGTTGAGTTGTAAGATCCTCATTTTGCATGATTCCCCTGCCTCCTTTGCGCTTGCAATGCCTGATGTAATGCCGGACATTTATTTCCGCCACAAGAGTGCCCGTTGTCACCTTTACCAGTGCAAAGTGCACAGCTAGGACTTTGTGTACAGTCGGCGGCTAAGTGCCCTTCTTTGCAGCATTTACGACAGCATTTTGTTCTGTCAGGTCCCTGACATGTTCTGGCCAAGTGTCCGAATTCCCAACACCGGAAACAGCGTTGGAGTCGCACTTTCTCCCGTACCCGGCTGATTACTAAGCCTACTCTGATCCTGCCTTTCGAGACAGCCTTCCGGGCCAGTAGAACTGGCAGAGCAACCACTGCAGTCTGTGTTCCAGCATACGCTACTCTCATCGATTGCACTGCGGTAGGTTGGATCACCTCTCCATCTAAAAGGGCTGTGAGAGCCTCGGCAATCTCTTCTTTTGACGTAAGTGCGTCCAAGTCCTTGATTTCAATCAGTGACTCTTGCGTCCACGCCCTAATTTGAGCCTCTGATCCCAGTGCACCCTCTAGAGTGCGCTTCATGGTCTGCAGGGCCCCACCGGACTTCCGATCCAGCTGGATTATTAGATTCCCAGCCTCATTTTTACGGACCTTTGAGATATTTGCACCCAAGTTTTTCAAGGCGGGGTCTTCTCGGACCTTCCGGAGAGTATCCGCATAGGTGCTGGACTCCGAGATCTTAATGATCAAAGCATCCGGTCTTGGTGGTTTAGGGCGTTTTTCCTTGCCAATGTCCTTTTTCCTCCTGGAAACTGTTTCCCACTGCTCATCTTTTAGGAATTTACGGTTTTCCAAAAGTTGCCGGGGCTGATCCGGCATCCTTCCTTTTGTGGTGGGCTCCAGTCGTGATTTTGAAGACACTGGTTGCCTAGATGCTCCTTTCTTTGAAGCCTTCGCCTTCTTTTTAGCCCTGGCCTCCTTCGTTCTTTCTTCCTGGAATCCAGCTGGTAAAGATGGAGACACATTAGCCTTCTCCCTTGATAGGAGTTTGCCTGGCAATGGCATCGCTGTCTGAGTACCTACGTCGACTTTCACACTCTCCGCTGTGTGTTCCCGAAGTTTGCTTTTCATCGCTTCGAGGTAGTTCTGTATCTTACAGACGTATTCCCTTATTTCCCCGTGGACATTATGCCTTTGCTGGATATACTTCTGTAGGCCATCTACCACTCCAGTTAACTTCGTCAAATCTTCTTGACAATCTTCAAGACTTGTAGTATTGAATGCCACAGCAGCCAAGTTGACCACCACTGGGGCACTGCGGTCTTGTGATAACGACGTCCGGGAGCCCGCTTGCTCACTCTCGTCGGACGCCGGTACTGGGGATCCGACCCCCTGCACCGTAAGGTATGTCAGATCCTCTTGACTACCCATGGTTGGTTTATTATTCGGGGTTCCTTCCCCTAGTCTGTTTGGTCCGCGGAAGGTATTTTATTTCCCTCCTGCCCTCTATATCTAGCGAGCATTCCCCTATCCGCCACCTGGGGACGCGCCACATATGGGTTACAGACTCCCACAGTGGAGTGTGTGTGTGTGTGTGTGTATGTATATATATGTATGTATGTATATGTATGTATATATATATGTATGTGTGTGTGTGTGTATATATATATATAATAAATATTTATTTTATTTTAAATTAGAAATTATATAATAAGATTTTCCTTCAGTTTAAAATAATTCATAGAGCATTAGTTAAGCCACATTGAAATATTCCTTCCTATTAACCTATCAATAAATATCAACAACTCCATTATCCACTGGCGTTAATGACATAAGGTTGGCACGCCAAAAAAAAAAAAAAAAAAAAAAAAAAAAAAAAAAAAAAAAAAAAAAAAAAAAAAAAAAAAAAAAAACACACATTTCCATGTAACTGATGAAGCCAATAAACCAAAATTAAAAACCTCATTGAGTGGCATTGTAATATGTTGTGAGACACCAGGTATTGCAGAGATTTGTATAATATTGAATACTTGTTGATTCTTTGTATGAGTTAGGAGACAAACTATTTATTAAATAGATCAACGTTACATCCCATCTGGTAGGTCTTATACAGTTCTCGTAATGTAGGTTACAAGTTTGGTGCACCTATCTTTATATTTTGGTCTTTTATATGATGTAGTTCAAGAGGATGCAAATCTGTTACACTCAAAATTTGTTGACAGCTCTAAAAACCATTCTAACTTTGTCATTTTGTGTCAAATGAAACAATTTCATTCAGTGAAATTACTTATCAAACACTATGACCACAGGTGTTAAGTTTGACAACTTCATTCCAAATGAATTTCAAAATGTCACATTTTGGCAATGCGAATGTTCAAAGAAAATATCAAAGAAAACGAGAATATGAATTAAATGAACAAAGAAGCTTAGGAGAATTGGCGTTGATACTAAAAGATTGGGCGGTCAATATGAGAAAGAAAGACGGACCGAATTTATTGAAGCAACGGTGATGGCAATGTGGAACATTTCGTGCAAACTTTTGCAAGAAAAGTACTAAAATGACTATAATATTAGGATTGGCCCGTTTAACAAGATAGTATTTAAGCCATCCCGAAATGTCCGTGATTAAATCAGGAATTGAGTTCAAATGCCTCATAATTTTATGACAATTTTCTCAGGCTCCGGCTGTTTCCAAGGAACGAGTTTCGATTGTCATAAAATTATCTCATCTATTATCAATGTCCTAGGGATATTAATACTGGAAATGAAATAAAGATAGTTTTAAGATGAAGTAGATTTATTTAAATGTGAACTAATCCAACGTTTTTGACACTAAGGTTTTTCAAACGTAATTCGATAAATAACTCATTAGATACTGATGACTGCCAAATGCCATCACATCGAGTGTAGGACTCAGTTAACTATAGATTCAAGATCTAGAATATCTCAAGTCTAGGTTATTTTGTACTTTCAGTGATATATCAATAGTGAAAATCTGCATGGGGTTACTCATGGCATAACTAACGTTTCTGGTTTTATTAAAAACAAATGAAGAACCCAAGCAAAAAAATAACAATAGCGTTACGTATATTTTCTAACAAAGTAGTTTAAATTATATAACGTATAATTAGACATTATTAACTCGCTGAAAATATCTCATCAAAAACAATAAAGGTTTGGTTACCTACAACAATCGATATTCAAACAATATACAGCTTTCACCCTACTGTCAATAGAGTTCGATGAAATATTTAAATAGCTCTGGGGTATAAACAGTATAGATGCGTATAGTGTTGCTTCAACACAGAGGCCATTGTTTATGGCGTATAATAAAACGGAGAATGGAGGGCACGGTCGCCTTGGACCCCAGTCGACGAATGTCAGTTGCTATTGGATTCGCTCAGTGGGTATCAGGTTACAAATCTCTGGGTGTACTTTATGGTCCGAAGGTGAGGAATGTACCGTAATTTACTCATGAGTTATGTCAAGTATTTAAATAACAGTAAAATTTTACTGGTATGAAGAAACAGATGTCTCAGAGTATGCGAGACACACATGACATTTTTATTTGCTAATGTAAAAAAAAAAAATTCTCGTATTCATTTCGAGGCTTAATATTTTATATGTAGTTAGTACCCACAACTAGCATTGCATTCAGGCAAGAAATACACACATACAGCGAAAGAATTCTCATCAATGAAGATCAAATGCAGGAATCTCACTCATAAACATAAATACTATGATAAATAATAAAATAAATAACAGCTTCATGAAGTGTTCCAAATGCGTTCTAATAATTATTTTATGACTATTTATGAGAAGTGCTGAACAGAAAATAAAAATTAGAATGAGCATGTTTAAAAAAAAAAATATTAAAAAAAGAAGTAGGGTTGCTAATTATACAGCTGTTTATATAAAAATGCTCTACATCAGCGGTTCCCAAACAGGGGGGAGGGCGTGAGGACATGTCAGGGGGCGCTAGACTAGTTGTACATTAAATTAAATTTAAGTAGTCTTTCTAAAATTCTAAATTAACCATGATGTTTAGAAAATTGATCACTTTGATATAATGGACAAACCTTCATTTTGGTTAAAATATTTCAAAGTGTATCTTCGTGTATCACGGGAAGCTCTTCGTTTATATTTACCTTTTTCAAGCACCTATTTGAAAGAGCGATAAAGCATTTTCAAGACTTGTGGCAATTAAAACAAAGTATCGGAATAAATTGGACGTTGCTAGTGACTTGCGATATGCACTTACTAAAGCTCAGCCAAGAATAGGCATACTAGTAAGAAAAATAGAAGCCCATCCATCTCACTAACCAACCTAATCTATTTTTCTCTTATTAACAATTTTTGTATTTTATGAAAACTGATATTGCTGTACCTTATAGCAGTATAAATAAATGTTTTGTTTTCAATATAATACTTATTTGTTTTTGTTTTGTTCCTAGGCCCACACAATTTATTGTTAAAGGGGGGCGCGAGAAGCTTTCATTTCAACAAAAGGGGGGGGGTGGTACAAAAAAGTTTGGGAACCCCTGCTAATTTGTTAGTAAATTATCGTATACTTTGTGATAATGTAAAGAGTGAAACAATGAAAGAGATGGCATAGATTTTATTTCTGTGTTCTCTAATGTCCTTTGACGTATAGTTCTAAAAAGAACTGAATAATAATAGTGGGGAAAAAAACCTAGTAGTGATGGGTCTACACATCATTTAATGGATTCATTAAATGACATAGATTACACATAATCGCCACCTTTTCACTTCCTTTATAGAGATTGGGTGAGCCCCAGAATGGTCTGCTGACCCAACAGGGTCTATCTATGACTATTAAAATGCCAACACAACCTCATTATGGAATCTTTAAATAATGAGATTCCAGAATGTATTACCTCACTGAATATCCTTTAAGGAGGATCTTATATATTTTAAAGAACCATCGGTAGAAGAGCTTTAAACAAAAGGCAGTTTGGATAGGACTGGCTCACGTAATGCCCACGAACGTGCAGCAATAATCTAACAGCCCAGGTGGGTATAGAATAGCGGTGTTTAAAAACCTCTGATGCTTCGGTTCATCGGCTACGCGTGAATCTATTCCTCGCCAGATCAAGATAATATTGATATTGCCCTTTCATGCCGGATTGGTTGTGTAAATATGATAATTTTGGATGGAATAACTAATAAAAGAGTTTATGCCGTGAGATTTATTTTTATTTTATTTTTTATTATATTTTTATGGTGCAATAGAATCATCTTTTACTCACCATCTTTTACTTCCTGATTCAAAGAAGTATTTTAATTAAGAAAATTTAAAATCTTTGTATTTTAAAGGAAATATCCATTTCAAAGTGTCCCCGAATCCGATTTTTGGCTTCTTTTTTTTCTTATCGTTATGGGAAAAACCAACTCATAAATCAAAAACAGCAAGCCTTACAATACCTTATCAGTGAATTTAGAATTACTCGTAGATTTTCGGCAAAATTTATTTTAAAGAATAATGCAAATATCTTTTAACTTAGACTTATTATAATCAAGTGATAACATAGATAACATATTGGATTTCAACTAGCATAGGTAGACCTGAAGTGGTACTATATTGATCCTGTTAACATTAATCGAAAACAAAAACCCTATATATTTGTAAAATATTTTATGGATAGCGAGGTTATGTATGAGAGGTAATTTATTATAAATCGTAATAAAAAAAATATTTTATGATTAAACGTGATTTTGTATGCACTATAAGCATATTATGCTATCGTGGTTGTTTCTTTATTAGATTTAGATTATCTGACTGCATGTCAAACGTTCTAGCCAGAGTAAGAAATCCGCAATTGAAACGTCACTTCACTCGATAGATCTCAATATCAATATCGATTAATTGATAATAGATAGTGATAATGATATGAATAATATATACCTATATTAAAAGTAATAAATGATAAAAGATAAAAGATAAACAATGAAGGATTAACTTCTTTAATGAATGCTTTAATTAATAACTATTGACTATAGTCTATAAGTGTATGCATTAACTATTAGATATAAGTTTTATTGTAAAAAATATTGACTTGACCATCTTTAAAAATTTACATCATCAATAAATAATCTAGAAAAAGATTAATAATAATGACCTAAACAAGTGCGCGTTTATTTCATTATTTACATCTCATCCCAAACGTCTTTCATTTGAATACAGTGCTGTAAAAGAAAGTAAATTGTTCATATGTAAAATTTGTGTATACAAAGAAGTGTTCAAATGATTATAAATCTTTGTTCCTGTAAAAACTCCGTTTTGACTTCTTATTATATTGCTTCACGTGTTCCACAGCGCTGTCTTCATCCCTGCCTCTTCTTGGAACATTGCTTTCTATTACTGACAATAAATCTCGCTACATCAAAATCTCCTGACACGGAGAGATGTCCCTGTCCGGATGAAAAGATATATCTATCCACTAATTGGAGGGATGGCCTGAATAAGATGGTCAGATGTAATAAAGGATGAGAATGGCGACCCTAGTGAATGAATTGGCCATCTCATTATGCCCATATAGGCTCGCCTGTGCCGGGGTAATGGTCGCCCATATAGGGCAGCCTGGCCCTTACGTAAAGCCACCCTAGGCGAATCCTAATACAGTCCATTGGGAGCCATTCTAATAAGGTACTCCTTCCGTATCTAGGTAATGTTGTACTGCTCCTTTTGTTGGCTTCCAGCAGTGGACAGTCCAAGCGGCCCGTTTGCCTGAAGGATGAAGGCATTGGAGGGACCACACACCTGCAATAGTCCTCAAGGTCTCGTTTCACTTAGACCGCAGCGATTGACTTAAAACGTCCTATTCAGGAGGAAATAGAAGAATATTACTCAACATGGGCTACGCATATCACTAAAACACGTGGATTGAATCCACTATTGTTCATTAACCATTGCTGACCACTATCAGACTATTAGGAGTATGTTGTTACTACTAACGATGACGGATTTACCGTAGTATTCAACGTTAGCAGCACATCGTAGGTTGGGATACTTTGTTAGAAAAATATTGTCCCAAGCCCAGGGAGCATTGAACCTTGTAAGTCAATATTGCTGAAAGTATCTTATACTTTTAATAAGACACACTTTTAGTAACACAAAAAATAGGTTCACATTTATTAGTTTCCATCTAATTGAAAGATTATTTGATACAAATGTATAGATAGTGTTTCTGATCACTTGGTAGAAAAGCGAATGCAACGAGAAACATGGCAGAATATTTCTTACTGACAACACTACGACTTAAAAGGACGAGTTACGTTTATTATAGGGTAAGACTGTGTACAGTAATTCAGCTTTACTGCCCCGTTCTCACACTGAAGCTTTACCTATTTTAGAATACTGTACATATGTAATAATTGCTGTGCACCTTGACACCTATATATTATGTCAATAACATCGGTATTTATGTCGAAAGCTATGGTATTATAGGATTGCATCTTTGATATAAGCACTTATTTCATCTTTCTGAACGATAGGCATAATATGGAATTATCATATAAGCCATTTAGCGAAAAATCTGGATCTATGGCCCACTAGGAGCTTCATAAGAAAAATCCCATTGACTAGGACAGGAAAATAATTGATTTAATGATTATACATGAAACCTAATCATCTACCCATATGATTAGGTTAAATGTTTATTTATGATATAAAATCCGAAAATGAAAAGAAAATAGTCTAGTTGTCAAAAATGAGAAGTTAAAAAAATTAAGGTTTAAAAATAATAAATATAGAAATTTCGGTTTCTAACCAATAGTTTCATTATTCAAGGAATTATTTCTTGAACTCCACCCAGTGCATTTTCTTCTCCATAGATATACATTGAAATAAAAGCCATTGCAGGTAATGTATATCACTAACACACTCAGTTACAAACTATTATTGTGTTTTTTATTTTAATTATCTTGTTTTCAAACTTTCACCAAAACCTTGCCTGTCATCCCAACCCCCTGGCTCAGTCACTATCCAGTTCCACACATCCATATAACCCACCCCGCCGTCTAAACCGGCAATGGCCCCGAGATCTGTTGTAATAATGCCATTTGGAGTACTGGCACTGGCCAGATTCTCCACTCACGACCTGTGTGTGTGTGTGAAGCGCCCTTACCAGCTTCCATTGGCGTTTAATGCCAGTGACGCGGCTGGGAAAGGGGGCTGGGGCTTCCCGGACTCCTGCTTTGCCCTCATTTCTGGGGAAGAAGCTCAGTTCGGGGACCCCAGGCAAATTGTAAATAGGGTATGAATGTGTACATTTTATTTTTTTTTTATTATTAGTATTATTATTATTTATTTTACTTTAATATTATTATTACCGCATTAATTTCTTTCTGTTACCGCATGTATATATTTTTCCGCATGTATATATTTATTTATTTTATTTTATTTTGTTTATATTATTGTTTTGTTATGGAATGACTGTAAGCTACACAGCACTATTACTTATTGCCCATAAGTGGCAGATTGTAATATTTCAATAAAGTGTTAATATAAAAAAATTATCTTGTTTTTGTTACTGGAGTACATCTTTCTTAGTCATTCATTCAAGTGAGTAAATTAAAACCTTTTTCCAGTCATATATTATTTTTCTTTATTTAAAAACGTTTCAACAATACTATGTCATTCTCAATTTACATTATTTATAAGTCCTTTTTACGTTATTTAATTTAAAACTATTCTTTAAATTTTTTTTATAAATTTGTACATTTTCAACCTAAAATAAAAGACAAATCAAATAAATACATAATTTTACATACAAACATGTCCCAAAAATACTGAAATATTCAAGTATAGATACCTTTTATGGACGTTTATAATTTAAAATTACTAGGAGATACATTTTTCTCCATGGTCATTATTACTTTGCATTATACTTTGGACTGTACTTATCTTTATATACCTTGATATTGTTTGAAAAATTAAAATGTAAATTTATAAGAGTTTAACACTAATTATTGTTTTGATTTATTTATTTATTATATATATTATAAATAAAATAATTTAAATAAATAAATCAAAACAATTATTAGTGTTAAACTCTTATAAATTTACATTTTAATTTTTCAAACAATATCAAGGTATATAAAGATAAGTACAGTCCAAAGTATAATGGACCATGGAGAAAAATGTATCTCCTAGTAATTTTAAATTATAAACGTCCATAAGAGGTATCTAAACTTGAATATTTCAGTTTTTTAGGACAATTTAATGTAATTATTTATGGTTTTATTGTTATTGATGTTGATAATTTTATATTGTTAAATTACAGACATAGTATGAAAATCCTAACAAACAATTAAGAAATTGAAAATGACCGAGAGGGACGAAACGTATTTATAGAAAATAATAAAGAAAAACTTGACTGGAAAATGGTTTTTGCTTCATAAATTAAAACTTGTATAAACTTACATTAATTAGCCATTTCTATATTTTATAAATGACACAAATCGACTATTCCAGCTTCTATTAAAACTTACGGTGATATCACCTACGCTCCTTTAAGAGAACAACGTTACAACTGAAACAAAAATTAATTTTTCAATAGAGGTATTTGAAAGTTCCATATGAGTTAACAAAACAGATATTTTGATGTTGCTAAAGCTTTTCTATTGTAATACAATATGAAAACTTATTGTCACTTATTTACGATATGAAAAACTGAATTGGGCTTTTGATGATATTCATACTTAATTTTGAGGAATTATTTAAATAATTCCGCATTTGTCGACTTTCGAAGACTTTCATATTTCATCAAGATCAATTATAGAATTTCTGAAGGTTCTCTAAGATTCATTTTTAAAACCAATTATTTATATATTTCGATTGAATCCAAATCGTTCATAAGTCAATTGAGCACTGGTGAAGTCAATAAAACCCTTCGCAGAAACCCACTCGGGCGAGCGTTGATAGTTCAATAATTCAGCCGAAATGGTGACTTTTATTCACAATAATATTCAGTTAAAATTCTAATGGGACCTAATTATACGAGGGTAGGGTATTAATTGGGGGGATTTAACGAAGTGCAGATTCCTCGGGAACAAGTCGATATTGGCGCCGTGAAAATACCTCCACCTTTCCCACGCCCGTTTTCATAAATGTCCCCCTTTCTTCGACTATCCGAGCCGGCAATTAGTATATTGGAATCCTGATTTATTAGGCATCCCATCCAGCAAGCTATACTGCCACTTTTATTAATTATCGGAATTTGAACCAGTTCGGCACGCTGTTGATAAAAAATGAGATAGAAAACGATAACCTGAAATGTACTTCCTGTATTTTTTAGGAACACTTTTAGGAATGGCTAATCTATTATACCCTATAAAAAAACTCAAAAAAGAAACAAAAAACATTAAATATGACAAATAATCGTATTCGATAAAGACAAATCGTATTTATTAAAAGTATTAATTGCGTTCGACAGAAAAATAAATTAAAATCTTAAAAAATCAGATTAATTTTAATTCTTTAACCGGAGTTGTAGCTCCACTTTTTTTGAAGAATGTTCAATGACACCAAGAATTTCCATGCTAAACCTTGTTCCCATCAAGAAATAAATTGAGAGATTAATGTCAGATTTTAAGTCTGCATGGCATATGAGGTGTAATAAAATTAGTCAACTGTCCATACAAGGAGAACTCTCAAACCCAGAGTTTATAAGTTCCATGGTTAGGTTAAAAGTAAGCAGATTAAATAATACGTACAATGGTTAATAAATACAGGATAAAAAGGAGGAGGTATATAAAAATATATTTGCCTTAACGTTTCAGTACAACTGCAGTATATACCTAAAAATAGAAAATCTTATCCTAAGTAACAATTATTGATCTATATAAAAAATTATACAATAATATGTTACAAAATTACATAAATGCAAAATTTGCTTAAATACATTGGATACTCGTGCATATTTGCGTCGCACGAAAATCAATGACAATGTTTCTTTTTCTATAAAGAACGGAGATAGTTGGGGGGGGGGTGCAGTCAGAAAAAAAACACTAAATAAGTACTAGATTTATATTTATGTGCCGACGTTTCGACCTACAGTGTAGGTCATCTTCAGGGCTATGAGAGAGAAACAAACAGAACAAAAAAATATATAAAAACGTTACAGTAACAATAATATAGTGACATGTAATGTAGAAAATTAAAATAGTGACAGATATGAAAATTAAAGATAACGAATATTAAAAAAGTGACAGAATATAATAAAATCAAGATAAAGACAGATTTAATAAAAATTAAAGATAATGAACAGAAATTAAAATAGTGACAGATATAATAATTAAAGATAACGAATATAAAATAAAATACAGAAAATAAATGTACAGAAAGGATAGAAAAGTAAAAATAATATAAAGGGAAATAAAAAAAAAAGGTAAGCCAAAGATACAAAATGAGAAGATTAACATATAAAAAAAGGTTGGAACATGAAGAAATAAGAAGAACTAGTAAAATAAAGATATAAAATGTATGATAACGGACTTTTAGAGGTTATATAAGTAAATTGTATGAGACATAATAATACAAGAATATGTAGAAAGAAATGGGAGGTATCTCGTAGAATGACAGAAATGTAAACAAAATGAAAATATAAGTATAAGTATTTTCATTTTGTTATATAGTTGTCATAGTTTCTTTTTCTAATTTTACTATACTTTATTAAAGTGGGATAGCTCAGTTGGTAGTGTGTAGAGTTGCTATAGTGAAAGTGCTGGGTTCAAATCCGGCTGTGGCGGGATCTACAGACCATTATAGGGCTAAGAGTAACTCTATGAAGTGGATACCCTAAATTGGGGGAAAACCTAGGGGTTGAGCGTGATCTCTGGACTGAAAAAACTCGGGCTTCGGTGTGATTAACAATACAGTCTTGACCATTCCTTGACCTTAACCCGAAATCCTTCAAGGGTTGTAGTGGCACATATTATTTTTTGTAATTATATCTAATCATCATAGTTCCGTACGTATTCATCTATAGTGAACTCTGCAAGCTCTATATATTGAATTAATTATGTAAAATAATTTAACTACTTAATTTATTATGAAATCAGGTCTTTATGACAACAGTCGTAATCTGGCGAAGGTCAATTTTTTATTTCCTCAAATAGCTATATAATTAATTGTGATCTTCGCCTTTCATACATTTGGTAATCATAGAGTGTATGTTGTTCTCAGTCTAATAAACAACTGTTGTCATTATTTATATTATATATGTCTGGTTAACCTGTGGTTTTGTAATTTGTGGATTTTTAAAATTTGTTGTTTTTAGCAAATTCAATTATTATTTTAAAATCTTACAAACCAAAAAATAAAACAAAATATTTAAATAAAATTTAAAAACAAAGTTTTATTTCAAATTCTGGTCCATTTATTACTAACTAGCTCGCGTGGAATTTGGTCTGCCACATGAAGTTTCGTGACAGATCATTTTAAATAAATAATTTATTTATTTTTTAACTACAAGTTACTCGTACATCCTAAATTTCAGATGTCTAACTTCAAAACTGACGGATTCCATACAATATTCGAACCCCTATTATATTAAGGGGTGGAATTATCCTTGGGAGGTGGAATTATCCAAATTTCATTCTTGAATTATACAAAGAGCCTATCTTTAAATTTCAAGATGCTATGTTCCTGATTTGCCATTAATTATGTATTATAATGGATTCTCCATAGTACCCAAAAAATTGTCAGGGGGGCGTACCCCTGTGCTCCCCCTAAATACGCCCTTGCGGTAGCCTGTGCTATTCTGATGTATAACCTATATTACTGTAAAGTTTTATCCAAATCCGTTCGGTAGTTTTTGCGTGAAAGAGAGACAAACATACAAACTTTCGCATTTATAATATTAGTAGGATATCAAAACAATAGTTTCACTCATGTTCTTTATATTATTTTAACAACTATTATCATGTGATTTGCTTTTAATTATGTACTATAATGGATTCTCCACAGTACCTAAAATAACTGTTTGGGGGGCGTATTTAGGGAGGAAGGTCACGTGCCCCCGGGTCCCCCCTAAATACGCACTTGCTGTAGCCTATGTGTTATTCTGATGTATAACCTATATTACTGTAAACTTTCATCCAAATCCGTTCAATAGTTTTTGCGTGAATGAGAGACAAACATACAAACTTTCGCATTTATAATATTAGTAAGATTTCATAGATTTTTTAAAGAAGTTAGAATTAATCGATGCCACAATTTTTTTCATTTGAGTATTTTTCTTTTTATTTGACCAAGAGTGATATAAACTACTAAAAAATATACTAATTTATTCTAAAACAGTTAGTTTAAAGGTTTCGGTGAAATTCTTTCTACGTTACGATCCGGTGTTTCTTAATTTTATTGATTTATCAATAAAATGTCCATGAATGAAGCGGTGACATTAAGAATTAACTGTGCCTCAGCTGTAGTACCTCAAGGTCCCGCAAGCACTTGAAGGAACATCTCAGATTTATGGCAACAGATAACTGAGATAAAAGAGTCAGATCTCCTATGGTGGTTAAAATTTAAATGTGCCACAACAGTAAACCGTCTCTTTTAAACTGAGTCAATTACATAACGGTCGAGGCCAGAATTAACCCAGGTTTGGACGAAAAAAAAAAGGAAAGGGTTTTTCGATGAAGGTTAAAGAAGCAGGTGGATAATGTATTCAGTACTGTAAAGTGCTGAAGCTTCCAACCGGCTATAACCTCCGGGAAAAGCTATTTACTTCTTACTTAGTATTCAATTAAAGTGCATGTAATTCAAAATCGAAAGGTATCTATTACACAAGGGAACAAATTTTTATTAATTTTTTGTTGCATGGAGTTTTAGGCCTGTTGTTTACTAATTAGAGGTTGGTGATTACAAATCTAGCCTCAGTTTTTCTCCAGCACCTTTTGTTTTTGGCAAACAGCTGATAGACATATATTTGTACTAGTCACATTCAAACTTCAATTCAACTGAGTTGTTTAGTGAAAAAGTTTGTGCTCTTGTGTTAAATAACAATGTCCAAGTTAAGAAATATCTGTAGAAACGATCCAAACTATTTCTGTAACATTTGTGGTGAATATACATTCAAAAATTGTAGGCTAAGTGTGTCAGAGTTTATAACACAGGTATATTTTGATTACTTTGGATTCGCTTTGGACATCCGTGACAAGTACTGGATCCCTCATATGGTATGTAAAACATGTGTTGAGTCTTTGAGATTATGGGCAAATAAGAAAAGACCCCATTTTAAGTGTCAAACACCAATGATTTGGCGGGAACCTAATAATCATCAAGATGATTGTTATTTTTGTGTGATTGATATTAATGGAATTAATAAAAATAACCGGTCGAAATGGTCTTATCCAAACTTGCTATCTGTTACTCGACCAGTCTTGTTCTCTGGCGATGCACCAGTACCCCAAGCTTCTTCATCTGTACAAAATGATCATGATATAGAAAAACAAAACTATTCTTCAAGTGATGAAAGTCGGACAAATGATTCTTACCCTGATTTTACTTCTGAGCCCCAGCTCTTTAATCAGGAAGACCTCAATGCATTAATCAGAGATCTTGGTCTTTCTAAAAAGACATCGGAGATTCTAGCTTCTCGATTAAAGCAAAGAAATCTTTTAACCCCAGAAACAAGAATTTCATACTATCGTAACCGAGAGGCAGAATTGCTGTTATTCTTTTCTAAAGATGACGACTTTGCTTTTTGTTCAGATGTTCCTGGTTTATTGAAAGCAATGGGAGTACAGAAGTATGATCCAAATGAATGGCGTTTATTTATTGACTCCTCTAAACGTAGCCTGAAATGTGTACTTATGCATAACGGCAATAAGCTGGGTTCGATACCGATTGCACATTCAACTACAGTCAAAGAAGAATATGCTACTGTAGCTTCTGTAATGGATAGAATCAAATACAACGAACAAAAGTGGTTGATAAGTGTTGATCTAAAAATGGTGAATTTTCTTCTTGGACAACAAGGTGGATATACAAAATATCCATGTTTTATTTGTTTATGGGACAGCAGAGCTAGGTCTGAGCACTGGATTAGAAAAGATTGGCCTTCCAGGCAATCTATGGTTCCGGGACAACTGAATGTAATAAATGAGCCCCTTGTGCCCACGGATCGAATAATACTGCCACCTTTGCATATCAAACTAGGGCTCATGAAACAATTTGTCAAAGCTTTGAACAAGGGTGGTGATTGCTATAAATACATCTCTAAGAAGTTCTTTAATTTGAGCCAAGAAAAAATTAAAAATGGAATTTTTGATGGTCCCCAAATAAGAAGGTTGATAAAGGATGAAAACTTTATTAGTTACATGACTGATATTGAAAAAAATGCCTGGAATGAATTCGTTTGGACTGCTCAAAATTTTCTGGGAAACAAAAAGGAAGAAAGCTATGCGGAGCATATTGAACTAATGTTGTTACACTTCCAGCAGCTTGGTTGTAATATGAGCATCAAAGTACACTTCCTCCACAGCCATTTGGACCGTTTCCCTGAAAATCTTGGTGATCTGAGTGAAGAACAAGGGGAACGGTTCCATCAGGACATTCGAACTATGGAGGAACGTTACCAAGGTCACTGGAATGCTCACATGATGGCGGACTATTGTTGGAGCATTAAAAACAGCCCCCGTGAACCGAATCAAGCCAGAAAATCTTACAAAAGAAAATTTTTTGATATGTAGTGGTAATTTTTTTAATAGTTTTCTTAATAAAAAATATTTTCATCTTAAAAAACAGTTTATAATTATAACCCCAAAAGTAAAGCTGATACAAACAAACTGACTTCAGATCTTAAATCAGCACCTCGAGGAAGTAGAATATTAGTCAAAATATTTCATGCAACAAAAATGTTGTTCCCTTGTGTTATAGATCTAATTATAATAAATGAATTAATGACTATAGTTTAAGTATCAAATGCACTACTCAAGTGCACTAAGAGATTATTATTTCATTTCCAATAATATTTGGGATTAATTAATAATTAATCTTAAAATTTTGTATTTATAATTTCAGGCTACTGCAACACTTACTAGGCAATCGATCCAAGCTCCCAATTAAGTACAGAAGACCAGACTACTTTAAGATCTATTTGGACTTTCGGAGTACAGCTTAGGGGCTCCACTGAGCCATCGTATCCATTTCGACGCCAATCCTTACAATTCAAAATTCTTCGTAAACTCGACAACGCTCCTTGCTTCGTTATGAATAAAATCGTCCATTATGACCTTAATGTTCCGTTTGTTGCTAATTTGTCTCGAACCCGATATCAATCCTTTCCTCATTAACTTCATTCTCACTCAAATCCATTTGTTTCAAACCTGGCTTCTTCGATTTCCGATAATTTCCTTTTGGATAAAAAAAATGTTTATTTTTTTAATGATTATTATTTAATAATCAGATTTATAAAGTTTATAGGGTTTGAAACGGCCCTATTTTCCAAGTGTAAGGCGGTAAAAGCATTGGTCCGTATTTTTAATGTAATTATGAAAAAATGGACTTTCAAAAATAACTGCTAATTGCTATGTTTCTACTCTTAAATTTATTTTGAATATATATATATAAGGAAGAAATAGTTGGGGGTAATAATAATAATAATCGATCCATTAAGAGTTGAAGTGGAACAACGGATCATACTAGCCTTTTTATGTTCGAGTAAGTAAAATTTCTTAGCAAGTGCAGAGATATGTCTTTTAAAATAATTAGCATAACTATTCACTAATTGGAAACTTTCTTTATTTTAGTCGTTGGGATGTATTGCACCTTTTACTTCGAGATGTGATTCACATAACCCCCTTTTTGTTTTTGGTGTCTTGATAATGCCTGAATAGGCGAAACGTCGACTGGTAAGTGGGTGTATTTTTGAAACATAAGGCTTTGCATTGTGATTTTTCCCAATTGCATTATAATAATTATTATATATATATATATATATATATATATATATATATATATATATATAT
Organism: Arma custos; assembly: GCA_037127475.1. NCBI lineage: Eukaryota > Metazoa > Arthropoda > Insecta > Hemiptera > Pentatomidae > Arma > Arma custos. The sequence continues at coordinate 18,823,367 of CM073759.1, read as the reverse complement.
ATATATATATATATATCTTGATATTTGGAATACCAGAGTCTCATTTAGGATGAGTACTCAAATTATTATTTAATGCCTTTATCTTAATTGGGTTCCTTTCCAAAGTTAAAACAATTACAATAAGGACCGTTTATTTAATCTATTCAATTCAACAAATTTATGATTCAGATTTTAAATATATAAAAATGATTGCCATAAAATGCCTTACAGGAAATTAATGTAACTTATCTATGATCAGGGGTAGATTTGGTTACAGGTTGGTCTTCGCCTTTGACATCTCCGCCCGCTTCGTTCGGCTGCTCTCCTCTCTCGGGGTATCCGTCCTTCTTCTCTCCGGCCTCGTCTCCCGAGTATCTCCTTCCTGCTCCGCCTTCGTCTCAAGAGTACCTTCCTTCTCTGCGTCTATCTCAAGAGTGCCTTCTTCAGCCTAGTTTTAGTAGTAGCTCGCCACCCTTTTCTTCTTTCTCCACCATCTTGGACCAAAGGTCTGTTCTTTGTCCAAAACACATTCCCTTTCACGTGTCCCGGACATGACACATTTTCCCCGCTCGGCATCCCTTTCATGGTGCCGGCAATACATAGCATAATTTATTAATATTATTTACTTTTAATGCACATTACTATTGAAAGTACAATAGTTTTTTTTTTTTAAATTGGATTAAAAGTATTCTATTTATTTTTCTTTTGCTGAACCGTAAATATATTGTTATGTACTAACATCCGTCTGTAATGATGGCTTTAAAGGGGGTATGGACTAAGTTTAGTCTATTTTTTTTTTTTTTTACAAAATTAAACTTAACCAGTATTAAAAACTAGTTTTAATGGGCACATTGAAAAGCGGCATATACCATTTGAAAGATCTCCCATTTAAGAAGGTGATTTTTGCCTTTAGGGATAATTACGACACATTATAGTGGAGGAGGTCGGGGTAGGGTGGCGAGTTAGTTCCCGCCAGTAAAACGCCTAACCTACTTTGCATACGCAGAAATTAATTTTTAAAACCTGTTACAGAATCCGCCTTTCGGGTTTTGATTGGTTTTGGACTGGAAACCGGTTGCCCGTTCGCAACAGGTGCACTGTAGGAACACTCCCCGCTTATTTCTACGTCCTTCGCTGCCTTCAAGGCAAAAAACAAAACAAAAACTTTTCTCTCTTCTTTTTAAATATAAAGATGTTGTAAATTATATTAATAAAAGTGTAAAATTAGCGAAATAAGGTTGTTTATTTTAATTTATTCATTTAACTCACAAAGAAATTACATCGGACTACTTATTGATGGCGACACATCTTGCATATGTTGGAAGTGCAATCTGATATTCGTTCTAAGCTGTTATAATTAATAATAATGATCATAATTATCACTAAGTTATTATTATCAATTAAAGGATTACGTTTCCTCTCATTTATTTCCATTTGCTTTAATAATAATGAACGATCCTCTGAATAATGAATATAGGAAATAATTATTAGATATTGAATAATTTGAAAGCTTTTGTAAAACTTCCATGGCATATTAAAGTAACACTTTTAGTAATGAATGATTTTTTTTAGAATAGTTTATTGATATTTACAAGTGTAATTATATTACATCAAGTAAATCTGCTGTATGAACAAAGGAAATGAAAAAAAAAACACTTGTGGAGAAACTATCCATTGATAGCACTCCAATGAAGTTTTATAGTAGAAGGTCTCGAGGCCATCTTCTTTTCAGACGCCTCGGAGGGCTATCAGGAATATTAACCCTGGAATGGGAAGCAAGTTGAAAGACTAGCGGATTCAAGTGTATATGGAGCTTTTCATGGGTATCTAGTTTGGGCCAAATCGGCAACTTATGAAATATTAAGATCATGATGGATGAGTTTGTTTGTGACTTAAAAAGGAGCATTGAGGATTTTACGAAGGATTTTGGATTGTAAGGATTGGATACGAGATAAATTGGATGGTTTAGTAGAGCCCCAAAGCTCAACTCCGTATGTCCAAATAGGTATGATAACTGTCATGTAAATGAGTTTTTTGTAATTAATTGGGAGCTTTGAACGTTTGTTCAGTAAATGTTGACGTAGGCGAAAACGTCGAGCAGATTCTTGTCTTTTCAGTCTTGTATGAGGATAATTAAATTTTATATACAATTTAAAGTAGTTTAATTTATTATTTGTCTGTTAATTCCAATTATTTTAACATTACTTCTTTGTTAATATATAGTACCTTTTTGTCATTATATAATTCAATACCCTCTGGTATTTATTTATACTACTTACTAAATATCACATTATTCTATCAACATACTACATATATTGTTATTCTGTGCCATCCAGCATTTTAATTTATTTGTATCTTGTATACTTAGAAGAAGACCTGCAATATTGGCTTACCACTAGAAAGTTCTCCCTATATAAGATAATTATCTTGAGCTCTACCCTTTCCATTTTCCTCCATTTTCCATTTTCTTCCTCTTATTAGTAAAAATTACACAACTGCTTCCATTTAAGGTGATTTCGTGGTTAAGGATAATTGTGGTTCTAGTAGGGGAGACTATATCTGTCATCGGATTCCGGATTCAAATCTAGATGTCGCCGATAAATTATATAATCTGCTAACAGCCACGGATGTTCGGAGATCATCCCTGGGCTCACCCAGCCTCTATAAAGTTGGTACACTTAATTGGGGAGAAATACCTGGCGGTTGAGCACGATCTCGGACGAATCAATTCCCTGCATGCTACTAGAAACAGTACAGAATCTACCATGTGCTGAACCAAATACCCTTCATAGGTTGTAATGGTACAGTTTTTTTTTTTAAAATAATACGATGCAGGAGAATGGATTCAAGAAATCAGCTGTCTTATGGATTATCAAAGAATATCTAAGTGCATCTAATGGAATGCTTAATTGCGACAATATAACACTGTCGTAAAGAATGCCTGATCTCCAGTGAATGCCATTCGACGAACTATTGTCTTCAAAAACTGGAAGTCCATGAAAGAAAAATCCTAAGGAAATAATGGGTGTTATTTAATCTGAACAGGATGGAAACAGAGAAATCTACCAGAAAATGGATAGAATCGATGGATAACAAAACTAAAATAAAAGAATGGCGAGGAGACAGAAAGAAATATAGATTGGTAAAGAAAATATTTACTACATTCGGATAAAAAGAAAACCACGAAAACCTTGACTATATAAGTAATGAAAGATTTGAAATTGAACCTTACAGAGTCACAACTTCTCTACAGTGGATTTGGAAGCAGATTGAAAAATCCGGAAGGGTGTCAGGATGAAGGTAGCCCAGAGAGGTTGCACTAAGCTGGAGAGAAGATCAGAAGAAACTTATGCAGTGAATGCATGAAGGAATTGTAATGTGTTCTGATGAAGTCAATACGAAAAATATACAACAGTATTTTAACATTCAGTGTAAATTATTCTATTTTTTTATCGGAACACTCAAAAACTGATTTACCAACTTTAAGGTGGATTTATATAAAATAAACAATTGTTCTCCATTCAGATACAATTAGCTTTAAACTTTCCATTAATATGATTTTCATTTGAACATAACGTGTTTTCTACTAGCTATAATTAACCAGTATTATCATAATTAAAGTTTTTGGAAGATGAGACCCGGACCACATCTGATTGGAATAATAATGCGGACGAATACGTTCACGCGGTTCGTTCGGTCGAGCCAATAGACTGACTTCCCCGGATATTCATCATCCCATATAGGAATCGGCCATTAAAAGATGTTCCCACGCTGAGGGATCATAAATCTCCGAATGTATTTGGAACCATTAAAATCATGGATGGTTTCATTTTGGTGATGTCTCTATGGCAGAGGTTAGGACTGTATTTGGTGGTGCTGATTGTCCTAATGCATATTTAGGAGCTTGCTTGACTCTATCCTCCATGATTAACTGCCAACAAGATCTGGAAAAATTATGTGCATTTCTGTTTTTAAAAATTCTATGCAGGTTGTTCTTTAAGAGTTGGGATTTGGAACACTGAATAATGTATATATATATATATATATATATATATATATATATATATATATATATATATATATACATAATTTAAATTCAGTGACGAGTTGAAAAATCAAAAGCGTCCTATTGTTGATTGAGTTTTTTTTTTTAAATATATAGTTTTATTTTTTTAAATATTGTTGCGGTCACAGAAAGACGAGCGCGGGGAATTAGCGATTCCTGGAAGAGAACAAAGCTCCTTGTCAGCAGAGATGAAAGATACCGTTTCCAGAAAGTTCGAGACCGGTCGGTCTTGCTATTTAAAGAGCACCTCGGCGCGAGTACGGAGAGAGTGTTAAAGCACACGGTACGGTTAACATCGGAAACAGTGATAAGCCAGTGTAATAAGTCAGTGACAGTTTGTGAGTGTAATTGTGTGACAGTTTGTTATATTCAGAGATTCTTACCTTCGGTGGACTTTAATTAGTGAACTGTAAGTGATAATTAGTAGTAATTAATTAGTTAAGTAGCAGTTGTAATTTTATGTGCTTTGTACAAGCTTATGTAAATAGTTAAGCTATTTAGTAATAATAATATCTTATATTATTGTAATAATTAAATAGAAGTTAGGCCTAGATTATAAATATCTAAAATATTGTTATTGTAAATTTATTTCAGTTAATAATCTATTTGTTAGTTATTTCCTTGTCTAGTATCTTTGTTAGTAATTAAGGTTTAATTCATTTTAATACCCAGTAGCCCGTAACAATATGTACAAATTTTAAAACATTGGTGGGATAATCCCTTACAATGAAAATGAGTTCACATTACAACGGTTACTGATTAATATGTTTTTGTTGTATTTTAAAAACCAACAGAAAAGAGAGTACATAGGATTTACTTATTGTACTATAATTAATTAATTAATAAACGAAAATAGTAACAAAATTTAAAAACCAACAGAAAAGAGAATAAATATGATTTACTTAAGAAAAAATGTATGTACCGTATAACATAATACAAAATGCATATTATTTATAATAATATGTGTTTTGTTCGTTTGTGTCTGTATTTTGGTGTTGTTGTTTTTGTATAATTTCCTATTTCTTGTATGAGTTTGTTGTCTGAAAGTTGGCATGAGGTGCTGAGGGTTTGTTGGTGTATGAATTATTGTATTGTTGGAATGTCCAGTTTTTTGTGCATTGTGGTGATTTTAGGATACATTGGATAGTTTTTTATGATTCTGAGACCTTTTTTTTGGAAGATCTGTATTTTGTTAATGTGTGTTTTGCTAGCTAAACTCCAGACTGGGCATGCGTAAGTTATCATGGGCCTAATGACTCCCTTATATAATATTTTCTTATTTTTTTCAGATAATTTTGACTTTTTGTTAAAGTACGGATACATTTAGGATAATATTCTGCGGGCGCTATTCAGTTTATTATTGATATGATTGTTGAATAGTAGTTTGCGGTCTAGAGAAATTCCTAAATATTTAATATGGATTGATATAGGTATTGAGATATTGTTAAGTAGTATGGTAGAGGGGAGTATAGGTCTTCGTTTTGTGAAAATTATAGCTTCGGTTTTGTCAGTATTTGTATTAAGTCCCCATTTTTTCAGATATTTGTTAATTTTGCAAAATGCTTCCTGTAGTCTTTTAATTATTGCAGTTATCTTATACGATGATGACAGTAGTTGATTGAGCTTATTCATATTTGTGTGTAGGTGCTTCATTTATATTCGTTCAGTTTGACTATTTAATTTATTTTGGTAAAGACAGTAGTCATATTTGAGAGGTATATTTCATTCATTAGAAAAAGTTTAAAATGATTAATGAATGTTTGGTGATTACAAATAAATAAAAAGTAGTCGTATATTAATGATAAAGTTTATGATGACAGTAATAAATAAACAAAAGAAAGAGTAAGCAATAGAAAAAGTAAAAATCAAGTTCAATAAGTCCTAGCAGAAAAATACATGAAAATGAAAAATATTAATTAAATAAAATTATATAAAGGTATCCGTTGTGCACATACAAATTCATCAATGTGCTATAAGACTTAAAATGCTTCAATGAAAACTTTAATAAAGGATTTATGTGGCAGTATAAGGAGATTTATTGGCAATACTACCTGACAATGTGATCAGGATCCACATTCAACCACCAGGTTTATTCTCCAAATCAATCTGGGTCCTACATTGGCTATACTCTTAATCTTACACAGACTACTTATCAGCTACTACCAGACCCGAAACTTGGCACCTGATATTGCTTTATCACATTCATAGAATCCAAATCATCACATGATCTAAAAAAAGTAATATTCTTTTTATTTGTTTTTTAAGATATGATATTAGGTAATTAATTTACTTCAAGGAAAACGAGAAGATTGCAGGATGCACTACGTTGAGAAGGGGGCAAGCTCGATCATTAAACATTTTATATTATTTTTAAAAGAAATGATATAACGCATAATAATATGAAGAAATAATAATATACCGTATCTTTATTACGCAATAAAGAAACATGCTGGATTTTACAGCTAAATTTAATATTTGAAGGATTTCCGCTTAAATTTCTTCAATGACCAAAAAAGACAAATATTTCTTTCTACTATTATATAGTGGCTACTCGATAAATAATTTTAGCTGCCTCAACTCTAGACGTTTAGAAAAAAAATAGTAAACTCTTACTAATAAATAAGAGAAAATGTTCAATGTAATTAATTTAATACGTACTGTAATAAGTTTAATTATAGTTGCTTTCAATGAAATTAATATATTTCTAGGACAGCTGCGATTAACATATCTGGGAGTCATTTCAGCAAGTTGTCGTTCCGAGTTAAGTCACTACAAGTTTTTACATTATTTTATTTTTATAATATTCTCTATAAAAATAATAATTATATTACTGACTGTAATCATATTAAATAACCTATTTACACTTACTTTTTAAGTTATATCATGTTCTATGTCCGATATGTTTATTGAAACGTTCATTTCTTGATGAAATGTTTATCGAAATATACCTAATATACACATTCACATACTTACTCTCTTATTTTAATAATAAAACTCACGGTTGCTTTTATTTTCGAGAATATCAAAAAGGATACGAATTTGTATATATTTATTTAGGAAATAGTTTGTATTTCGATAAACATTTTATCAAGAAATGAACCAAGTACAGTCAGTAATAGTTACTGTACACAGTCAATAATGCAATTATTTTTATTTTCGTGAATATTAAAAAGGGAACGAATCAAAAGTTAAAATTTGTTGTGATTTAACACGAAGCGACAACCATCGGAACGAATACTTATTTTGTTGTGGTACCTAATAAGCAGGCATTTTGTTTAAATTAACCATAAAAATATATGTAAAACATGTGCCTTTGGAACCTTGAGTCTTGTCGACACTTCTCTGGACCAGCTGCTTATTTTACCTGACGTACTCCAAGGTTAAATGCCGTGCATACTTGTGCCAAGTCGTGAACACCAGCTGTACGAAGAGATATTTTTAACAGTCCGTCATCCTTGTGAGATTTAATCTCATTTTCAATTAATATAAACCATAAGCGCTTTAAATGAGTTATTTAATGCTTGTTATGGGCAATTGTAGTCTGCTGTAAAGGTCGTTTGATGAGTTGCCGGCCTTGCATTGCCGTCTTCATTGCTTTCGGAAGAACAACTGCGAGAATCTCGGTGTGTCGGGGTTTCCACTTAAAGAAAATGTTGTGAGTGACGATTCTACAGCTAATGCTCTCAGTAATTGAGAGCAGGTGCCTGGACCCCACCTGTTATCTTCTCTAACCTGCCAAACACTCGACCCGAGCCTATAATATTATCGTCACTGCTAACCGATATCCTTTTATAGCGGCACTTTGACTTAACTGCCATCTTTATAAGGCGGATTGAATATTACATGAATCGCTTTCGGAATAATCTATTAGTGAGCTTATAGCCCGGCGAAACAAACGTTATTTGCCTTATCCAACGGTCGAAAGCCAGTACTAATCGGTAATTTTCTGCCTTAGCATTCACGTATTATAGTCATATGGTGTCCTCGCTTTTTCAATTTTTATTATTGGTATTTAATCATACGAAAACAGGCATTTATGCTACAGACATCGCTCCATCAAAAGAACAAAGTCACAACTAAAAAAGAAATTTTCATAAGTATAAACTTCCTTCCCATAAAACATCAGATTCAAACATGATGCAAAATATGACTTTATAAAAAAAAAAAAATTGGAAATGGTGAATTACGTGTGTTTTCCTGAATCGAAAGCTTTAACCAATACAATCGCTACTACAGGCTTAACTCAAAAATGCCAATTTTTGTTCTATTGAATACGATTTTCAACAATTTAACTATTATTCTGTTCTGAGATGAAAAATACGATCGATATATGATTAGTACTTCAATTCTACTACGTAATATTGATCACGCATCTTTAAACAAATACTAAATTCAACTTAAAGTTAATTAATAAATATGATTTAAAAAAAGTAAATTTCTTGGTCTCATTACAACGAGAAACAAAAAAATGAAATTATGTATAAATTTTTTTTAAAACCGAATACTTAGAAACCACTCCAGAGCAATGTGGGTGAAAAAAATATAGGCAGTCTGGAGGACTACTGAAATGAAAAATTTAGGAGTAACAAGTTGTTTTTGCATACACTATCTACTTAAAAGATGGCACTTACAAAGACTAATATAATCTATAAGGAGAAAGGAAAAGTTAAACTTGCTATGGATGTTTTAAGTTATCATTAGTTTGAATATTACAACAATTAAACGATCTTTTATTTAAATATTATTATTCCTATATCAATCAAATTCTATACTTTAAACTTAACTTATAAAAAAAAATTGTATAACTCATACCCAGGCCATTACACTTAGTCTCCCGCAATACGTCATGAGCATCTCACTCATTTCGGTTACACAAACCCTTAAATGTTTCCTCCACCGAAATTTTCTCAACGCTACTAAAGAAGTTTTCACTAAAAAATAATAATAGAATATTATCAGTAAGGAAAGTTGAAACAGACAAGTCCATTGTGGCACGATCATCAGCTTACATCAGCAATAGGAGGTCATAACAATAAAATCATTTTTAGTAATAATAATTTTAAAACAATTATCATCTATTATGCTCTAGATGCTCATAGGCCTCTTTGGCTACTCTAATTGTAGATTGCAGGTATTATGTAATATTATTGTATCTTTAAGGAAATTATTCAATAAAAATAAAATATAAATTTTTTTTAAATGTCAAAAAATAAAGAGAGTATAATCCTTAACAGGAGATAAGAACTTTATAGATGCTCGGTATGTCAGTTGGTGATATAAAACAAATTTATGGAGTTAGATGGACCAGTAAATATTCTGGTTAGAGGAAGCTCTTGGGTGGCTGAGGTTGAGTTCGCGCCTGAGGACTGGAGAGCTGGCCGATATATCACATATCGCCCTCCGGGATCTAGAATCTTAAAAACAGGGATGGTTACAGGTGTGAGATGGCCGCTGATACACAACATACATAATTCACGACTCCTCTGCCTGGCATCTTCCTATCGGCAACTCTCTACCTTTGATAACATCGCTCTTATCAGCGGAGCAGTCTGGCCGGCGGTGATTTGGCAAAGGGACGAGTGTAGCAATGTTCCATATATCTAGGTCATAGTTGGATGTTGTTTTGCATAGTTCCAATCGCGAGTATTGTTGTGTTATAGAGGTTAGCATTATGAAGGCTGTAAGGAGTTAACATTAAAAGAATATGTAGCAGAGCATTAATTATATATGTTTGTCTACCGGAAAGCACTTGTGTCACTCTCACCCTAACTACACCTATATGTAATATTTTTTAGAAATACTAGTGCGTCGATTATCCGAACTAATGTGGTCTGATTTGGTTCAAATAAACAAAACTTATTAATCGCGTAACAGAAAATCATTAAAAGAGGAATGAATAAAAAAAAAAAAAAGCATCACTTTATTTTGTGTGTAGTACGTAAAAAAGAAAATAAGCATTAATTTTTTTTTTCTGAGAGAAGAAAACACTATATTGAAGCATTACAATCTGCCTGTTGTGGGCAATAAGTAATGGTGCTATGTTGCTTACAATCATTCCATAAAAAATCAATGATATAAACGAAATAAATGCATAAATAAATATATACAAGCGAAAAAAATATATACAAAAATAAAGTAAAAAAAAAAATATATATAATAGAAATATATAATAATAATAAATAAAACATGAAAGAAATATACTGTACACATTCGTACTCTATTTACAACTTGCCTGGGGTCCCCGAACTGAGCTTCTTCCTCATGAGGGCAAAGCAGGAGTCCGGGAGGCCCCAGCCCCCTTTCCCAGCCGCGTCACTGGCATTAAACGCCAATGGAAGCTGGTTTAGGGCGCTTCACACACACACAGGTCGTGAGTGGAGAATCTGGCCAGTGCCAGTACTCCAAATAACATTATTATATCAGGTCTCGAGGCCATTGCCGGTTCAGGCGGCGGGGTGGGTTATATGGATGTGTGGAACTGGATAATGACTGAGCCAGGGGGTTGAAGGCAAGGTTTTGGTGAAAGTTTGAAAATTTAGTAGGGATGAGATCGAGGACGAAAGGAATGTTGAGATCATTATGGAGGGGTTTGTTGGAGACATAATAAGGAGCATTGACAATAGTTCTCAGGACTTTGGATTGAAAGGATTCAATGCGTCTGATATTCGATTTTTTCGCGGTCCCCCACAGTTCCAGTCCATAGGTCCAAATAGGTTTGATGATGGTCTTGTATATTAGTAGTTTATTGTCTATTGAAAGATCGGAGGCCCTACATAGTAATCTGTATAGTTGGCTGAATCGTCAGTTAAGTTCTTGTCTTTTGAGTCTGGTATGAGGATTCCATGTAAGTCTTTTGTCTAGGAGAAAGCCAAGGTATCGTACTGTGTCGGAAATGGGTAGGACTGTTTCATTGAATTGGACAGAAGGACATGCTCCCCGGCGAAGGGTAAAAGTCACGTGTTTGCATTTTTCCTCGCTGACTTTGATCCGCCATTGGTTACACCAAATTTCAAAATAAGCATTAATAAAAATACGTAATGGCCGTGAGACGTGGACTCTGACCAAGGAAAATAGAAGAGCTCTTCTGGTTTGGGTGGGAAAAGACCTGATGAATATCTTTGGGCCTGTCAAAGAAGATGAATGACCTGGCAGACGAGTTAAGAAAGATGAGAATAAGAGATTGGAGGAACCTCGATAGTGACCGCGAGGAATGGGAAGAATGGTAGCAGAAGCCCAGGTCCTAACAGTGAATGGAATGTGTGAAAAATATGTACGTTCATAGCATGATTTATCGTAGTGCCACTAATATTAGAATGGTAAAATTATTTTCCATAAATTTTGACTTCTTCGACATGGCAGTTAAGTCTCTAATTCTTTTAATATTGTTACGGGCTACTGGGTGTTAAAATGAATTAAACTACTGGGTACTAGTATGTTTAAGGGCCTGCTGACATCAGCGCGCTCAGGTGTCACTTTTCTTAAACATCTCCTACTGTTATAGTAACCTTTCTATTGTTTTGTTATTGTTTATGTGAAGTTGAACGTGAATGTGTTTTTGATTATTTTCTACAAATATGACTTGGAATTTGAAGAAGATTTTTCGCACGGTGAACGATGAAAAATCAGCTGTTAGGTTTCTTCAGGAGCGAAATGTCATTCCGCAGAAAATGCGTTGTGGAAATGGACATAATATGAAACTGCAAGTGGGGAATAAAATTAGATGGAGATGCCAGAAAAAAGGATGCAACAAGACCCTGGGTATTCGATTAAATACGTGGTTGAGGAATAGTACATTACTTTTGGAGACTATTGTTCATTTTATATAACGAAGTTAGAGGGAAGAGACCCTTTTGATGCAATTTTTGAAGATATTGTTCTTTTTAATGAGCATTGTTTGGAATAAATCTTTCATTGTTTATCATAACATCATATTTTAAATAGTTCTATTTTAAACATTAAATAACAATTTGTAACTAAAATATGATATTTTTTTTAATGTTTAAATATTTTAGTTACAAATTGTTATTTAATGAACATTGCTTGTAATAAATGTTTTATTATTTCTAGTTTAATTTTGTCTACATGTTTCTCATTTGTTTCTCATATATTTATTGCTTCATCGTTTCCTATAAATCTGTTGTATCATAATGAAAGGCAATGCCTATTTAAAATTCATGCATAACCTGACAAGGTCCAAATAGTTGAGGTAACTGACACCTGAGCGCGCTGATGTCAGCAGGCCCTTAAACATACTAGTACCAACTACTGCTAAATTAAAGGTACTAATATTTATTAACAAAAGTGATAAAAATGATACAATTAAACTATTAACAATTAAATTATTAAACTGATATAAATTTCCAATAACAATATTCTAAAGATTATAATCTAAGCCTGAATCCTATTTAATTACTACAATAATATAACATGTTACTAATTCTAAATTAATTAACTATTTACATAAATTTGTATAAATATTATAAAATTACACTACAATTTATAACTACTAATTAACACTTACAGTTCACTGATCAAAGTCCACCGACCCTAAGAATCTCCAAATATAACAAACTGACACAGTAATAAACAGAAACGGTTTATTACACTCGCGAGACTGTCTCAGTTCACTGATACACTTATTACACTGGCCGGTTCAGCACTGAATAGTTTATCACACTGACACTCACTTATTTCAGCTCATCACAGTGCCTGGTCTACTCTCAGACTGGTCCTCTCCAGGGGAGAGGGGTATTTAAATAGGCAAGGCCGAACACTCTAGAACACGGAAGTAGGGGAAGACTGTTCCGGGAATGTCTAGAACCTTCTTAATGCCTTCCGACAAAGGACACGTTCGCGAAGGTTCTAATCCCATCTCCCGCCGACGGCTTAAGGCGCTAAACCTTGTTTCCGTCTTCCTCTCTGTGACCGTAACACTATAATAGTGAGAATTAAGTAATTGTTTTGGGAAATCTAATTTGATCACGCTGAACCGCCAGACCCCCTCCCTAGTTTTGGTACCACTATAGAGCTGGGCGAGCCTCAGGAAGGTCCCAGATCCCTCTTCACATCTCCCCGGCTGGTAAAAGATCAAATAAAATCTACCAACAGCTGGATTCGACTGGGGCATTCGGTACAGCAACTCAGCGCTCTACTACTGAGCAACTCCGCTCCTTATGAGAATAATGCACGATCTATAAATATTTTATCGACACCCCTGCACATATTTCGCTCGGAAATACTTGTACTTCGTTAGCTCAAACATAGATTGCGCAACAAAGATCAGCGGGACTAGGGCATACTCCTCGAGCAATCTCAATCAAGACTCGGGCGTACAATAATGAGAGGTTGCGGTCGGCGGCGGCGGCTAACGAAGGCCTTAGCCAGCTCCGATGTGCCAATAAGATTACATTAACAGGCCATCACGAGCTAGCTCTCGTCGCTAATATTGTTCCCATTCTGATCTACAGGTTCACCTACCAATGGCTTTCGGTCCTTATCTTTAATAATCGTCGCTTCACAAATTCCTAGGCTGAAGACTGTTGATAGTCATTGAGGTGGGTTTCTTGCTCAATCCAGGTATATTGAAAATTCATTAAGCCTTTAAATACTTACCTTACAAGTAGCGTACTGGTGTTGTTTATTCATTTTACGCCTCTTTATTGCAATACCTAATTGGAAAATGCTACTGTGGTACAGAATCCCAAAACTTGCGAATCCAAGTATAATTTGTAAGGTTACATGACCATCATACGACCTATTTGGACTTACGGAGTAGAGCTTTGGGGCTCCACTAAGCCATCGAATTCCTCTCGTATCCAATCCCTACAATTCACAATCCTTCGTAAAATCCTCAATGCTCCTTATTTTGTTAAGAATAAAGTCATCCATAACGACCTTAATGTCCCTTTTGTAGCTGATTTGGCCCGAACCCGGTATCTATCCTTTCATAGCAAACTTCATTCCCACTCAAACCCTCTAGTTTCAACCTAGCTTCCGATAATCCTCCGAGGCGTCTGAAAAGAAGATGGCCACGTGACCTTCTTATTTGAACTTTGATTTGAGTACTACCAGGGGGTAGTTTCTCTACTTGTCATTCTCATGCCATTATGTAACATGCATTCTATTGACTTGTTGTATAATTGTAATACAGTTGTAAATATTAATAAATAAATTAAAAAAAAAAAAAAAAAATTGTAAGGTTACGAAACCGCCATCTTTCGCAGGGTGAGTTGTTATGAGTACCTCTAGAACAAGTACCACGTTATAATACCTATATAAGCTAGATTACCAAAAAAATTTATATTATCTTTCAAATCATAATTGATATCAATCAATCAATTTGGAATATTTCGGTATAAATGGGATTTCCACCTTTAGGCTTGATTTCAATCTGCACTACATCAGATACTCATTTTTTCATTGTCGAACTTCCTTAGGTTTTATCAATATTTGGCTAAATTGGTTATTTATATTTAATAAATTATATTCAACTTGACGTCCATACATCAAAATCAGTAACAGCGATCTAATAATAAATAATCGAATTCTGTTCTGTATAGTGTATTTTAAAAACAAATAAAAAAAACTCTGCACCACTATAACACACGTAATGTCTAGGGGTGGTTTAGTATGTGGTAGAAACTTTATAGTTTCTTGGTGAACAGTATTTTTTAACTTTTGAAATAGTTAGCTTTGCTGATAAACATGGCTTTTGTGATGTGATGTTCTTATAATTTTTATTTTCCAGGCCATAGGCGAAAATCCAGACGGTTCATAGCATAGCATGGTTTTTAATGAACAATTATTCATGAATTATTAAACTGAATATATGGTTGAAAGGAAGATAGCAGCTGGTTATGAGATGTCTTCCAGAGTTTAATAATAATAATGACTTTTTAGAAACAGTAGGAGCATAGAAATAGCATTCTTACATGTTTAGAGGTTTCATAAAATATGGTCAGGTATTACCAGATTTCTTTGTGGATTAATATTAATTTAAATTATGTCTTTTTCATCACCTGATTCTTCACAAGATAATATAAAAGTGACTTATTTGTTCAGATGAACAATTCTAAATTTTAAATTATGTTCCCGAAATGGTAATGGGATGCCACACCCAGAAAGTGCCTATGATTATTTATGTTACGTTAATTTATAATCTTTTAATGCATTTAAAAAAAGTATGATATATGCTATATCATGTATATATATATATATATATATATATATATATATATATATATATATATATATATATATATGATACTCAATGGTTATAACACGGATGACCTTTTATGAGAGGCAATATTGTGGTAGGATAAGATAAAAAAGTGACACTTAGTACTAGATATATTTTTTCCGCAATTACGTTCCTTTTTTTATTCCCTTCAGCAGATCTGTCAATAATAATTGTGAACTATCAAAATATTTTTGTTTCAAATATAGGCCATTGGAATCTAATAACGATGTTTATAGTAGTAATTCATTTTATTTGTTTTAAATATATGGCCTAAATAGCCACTCAAAAAGATATATGACAGTATGTAATTGCAAAGTAGAGCATCGATTATCTGAACGCCATTATCCGAAACGTTCAATTATCCGAAATGGGTTTTGTGGAATAGAAACAAAGAATCGACATTGCCTTGGTAGAAATAGGTTTGAAAAGGATTTTCTTAAAAATTAGATTTCCAAGAGCTATTACTTGAAAACGCATTACTATATTTAAAAGAATTAGAGACTCAGCTTCCATGAAGAGGAATTCAAGATTTCTTTTAGTGATATATCCTTCAGTGTATGTATAAACATATTTTTATTGATATTTATTAGTTTAACTATACATGCGTAACTATTTATACATACATATATTTTTTTAAACTTTCGTTCACTTTCAATTGGTTCGATGAACTAAAAAAAATTGTTTATATATTTTTAATCCGGAATATATATTGCTTCCTTGCTGTCAACAATGTAATTTGTTGTCCCTCCTATTTTATATATATATATATATATATATATAGGTACTAGTATGTTTAAGGGCCTGCTGACATCAGCACGCTCAGGTGTCACTTACCTCAACTATTTGGACCTTGTCAGGTAATGCATGAATTTTTAATAGGCATTTCCTTTCATTATGATACAACAGATTTATAGGAAATGAAATAAATGAGAAACATGTAGACAAAATTAAACCAGAAATAATAAAACATTTATTACAAGCAATATTCATTAAATAACAATTTGTAACTAAAATATGATATTTTTTTTTAATTTTTAAATTTTTTATTTTAAAGAGAAAAGAAAATTTGCCCGGGCAAATCTTTTCTCTTTAAAATAAAAACATTTAAAAATTAAAAAAAAATATCATATTTTAGTTACAAATAGTTATTTAATGTTTAAAATAGAAATATTTAAAATATGATGTTATGATAAACAATGAAAGGTTTATTCCAAACAATGCTCATTAAAAAGAACAATATCTTCAAAAATTGCATCAAAAGGGCCTCTTCCCTCTAACTTCGTTATATAAAATGGACAATAGTCTCCAAAAGTAATGTACTATTCCTCAACCACGTATTTAATCGAATACCCAGGGTCTTGTTGCATCCTTTTTTCTGGCATCTCCATCTAATTATATTCCCCACTTGCAGTTTCATATCATGCTCATTTCGACAACGCATTTTCTGCGGAATGACGTTCCGCTCCTGAAGAAACCTAACAGCTGATTTTTCATCGTTCACCGTGCGAAAAATCTTCTTCAAATTCCAAGTCATATATGAAGAAAATAATCAAAAACACATTCACCTTCAACTTCACATAAACAATAACAAAACAATAGAAAGGTTACTATAACAGTAGGAGATGGTTAAGAAAAGTGACACCTCAGCGCGCTGATGTCAGCAGGCCCTTAAACATACTAGTACCTATATATATATATATATATATATATATATATGTATATTATCAATAAAATAGAGTCAAAATCTCAAAAAGAAACACTAATATTTATTATAATGCAATTGGAAAAACCATAATGCAAAGCCTTATGTTTCAAAATTCTCCAGTAAAACACACACTTTCCGGTCGAAGTTTCTCCTACTCAGGCATAATCAAGACAGAAAAAAAGGGTTCTATTGATCACATCTCGAAGAAGGTGGAATACATCCCGCAATCAACAGCTGCAAGCGTCAGTATTCCAATGTAGGGTACCTGTGTATTAGCCGGTTTGTAAGGACTGTTATCAGTCAATGTTTATAACCTGAGCACTGATAATTCTGATACTGATAAACAATTACCTTCTTATTTATATTATTGGAAATCAAAATATAAGAAATATTATTTATTTCTAGACCTCTCTAGGAAGTTCATTTTCTTATGTAAATGTTCTCCTTACACTTAATACTAAAAGATCTTTTTAATACCAAAAGATTCTGTTCTCACCAAAATCCATGAGATGACTTTGTCTGTTGTATTATTCCGAACTTCTGCAGATTCTTTTAAAGACGGCTACTCCCAAAGTGTTATTCTGTTAATTTTAAATAGGCAATAAGAAAAATAATATTACAAAAGCACAAAATTAAATTTGATAAACAAAAATTAAATTTATCTAAACCAGAAGAAATAAACAAAGTCTTTTGTAATAATAGTGGTCGTGGAAGCCTAAAAGAATATTTAATATTTGTTCTATTTTTACTAAAACCAGTTTGGACATATGCTTTACAAATTTACGGCATCACTAAACAGACTCACAGAAAACGTCTGCAAACTTTTCAGTCAAAAGTACTTAGACTTATCACTAATGCACCATGGTACGTCAATAACAAAACTCTGCATAATGACTTAAAAATACAAACGGTTGACGAACAGATAAGAACGTACTAGAAACGCTTTCAAGAAAAACTATACGGACACCCAAACCCATTGATACAACAAATGGCCACTACTCTCATGCCTGAGAACACTAGGAGGAGACTAAAAAGGACATGGATGAGGGATCTATTACAGTAGGAAATTAAAGCAAGCCAATGGAGAGGTGCCGCTGGGTACTGTTCTTCGTCATGTCTTCCATGTCATTTTGTATTTTTTTTTCAGTCAGCCAATCTGCTGATTGTCACTTATAATACAATTACTTGTATTTGACTGGTTTGAAAGAGAAAAAAAAATAGACAAAATACACGGTACAGTTACGTAGTATACAGCTAAATTTTAGCTATTCAATACAATTAAATTGTAGATAAAATGACACCAGTGATAAGAAGAAGTTGAGCGAGATAAGGAGGTACGTTTCATGGAGACCAGTTAATACACAAGTACTCAATGGAGACATTTTAAAATAATTTACGCTGTTTTAATGTGGTTAGAGGAATTTGGAAGAAGGATGGAAAGAGATGCGAAAAAGCAGAAAGCACAAAGGGAAGAGAGTTGGCATTATTGCGGCGAGATCAGATAAATGTTGACTTCTCCTTCGTGACTCTTTGCTATGACTCAGTACCGTCCCTTCCTCGAGTTCACCGTTAATCGTTAATAACTAGCTCTTGAGTCCTTCGGGTATTCGAGTACACCTGCTTGCTTTATGTAATTTGAAAAGTCCTCCCTCGCGAAATTTATCGCTCTTGGCAGGAACACACGTCGCAGCAGAATTTCAGCTTGACAAACTTATGCGCCGAGGACTTGTTACACAACAAAGGTTCCTATGAGACAAATGCCAATGAAAGCAGTATTTTATTTTATAACTGGGGTTAAAGATCTCTCTGCATATTTCAGTTCAAAGGGAAAATTTATTATTTTCTTACCTAATAAAAACAGGACATACTTCCATTTTTGTATGTTTGAGACTAAGTCTAATCATTCATAACAACTGCGATAATACATGAATGCAATGTCGCTCCTTCAAAAGAACAATGACATAATAATAAAATTAGCACTTTTGAAGCAAGTCTTCAACATTAATTATTATTATTATTAGAGATTATGAAGAGAAAATACTGATTGTTAGTACTTTGAACTTAGCCTTGATTCCCAACCTGGGGGGTGTAATCACAAGTCAGGGAGGGGTGCGAGATCAGTTGAAAATTAAAAAAAATCTCACTTAGTTTTGGTCGTTTTCTTTTTCCAGTCCTTTTTTATCTTAAATTGAAAGCTATAATGTTGTGTCTTGTGATATTAAAACTAAAGGTATTATTTTTAATGTAATACTTATTGCTGTTTTTTCATACGCCCATTCAAGTTTTGTGCAAGAAGGGCGTAGGAAGCTTTCATTTGAACAGAGGGAGCCTAAGAAAGCAAACAAGCTGGACATGGTACAAAAAAGCTTGGGAACCACTGAATTAAACCTTAAGTAATCGAACACACCTTGCAAAATCACTACATTTTTTAAAATCGAATAGGTATAGACTGACATCACCTTTTTCTGACATCACCTACTCTTTCATAAGTAATCCTGATGTTGGGAGTTGTTTATATTCAAGAAACGCGTTAACAATTTTTCATTTATATCTTCACTTATAGTTATAATATCCATCTGATAGATAGATCTTCATTTATTTCACACTTTTTAAAAATTTGAATATATTTATAAATTATTTCCTGAAGCCGGGTCTACTATAGATCTGCAGCCAATGGTAACTCGATCTGCCGAAGACGCGACCTGGGTGGCATTCTACAGTTGAACGATACCGCTTTAACCTCACGACACCCTCCATTGCACACTTCAGCTCATCGTCACCAAGTCAATTTTTTTTCCTCACAGCGATACAAATGAATTCCAGCAGCTATTATATAAGCCTCAGCAGCAGTTTATAGTATTTTAAAGCAATACTTTGAAGGATGCTTTAAAAAAACAAACTGAATATTGTGAAATAGCCGAAATTTTCCCAATAAAGGCTTAATTAATTTTAAGAAAATAATACCCGAAAATCTGGTAGATGTGTATATTATCTCTGATTTCCAACTCCAATAACCTACTAATGCTAGGTTTTGTCTTGAAATAACATCAAAAGAACTTTTCAGATAATTCAATAAGTACGTTATACCGTGATGATTATGCCTCGCATTAACTCAAGAGACCTACCTAAATTTATTAAAAAATAATTAATCGACTAAAATGGAGTTAAGATATATAAAATGGAGTTAAGACTTATTTATCCACTTTTATATGATAATAATGTATTCTTTTAATTGACTTTGTCCCACCAGGGAGGTAACTCAATGTGCAGAGTGCTGAGTTTATGTGCTTAAGGCACGAGGTTCAAATCCAGCTGTGGCGGATAAATAACACAGGTCTGTAAAAAAAACTTTTGTAAAAATTGTTTTGATTTAGTTAACAGATCTTTATTTATTGTTTTTTGCGCTGATTTAAAAAATTACATTGGTTTTGTTCTATTACGTCAGGCTTGCCTACATAATAAAGCTGAAGTTTTTGGAAAAAGTACAAAAAAACGGAAAATTTTGGATTTGTTTATATTATTTTAACATGAAGTAAAAGCAAAAAAAAAAAAAAAAAAAACGATACCCAGCTAAAATGAGCTTAAAAATGATGCACATGTGTTGTTAAGTTATTATAAGTCTTAGTAATTTTTTTTTCCGTTTTCTTTTTCCATCAAAGCTTCTTTTGGTACTTTCTTCTTTTGGTGCTGCGTTCTTGTGAATTTTCCCTTTTTAACAACCAACAGTAGTCTGCTATCATGTTGACATTCCATCGGCCTTGGTATCTGAGCTCCATTTCTTTTGTATCTTGATGGAAACGTTCTCCTAGTTCCTCACTTACAGCTCCAAGATTTTCTCGAAAGTAGTCGAGATGAGAGTGAAGGAAATGAACTTTGACACTTATGTTGCAGTCCAACATTTTGTAGTTTTGTAACAATTCAGCAACCAAAGTTTTGTAGTTTGGGTCTTTTTTCGTTTCCAAGAATGCCTGTTACTACAAGTTTAAATGAATTCCAGGCATTTTTTTCTTCCATTTCCATTTTAGTGGCAAAGCTTTCATCTTTTTAAAGTCTTCTGATGTTAGACCCAATAAAGACTCCCTCTTTCAGCTTAGCATTGGATATACCAGGAAACTGTCCACAAAGATACTTGAAACACTCCGCTTCTTTGGGCAATGCTTTCCCAAACTGTTTCATTAGCCCCAATTTGATATGAAGTGGTGGAAGTAAGATCTTTTTAGGATGCACTAAACTTTGTCTTTCAAATTAGTTGACTGGAAGATCTACTAAATAATTATTGACTTATTTGGGGTTTAATTTGACTGCACCCCAACTATTTCCATCCTTTGTCTTTCAACATGTTCAACTCCAGGAATAAGAGCCTTTCTGATTGGCCATGTCTGCTTGACATATTGTTGTTTCCTGTCACGGCTATCCCATTCACAGAGCAAAGATGGAAACTTTTGTGCAACCACTTTGTTGACCTGGTATCATGGAAATAACTTTCAAATCTCCACAAATGGTCCATTTAAAGCCAAAGTAGCCGAGCGTACTAAGAACAAACTCAATATTTTCTTAGCATTCTTTCAAATGGACTAAGTGTCCAAAAGGCACAGAAGCATATCGGTTACCGTTGTGAAAAAGTACAGCTTTCAAACTCTTTTTTGATGAATCGATGAAAAGTCTTTATTCCTCTGGTTCATACGTGATTTTGAACATTTCCATGATTCCAGGTACATTGTTTCAGAAAAGTAAATCACCCTCTTGTGTAAAAAAAAGGGACAAATTCTTTTTCTCTAAATCGGTACCATATGGAGGCTAACATATGTCTTTCGTTAAGTCTAGACCCTCAAATTTTCAGGTGAAATTTGGTACTTATCTAGGGGTGGTGGAATTTTTTTACTATTTTTTCCTTAATCAGCACAAAAAATAGTGTAAAACCCACTAGTTAAATATGCTACAATTTTTTCATCGCAGAGCTGTGTTATTTATTCTTTCAACAGCGACATCTGTAGACCCTGCTGAGGCCCAACCAGTCTCAATAAAGTACCACCGGTATTGAGCGGCAACCAGGCTTTGTAGTGATCTCGGACAAATCCCTCCCTTCACAACCACTGTAATAAAATGTAACTAAAATAAAATAAAAAGTACAGTCTCTACCGTGCGCTGATCTCAAGGATCCAACATAGATTGTAGAGGTACAGGTTTTAATAATATTTTTGTTTGTATTTAATTTAGTAATTAATTAAAGACCTTTAAGGTATACTTTTCCAACGATTAAAATATTTATAGCCAATCTTATTCGACGTTACGATCTCCAATCCTATCTCCCAAATTAAGTTAGGTAAAAAAAAAAATTCAGTGGAAAAAGCAAATTTCCCCAATAAAACTTTATTAGGTCTCAATATTCAGCGAGATTTAAAACTCAGTATCTTAGTCAATCATTCAAGTGAGTAAATTAAAACCTTTTTCCAGTCATATATTATTTTTCTTTATTTAAAAAACGTTTCAACAATTCTATGTCATTCTCAATTTACATTATTTATAAGTCCTTTAACGTTATTTAATTTTAAAAATATTCTCTAAAATTTTTTTTATAAATTTGTACATTTTCAACCTAAAAATAAAAGACAAATCAAATAAATACATAATTTTACATACAAACATGTCCCAAAATACTGAATACAAAATATAGATACCTTTTTGGTTGATTGTCATATAATTTAAAATATTTCTTACAAAGCTTAGAGTTACAGTGTACTCCATGGTCAATTAACAATTTTTGAAATTTGTACTTTGGACTGTTTTTGATTATTATTATTAAAATAGTATTTTAATTTGTTTTCTTCTTCAATATATAGTCATCATGAATGGTCAATTAATATAAATTAGTGATTTTTGATCAATATTGATCTATTTTATATCTTTTATTTATTTTAAAAAGTTAATTGTATGAATTAAGAAATTGGAAAAATTAAAACAATGTTATGAGGTTCCTGAGAAGGTTATGTAATCTGTGTTATCTAATAAGTGTAGACTTCTATATTTCTTTATTTCATTTTTAACTTTAAAATCGCTGATGAGTACAATTTACTTATTTTGTTAGATTCCTTCCTATCATTTATCACCTTATCTATTTTGTCATTGATGTATAATGCTTCTAAAAATCTCATTTTTATCTTATTTCCCTGTCTGTGCAAAATGCTGAAAAAAAAGAAAAGAAAAATAATATATGACTGGAAAAGGGTTTTAATTTACTCAGGTGAATGATTGACTAAGAAAGATGTACTCCAGTTACAAAAACAAGATAATTAAAAAACTCAGTATCTATAAATTATAGGAGTTCGTGATACTCGTTCTTTGAAGAAGCCATTTCCGAAGTTAAGTGTTGCAACTCAAATTATGTCTTCATTCTGTGAGGAATAAAGTCACGGGGTTCATTTATGTGTTTCGAACCCAACGGTGAAACGTTGCTCCATATATCCTTACTTTTTAAATCCTTCAATTTCAAGAAGGCATAAAAATAAAAGTTATGTTCTAAACGGTAAAATCGAGATCGTGAACAAAGAACGTATAAAAACCTAGTGTTTAAAAATAAAATTACTATACTTAAGTGACTTCGTTTTGACCTAATATGTTTTTACTTTTTTTCAGCCTTTTCTCCGAAATCCGAAAAGTCAGAAAACACTAAATTTATTATTATTATTTCTTTAAGATATATTATATTATGATCATAACATTAGTCATATAGCTATATTATTGATAGTATTATTATTATTGCTAATAATATTGAAGTTACTTTTAAATCAAAGTTTTTATATAAATCAATATTAATTATACCATGAAAGTTTATGAATCACTTATTAAATACAATGCAATTTAAAAAGTTTGCAATTTATGTCATTGTTTAATTCAGTTATTTTAAAATGTTTTTGTTCTTACACTTTTTACGTTTGTTTTTTGTACAAGAATTAAAATTATTTAATTGTACCACCTCTGCTCAAGCTAGAGTTTCGTAGTCTGCGATTTCGCTCCCTACAATACAATTTACAATTCAAAGCTTGCTGGTACCTGGATTGCGAATAATGTTTAGAATCACCATAATTTTTGTAACAAAATATGGAATTAATTCCTTATAGTTGGTTTTTAAATATGATAATCGAAACACCTTATAAAAAACAATTAAATTAAACAATTTCTAAGATGGGTTTTAAACTCAAATTGACAATTTCCCCGTACTTAAAGATAACAGTAAACATTCAACTAAAAGTATGCAGCTTGACAACTTCTTTCTTTTTAAAAATAAACAGCTTCGTCCTTATCCAGAAATCCGACTCTAACTCACTATATTGAATAATTACTAATGTGTATAAATATCATGGAAAAAAAATTTGGTCCGGAGGTCAAAAAAAAATTTAAAAAAAAAATTGTTGTATCATATTAATTGACCTTGTGTACTTGGAGAAGAAAATGGTCCGGGTAGTGGTCACGAAAATTCTCTCTATAGAGAGAACTATTAAAATTGGTAAGCCAATGTTTCGACCGACATTGCTGGTCTTCTTCAGGGCTTGTGAGATAGAGAGTTGACAGTAGACTGAGCAGTTTAAAAAAATAACTATTAATTATTTTTGAATTTAATTTTTACTCCCACCCGGACTATTTTATCCTTCCTAGAATAATTTTTTAGGCATATCAGGTATAGAAACTGCAGAGAAATCATTTTTAAACAATATTTATTAATTATGCGTTTTTCGAGAAAAAATAATTAAATAATAATGTGTTTTTACACACCAGCATAAAACGAATGGAATGAGAATTGTTATTTCGAAGCGTGTTATAAATATTTAAAAAAAATTTAAACTAGACACAAGTAAAAGTCTAACAACCGGAGGTAATTTATCAGAATAAATTGGCAACCGATATTCCAGTATTCGGGAGAATATGGTTCAAAATGTCACAGCTTTTTCGAAGGAAAAATATAACAAAGCATATTAAAATGCTTAGATATGTAAGTCATAAATAAATGTTCATTTATTTAAAAAATTAAAATAGTAGGTACTACATGGTGGAACTCATTTCGAACCGTATTTAGTTTATTTTAACTTATATCTGACTTATTTAGTGAAAATAATGTTTTACTGTTTGTTGACTGTTTTACTCACATAACTTGTGTTTAACAATCCAAAAATAAAACCTATTGATCAGATATAGTTAACACATTAAATCTGTAGATAGTTAATCTGTAGATAAACAGAATTTAAAAATGCATAATCACATGTTTTGTATCTGTGCAATTTAAGCTACATTATAGAGCTTAGGCATCTTATCTATTTCGAAATAGCGATCCATCTTGTTTTGCTTTGTCGTACGATAGTTATTGAGGAAATAAATCATTGGGAGAGAAATTATGCTAAGATATTCCACTCAACTGATAACTATAGGCATCATGAATTATGGCGTCAAACCATGATATGGCATTCACATTCGGCAAATTTTCTTTTCCATTCACGATTCCTGGAATCCATTCAGTGACAATGCAATGAGCAGGTGTTAAGCAGAAAATTCATTTGCATTCAATGAATAGCTTAGGTCTGTAACGCATGTACACGTAATACAAGAAACGTATTTCCATTTTAAAACCTTTTATTTTCATTTTAAAACCAAATAAATGATTCAATATGAAATAATGAATTGAAATTTGTTAATACTTCTTAAGCACTGGCAGTCAGTTAGACGAATAAATGGATGTGAGGTAATAGTAATTTGCTTTTGAATTTTAATACAACTTTAAATTTTAATCACCCAAATTTATGTTACTTAGAAATATGTATAAGTTCCTAGATTTTTCAGTATGTATATAAGCCCAAAAAATAAACCAAAAGTTTGTATAGCAAATCATATACGTTGATGGCCTTGTGGTTTTATACATTTTTGACAGAACAATAAAAAAAAATATTTTATTTTTTTCAGGTATGATTCAATGTTATAAAACAAAAAATATTTTTAAAAATACGATAAAAAAACTGAAATAAAAATCAATTCATAGAACATTTCAATCTAAGAAGATAGTCTAAATATGGAGTAGACACTAACCTCAACATTGGGAGTCACAAATATACTACAGTTTCAAAGCGCTATATTATTCGGAAATTAATTAATGGTTTATTAAAAATAAAAGACCTTTTTTATTCTATTCATGAAATAGCATTAATTTTTTACTATCCTTATGCATTAGTGTTCAATTAATAGACAAGAAATAACGTTTTACTTTTGAGAAGTACTTTTACTAGTGTTTGTGTTTGCTGTTGTTTGAAATCTGTCTCAAAATCGGTACAAACGAAATTGGAGAGTGAACAACGTTGTCTTATAATAAAGCTTTATCAGATTGGATAGGACATCCATTAAATTGTTATAATTTTTAAAATCAGTATTATTTTTACTCAGATATAGATTTCTTGAAAATACACTGGAAAACTGCATACGGAAAAAACTAATTTTTATTTTTCAGCTGAAATTTCTTAGTCAGATGCTTATAGTATTTTATTAAATTAAATATATGAATTACTTAATATTATTATTCCGAAATAGTAACTACAAATAAGTGAAGATGGGATATTTTAATGTTGCAATGTTTTCGAGTATTTAGATTCTTTTTAAATAAATAATTAATTTAATATCTCACACCCACCGATTCTTCCGGTTTTCTTTACATATAAGGCATAATTTAGAAATGAAATCTTCTTTTTTAAATCTCGAGTATATATAAATACATAATACAGAAAAATGCTTATTGTGTAATAGAATTATGTTCGTTTTTAGTAAATAATTACTCTTATTCATACATTATGAATTATATAGCATTAACCGGAAAAAAAAATTAACATTCTATCTGTATTAGTAAAATTAAATAGCAAAGAGAAGTTAACACATTTTAACTTTGCTTATCTGATAAAATAATCAACAACATATATATTAAATTTATTGACGAAGTGCTTTAAAATTTATATGAGATGCGATACTCTATAAATGTAATGCCCACCGCGTCGCTTGTCATACGAAAGGAATAAAACGCTGAAAGAAAAAAAAAAAGTAAAAATAAAGTACAATAGCTACGAGTTATGGCGTTAAAATGTAATCTAGAAGGCATTTGAGTCGATAATAAAATTCTTTATTGAGTAGGAAATGTTATAAAGGACGATAAAACGGATTATTATGGCTCGGGCGCCGAAACCGGGATCTGATTTAAATAAAACAGGTGACAATAATTTTTTCTTGGATTCTGTTTCCCTCTCCACTCGGGTCTGAGCAGGACGAAACAAAAAAAGGAAAAGAAAAGAGAGAGAGAGAGAGAGAGAGAGAGAGAGAGAGAGAGAGAGAGAGAAAGAGAGAGAGAGAGAGAGGGAGAGAACCAGTCGGTTTCGTACTCGCGTAGGAGTCCCGGGTCCGTATTTATGTCCTTATTTAAATGTGGTGTCTTCCAAGCGCTCTCACCGTCCGCGCTTTTTCTATCCGATCTGTATAAACATCTCGCACAATCACAAAACCTCGATGTGGTTCATAATCCTAATCAATATATATCAAGAATGACTGACGAAGCAATGAAGATATCATAGAAAAATATATTTACAATACAATCATGTACAATTATTTCCCATTTAAATATCAATATTTAATTAATTTGGCGTGTTGTGTTTTCCGAAATTTTAAACTAATGCAAATATATATTATTCATAGATAATGAGATTTCTATCTTGGAAAAATTCTATCTACTAGTTAAAAAAACTTATCCAAAACTTGATCGTAAACAATACGACGGTATGGGGGGTAGAATCGACCCTCAAAGATGCAATCGATTCGCCCGGACCATTAATTATTAGTCTTAGTAACAACAGTTGTTTGTCACTGTCTAGTGTCCAATAAGGACCAATACCCGTTGCAGAGACACACTTCACTTTCGTATACGAACCGGCTATGTGGACTAAATTCAAGGAACTAAACATTGAACTGTTTATAGTTGAAGAAAAGCAAATACAATACAACCAATTTATCTTAAATCCTTCTTGAATTATTTTGAAGACAGCTTTCGTTGTATTTCAAGGCAATTCATCATCATGGATGGCTCCACAACTCTTGATTATTGGCATCCCGAAGCAGCTAGTAAACCAATACAACTGCTTCATCTTTTTCAATTTTTATTGCTAATAGTAATCTATTAATCATGGATTATTTACATCTAAAGAAGAACTTAGGTGTAATAACACTTTAATTCCAAAGGACAAATCAGAAGGAAAATATACAGCAGGCATGGCAGAATAAACATAACTTTGAAAATCTTCATGGAAAAGAAAAATCTGTAGTAGTAGGTAAAACTAGGTAAAGCAGGTATTTTCATTTTTAGTTTATTCAATTCAATATATAAAATTTGATATCCCCACGGGTTCAACTAAAACTAAACGTCCAAATATTTTAGTCTTTCCGGTCAATTCCATGAAAGAAAATAGTGGACTTGGCATTTAATACCATAGATACTAAAATAATATAAATAACTTAAAATTAAAGCGAAATAACTTAAAATTATTCAAATTTAATTGTCTAATACGATACTTTATTTCTTATGGTTTCAATCCGGTCCTGAATCTGAAATTATGGGACCCTATAATTGCTTGACTAAAATGCGAAGAGGTATAATGTTAGTTTATCATGCGATTTTGTAATTTATCATCATTTCGTTTAATAACAAATGAATCCCTACATAAGCATCAGTACATTATATCTGACTAAAGTAGTCCCAGAATGCTAGAAAAAGTCTACAAAAGGGTGACGGCATAAACATCTTGGCATAAATACCTAGATTCTTCGCGGTCCCGAAAAACCCACACCATACAGATGACTTTTTAGGCCAAATTTGTCTTTGTCTTTTGTATTTTTTTGTCACTTGACGTATTTTGTTTTAATAGGGATAAAATAATTTTATAACGAACAAGAATTTTAGTCAAGAAATACTGACATTTGGGCCAAAGTTATTGGTCATCCTCAGGACACATGAGTATTTGATCAGAGAAACAGTCTTTTCGATAACTATTCCATATATTACTAATGGTAAACTGTGGAATTATTATATAACATTATTTACTAAGTAACAGAAATAAGGGGAATATTAGGGGTATCGCGTGGCCTAGAGGTTCACATAGCCAACTATCCCCAAGATTGCGGGATCGCATTCTGGCGGGTGGCTTCAAGCATTTAAACGGAGCAATAAGTCCTGAGTTGTGCCGTCCTACGAATGGGACGTAAAGGTGTGTAAACTACCTCTGATTCCTTAGTCCAATAACCTCCTAAGCCAAAGATCTCAGGTTCGCAGCCCGGCAGGTGGCCTTAGGATTTCTTAAAAGGAATAAAAAATCCTTCGTTGTTCCGTCCTTCAGAAGGACGTAAAATGGAGAACCCTAGCCTGTAGAATGTCAAGTACTCGTTAAAAATCCCTAATTAAACCTGGATGTCTCCGGCTTCGCTCAGGGAGACAAAATTCAGAACTCCTATTGCAGAGCATCGTCCGATTAGTCATAGCACCGTAAAGTGACGTTAAATGAATAAACAAACACAATGAGTACAAGTCCAGATAGCAATGGAACTCATTAGTTTGAATGTTAAGTAGTGATTAACATTTTCTAGATATTAACTCGGTATGTATAATTCATCCAAATAGGGCCTGTAAGCCTGTCATTGTCAGTAACGGATTGATTTCCTGCATTGAAGATTTTCTCCGCTTCGATGGTATCTTAAGTAGTTTCTGAAAAGTTCCATCCACTCAGCTTAGCCTCGGTTCTCATTTGCTAATGAGCGCTCAATATTCATACCGCCCTCTTGAGATATGACAGTCGGTGATTAATGTTCATTCCAGACCAAGTCCTGTCTTAGGACGGTCCCATTTAAATTGAACTGGGGCACTTGGGCCATAAGAATTCATAACATCTTTGGGGCCACCAATCTCAATTTTTTTTTTCATTTTCCAGTCCGATATTCTCAATGAATATTATCTCCTTTCTAAAATAATTTTGTCTTTGTTAAGTTTGACCATTTTAGAAATAATATTCTGCTAAAATTTGCTAGAACACTCCGATTCAGTGAATTACCTCAGTGAAGATGAAATTGATCTGATAATATTCTTACTCCGCAGTATCAACCACGTCTGATCAGATGATCTTTATGGAGCGTGAGAAATTGATTACCCTGATCTTGTCAACTAAAGCTAGTTTTGAATATTAGAATAATAGTTTGATTTTTTCTCAAGCAAAAGATATTACGATTCAAATTAATAATGGATGAAAAAATACTTTTAATAGATTGAAATTGGTCAGCGGGTGCTATCAAAGATAAGACAAAATAAGTAAAACTCATTTTATTGTGCCAACGCTTAGGTCTAGGATGTAGGCCGCCATCTTCAGGGCTGGGAAAAGAAACAGAAAATAAATATACAAAGCATTGTAGTACCAAGGAAGTATAATTGATTATATGAACCGAATGATGAGAATGAAATAAAGAGATAGAGATAAATTAAAGAGAGTAAGGTACATTATATAATAAGTAGTGAGACATAATAAGAAAAGAATAATTACATTTTATTGTCCATCTTTAGGTCTTTTTTTCTTTAACCAATAAGTTAGGTTAAATTACTGAAAAAGTTTTCATCGAATATTAGTGCCATTGGTCTTAGTCGGTTTGTGCATGTGCGATGCGATAACCTCCAGATTGGAAAAATCGATGGATTTTTACTATTGTTGAATTTTTTCTCTTCTTATCGTAAGACGTAAGACTAGGCAAGAACCGAAAAAAAATATGCTCTAGGGACCTATTAATTTTACTGAAATATTTTTGCCTGAAAGATCCCTGAGAATAGAATAAGATTTAGACAATTTTTCTTTTCACAATATACTCATTTTATGGGAAACTATGGAGATTTTAATTGCGTTGCGCGAAAATAAAACTGTCTAAAAAACAATATAAAAATCATAGAAATCGGATTATTATTTTCTAAAATATATTGATTTTATAAAAATGAAAATCTCAATTAAATTGTACTTCAAGAATCATTATTTTTTCTATTGATTTTGTTTGCTTATTTTAATAGTACCTGAGAAACTTTGTTTTTATTTTGTATTACAACTTTGTTATACTTAAGGGAGTACCATTTTTTTCTATAATATTCTATAATATGTAAGAACTTCTATGTATAGAGAAATACTATCCCATTCATTACTTGTCAAGTAATGTTTCGTATGTAATTTAACCAATTTTTTACTTATATCAATGTTATTAAAAACAAGTTTATACACGGTAAAATTATTTTCTTTTCCGTTTTAGGATAATTTCCCAAAAGATTGCTTACGAATGGGTGTTTGTTTTGGTGCTGGAGGCAGCTCCAGTGGGCCATATATCAGGCTACATATATATATAGCTCCTACCTGATTTACTTCCAGATTACTGACTCAGCCCCTGTCCGAGTTCGTCTCTTTCGCTCCAAAAATATGTGGTATTTTATTTCCTTTTGTTTTTAAACTACTTTACGCTGTTCATCTTTCATTTTTTGATTGTGAGTTATGTCTCTTGTCTTCTCTGGAGTATATTTATTACGGTAGTTATTCACTGGAAATACAAGAAATTTTAATTTTCTTATTATTTATTCATTATGATGTCGCTCTAGTTTTTTTTTTAGTTCCGTTTATCATTTCCAAGGACAGGACCTAATGAGCTAGCTGTTCCAATTAAGGATTTCATTTATATCTTGAAAACTTGACCTTGAGCCCATTTGAAAAAAAAATGGATAGTATTTTTTTCTAACCAAATATAACATTTTTGTCTAAATTTAACTCTTTGAGATTCTCCTGCTATGATGGAAAGATATTTCTGAGACATGAAAAGAGATATAAGGAGAAATGTATTACGAACATAGTTTTGAGTTTGAAGAGAATCTTTTGGTGATTTATCAAATGCCTGGTAGATATCCTTATATACGGAAAGTGCAAATTATTTTATCGTGAGCAGTAATTCAAGGAAAAACACTGATCCCTTTATTGTACACTGGCTTTTGCCCGCGGCTTCGCTCGCGTGGAATTTGGTCTGCTACATGAAGTTTGGAGACAGATCATTATATAAATAATTTAATATTTTTTTAACTATAAGTTACTCGTACATCCGAAATTTCAGATCTTACTTCAAACCTGACGGATTCGATACAATCTTTGAACCCCTATTATATTAAAGGGAAACCCTTGGAGTGTAATTATCCAAATTTCTTTCTTAAACTATACAATGAACCTATCTACAAATTTGAGGGGCACATGCCCCCGTACCCCCACATAAATCTGCCCTTGCTGTAGCCTACGAAGTAAAACCTATTTTACTCAATAAGTTTCATTCAAATCCGTTCATCAGTTATTGCGTAAATGAGTAACAAACATTCCCATTTATAATATTAGTAGGATAACAAAACAATAGTTTCACTCATGTTCTTTCTGTTATTTTAACAACTCTGATGATGTGATTTGGCTTTAATTATGTACTATAATGGATTCTCCACAGCACCTAAAAAACTATCGGGAGGGGGGAGGGTCATGTGTACTCGTGCGCCCCCCATAAATCCGAGGTTGCTATAGCCTATGTGTTATTCTGATGTATAAACTATATTACTGTTAAGTTTCATCCAAATCCGTTCAGTAGTTTTTGCGTGAAAGAGAGACAAACATACAAACTTTCACATTTATAGTATTAGTAAGATGCGAATACAAAGGAAACACCAACCGATACATTTACTGCTATATACTGTAACTGTTGAGTCCAAATCTGGTATATATATATATATAAATTTAATTGGAGTTCGAGCGCAGGACGATGTAGATATAAAAGAGAGACTAAAATAAATCAACCACTAAAAATCAGTCAGTAACTAATCACATACACATCCGTTATGTAGCTATGTTTATGTATTTAATTTTTTATATAAACGCGGCCCAACGGATTTTTATGTTTCAATATTGCAAATATAAACAGTATTTCAGACGATAACTGATACTTCTTGTTTCATGAACAATAAACCTCTCCATGCTTAGACCAACTGTCGAAACACATCTTTTATATTGAATTTCTTATACATCTATAGCTGGTATATATTTCAGAAAACTACCAAGTAAAAGTGATCTTTGATGAATTTGAGAACTAATTCAAGACTAGTAAGTCTTAATGCTGATTACTGTCTTAAATGTACTATAGACCTGAAATACAATTATTATTAAAATAAGTGAAAATATGCAGTAATACCATTAACGTTTTCTTCTATAACTATAAACATTTTTCACGCATTATATGTTTAAAAATGAAATTAAATGTATATTAAAATTAAAAGGATTTGAACTGTACATCCACTCCTGTACAAAACTCCTTTCCGGTAACCTGAGCAAAAATGTAAAGTGTTTTTAAATTTTTGAAAGACGTAAGCAAGAAACAAATAATTAAATAGCGATAATTATATAAAAATTTATATCCGAAATGCTCATTTATTCATGGCAGATAAATTATGAATTAATTATTCAGATCACTATCCATCTTAAAGGTCTGATTAATAGAAAGTTTCGTTAAAAAACCATTAATTGTGAAAGTAAAGGATCCAAATAGCTATTTTTTACCTTTTTTATTTTAATTATCTTCTTTTTATTACTGGAGTACATCTTTTTTAGTCAAACATTCAAGTGAGTAAAATAATGATGAAAAAGATGATAGGAAGGAATCTAACGAAATAAGTAAATTGTATTCATCAGTGATTTTAAAGTTAAAAATGAAATAAAGAAATATAGAAGTCTACACTTATTAGATAACACAGATAACATAACCTTCTCAGGAACCTCATAACATTGTTTTCATTTTTCCAATTTCTTAATATCCATACCTCAAGGTAGTATCCTTGGTCCAATCCTATATACAGTTTATACAGCTGACATCCCAACTCATCCTAATACTATCCTTACCACGTATGCTGATGATACATGTGTATTATCAGTCAACACCAATCCAGTTATTGCATCCCAAAGCCTCCAATCCCATATCACTGATCTTGAAGAATGGTGTCAAAACTGGAGAATTAAAATAAATTCTCAAAAATCGCATCAAATCACTTTTACCTTACGTCGTAAACCAATGACTTCCTGCCCTACAGTATCCTTTAATAATATCCCTCTGGTGCCTGTAGAACAGATCCGATACTTAGGGTTGCACCTTGACAAACGATTGACCTGGAATCCTCATACAAGACTGAAAAGACAAGAAACCGTACGACGTTTCAGTCTACTTCAACACTTACTAGACAAACGCTCTAAGCTCCCAATTAACTACAAAAGACTCATTTACATGACCATCATACGACCTATTTGGACTTACAGAGTAGAGCTTTGGGGCTCCACTAAGCCATCGAATTCCTCTCGTATCCAATCCTTACAGTCCAAGATCCTTCGCCCATAAATCCGAGGTTGCTATAGCCTATGTGTTATTCTGATGTATAAACTATATTACTGTTAAGTTTCATCCAAATCCGTTCAGTAGTTTTTGCGTGAAAGAGAGACAAACATACAAACTTTCACATTTATAGTATTAGTAAGATGCGAATACAAAGGAAACACCAACCGATACATTTACTGCTATATACTGTAACTGTTGAGTCCAAATCTGGTATATATATATATATAAATTTAATTGGAGTTCGAGCGCAGGACGATGTAGATATAAAAGAGAGACTAAAATAAATCAACCACTAAAAATCAGTCAGTAACTAATCACATACACATCCGTTATGTAGCTATGTTTATGTATTTAATTTTTTATATAAACGCGGCCCAACGGATTTTTATGTTTCAATATTGCAAATATAAACAGTATTTCAGACGATAACTGATACTTCTTGTTTCATGAACAATAAACCTCTCCATGCTTAGACCAACTGTCGAAACACATCTTTTATATTGAATTTCTTATACATCTATAGCTGGTATATATTTCAGAAAACTACCAAGTAAAAGTGATCTTTGATGAATTTGAGAACTAATTCAAGACTAGTAAGTCTTAATGCTGATTACTGTCTTAAATGTACTATAGACCTGAAATACAATTATTATTAAAATAAGTGAAAATATGCAGTAATACCATTAACGTTTTCTTCTATAACTATAAACATTTTTCACGCATTATATGTTTAAAAATGAAATTAAATGTATATTAAAATTAAAAGGATTTGAACTGTACATCCACTCCTGTACAAAACTCCTTTCCGGTAACCTGAGCAAAAATGTAAAGTGTTTTTAAATTTTTGAAAGACGTAAGCAAGAAACAAATAATTAAATAGCGATAATTATATAAAAATTTATATCCGAAATGCTCATTTATTCATGGCAGATAAATTATGAATTAATTATTCAGATCACTATCCATCTTAAAGGTCTGATTAATAGAAAGTTTCGTTAAAAAACCATTAATTGTGAAAGTAAAGGATCCAAATAGCTATTTTTTACCTTTTTTATTTTAATTATCTTCTTTTTATTACTGGAGTACATCTTTTTTAGTCAAACATTCAAGTGAGTAAAATAATGATGAAAAAGATGATAGGAAGGAATCTAACGAAATAAGTAAATTGTATTCATCAGTGATTTTAAAGTTAAAAATGAAATAAAGAAATATAGAAGTCTACACTTATTAGATAACACAGATAACATAACCTTCTCAGGAACCTCATAACATTGTTTTCATTTTTCCAATTTCTTAATATCCATACCTCAAGGTAGTATCCTTGGTCCAATCCTATATACAGTTTATACAGCTGACATCCCAACTCATCCTAATACTATCCTTACCACGTATGCTGATGATACATGTGTATTATCAGTCAACACCAATCCAGTTATTGCATCCCAAAGCCTCCAATCCCATATCACTGATCTTGAAGAATGGTGTCAAAACTGGAGAATTAAAATAAATTCTCAAAAATCGCATCAAATCACTTTTACCTTACGTCGTAAACCAATGACTTCCTGCCCTACAGTATCCTTTAATAATATCCCTCTGGTGCCTGTAGAACAGATCCGATACTTAGGGTTGCACCTTGACAAACGATTGACCTGGAATCCTCATACAAGACTGAAAAGACAAGAAACCGTACGACGTTTCAGTCTACTTCAACACTTACTAGACAAACGCTCTAAGCTCCCAATTAACTACAAAAGACTCATTTACATGACCATCATACGACCTATTTGGACTTACGGAGTAGAGCTTTGGGGCTCCACTAAGCCATCGAATTCCTCTCGTATCCAATCCTTACAGTCCAAGATCCTTCGTAAAATCCTCAATGCTCCTTATTTTGTTAAGAATAAACTCACCCATAACGACCTTAATGTCCCTTTGGTTGCTGATTTGGCCCGAACCCGGTATCTATCCTTTCATAACAAACTTCATTACCACTCAAACCCTCTAGTTTCAAACCTAGCTTCCTCTTCAATTCCCGATAATCCTCCGAGGCGTCTGAAAAGAAGATGGCCACGAGACCTCCTTACTTGAACTTTGATTTGAGTACTACCAGTGGGTAGTTTCTCTACATTTCATTATCATGTCATTATATATCACTTAGCCTATTTACTTGTTGTATTATTGTAACACAGTTGTAGATATCAATAAATAAATTTAAAAAAAAAATATCCATACCAACTGTTTAAAATAAATAAAAGATATAAAATAGATCCATATAGATCAAAAATCACTAATTTATATTAATTGACCATTCATGATAACTATATATTAAAGAAGAAAACAAATTAAAATACTATATGTTAATAATAATAATCATGACAGTCCAAGGTGCAAATTTAAAAAATTGTTAATGATGACCATAGAGTACATTGAAACTCTAAGTTTTATAAGAAATATTTTAAATTAATTGACAATCAACTAAAAAGGTATCTATGCTTTTTATCCAGTATTTTTGGGACAAGTTTGTTTGTAAAATTATGTATTTATTTGAATTGTCTTTTATTTTTAGGTTGAAAATGTACAAAGTTTATAAAAAAATTTTAAAGAATAGTTTTAAATTAAATAACGTAAAAAGGACTTATAAAAAATGTAAAATTGAGAATGACATATAAATGTTGAAACGTTTTTAAAATAAAGAAAAAAATATATGACTGGAAAAAGGTTTTATTTTACTCACTTGAATGTTTGACTATTTTTTACCTTATATGGACTATACAGTGTACAGTTTGGAAGAACAGACTCAAAGTAAACGTAAAATCTAAACTAAGGCACCGCGCGTGACAAATTGACTCAGGGCAAAGGAATCTCACGGTAGAGGCCCTTATTCAAACTTGCGAAAGACAGGCCTTATAAATAGGTAAAGTGGACGGTGCCAGATAAGTTAAGATATGTTCCGGTAGTGGCTAATATATTGGAGGAGTTGAGGGGTTAAAAACAGAAATGTAGGGGAGCAAAGCTATTCTCGGAGGCTAGTTCCTTGTCTAGGCGAGCATTCTTTAATCCAATGCTTCCACAATACTACGTAGGAATCTATAAATTACCCATCGTTTGGTGTGAACCATTAAATAAATAAAAAAAAATTAAGTCATACTGCTTCCCATCGGTAATATATGGGCAATAATAATAATTATTAGATTGAACATATTTTTTTTCGTAATTTGTATGTAAAACATTAAGGATCAAAAATGAATAACTCCCAATTTGAAAAATTGACCTTTTGACATTATTCGCTAGTTTAATCGAGTAATGCTTAATGCTCCCGAAACTTTAGGTAAAGAACCGAGCCAAAATCGTAAAAAATAAGTCGAAAAAGTATCGCTTGAGACAGTAATGCTTCATTAAACTGAATAAAAATGAAAAATTTATAAAATGTAATTTTTGAAATTTTGGAATTATCCGCCTTTGATCCTAAACTCCTGAAGACTGAAGATTGATTCCATAAAATCATATAAGAAATGAAAAAATACAGTTATGTTGCTAATCACTTTACAGTTAATTGGAAAATTAAATGTCTGGCACAATATTCAGAATTAATAAAAATAATTTTATTAAATAACTGATGTTAATGAAAGGTGGAAAATAGTTGACTGGATAATTCTAATGGATTGAAATGATGATAGGCTGCAGTGAATGATTACACAAAAATAAAAATATCATATTTTATTGTGCCATGAGGCTTATATTCTTTCATTGATCATTGACTTTATCCCTTGACCATTTCAATCTGGTGTTAATTAAAAGCAGTAAAAATTGACAAAAAGTATTCTTTGGTTGCAACTACAGGATTTCAGATGGTGTATTAAATGCCAATAGAAAATAAACCATCATAGTTTAGGTAATTTCATTCATTACCAAAAAATAATAAACTAAAACACGACACTGCACTCAGTACAAGGTTGAGACTGTACCTACTTTTTCTAAGATAACGGTTGTGTAGGGAGGTGATTTGTACTAGATCAAGTTCAAACGCCAAGTTTTCGCACCCAAAACCTTCAGCACAGCAGCTTAGCACTCTTCGCATTGAGCTACATCGAGTACCGAAAAATAATAACACTAAATTAAAATATCTCGGAATTAAGTCGGAGAAACAGTGCATCATGATCTAACGTGACTTCACAAAATATTGTATAGCCAGATATTTGATTTATTTACTTATTTGGAATTGGATAAAACACAGATAAATAAATTTTTTATGCATTCACTATATAACTAAAAATATAAATGTGAAATACTATATATATGTCTGTGAATATAAATTCTATCTGGAATTATGTTTTTCATTTCATGATTTTTTACGTTTTCATCAAGCCCAGCATTCAAGAAAAATGTAATTATAAAAAAACATTTATATTCGATTCATAGTTATTATATGTATTTTGATTATGACTAATTTTAATTGATGAGTTATTCATCGATTTGGCATTCAAGTTTCACTCGACAACTAGTTTTAAAGTGACGAATAAGATCTATCCTGCATTTCATTAAAATTATATTTAATCTTCTGCGTTTAATTTTAATAATTACTAACTTATGGTCTATCGTAAGTTGGAAAACACGTTATTTTTTTAAATACAAATATCAGGAAAACTGTTCTACCAAACATTTATATATTTTATCAGTCATCATTCGTCACAACATGTGATTTTTCTCTTATATATATTTTTTTTTACTGATTTATTATGGCGTTAATTATTAATATTATTATTTATTATTGTTATTTAATATCTTCTCTAATCTCTAATGTTATTATTACTTTTCTTCCAGAGATATTCTTGACCTGATGAATTGGTTCTGACCAAGGCTAAAAGGTAACTCATTTGTTAGCTCTTCCAATGTCAAAAAATTTCCTCACTTCACTTGCGGTCATCTATAATACCGCTTTTTGCAGTACTTGAACTTCCTTATTAAGTTCAAGGATCTTCAATAGGGCTATTGTTCCTTCTGGAATTAGGCCAATGCAGAAACTATTTCGTTATTATTACCGCAGGGTATAAATGTCTTAGTTCTTCACAGAGGTGTTGTTAATTTATAATTTATTCGGTCTATTGTTTTCTGTACATTGTCATCGGCAAGAATTTCTTTTTCAATGATTTGCAATTACGTTAATCTCTTATATCATTCTCTTATATCTTATGTCTGTTATAATCGACTTGTCCTAAAATAATTTAAGATCACTTTCTAACAGTGCTTTATTCTATATCTACTGACAGGTTGTTGTTTATTTATTAAACGTCACTTTATTCTGTTATGGCTAACCGGAGCTCTAAAGTTTGCCTGTGCATGTTTAATATGGGATTTTTTACGAGCATAACCAAGGATTTTTTACTCCCTTCAAAACCTACCTGGCTACGAATCCACGATCTTGGGCTTTAGGCTACTATGCTAACCACTAGGCCACAGGTTGCCCCGTAAAAAGATTGGATAGCATTAATTAGTTGTTATTTTCCATATATATGGACGACCGTTCCAACATCATTATGTCGTCGAAGGTGAATCATTTATTGCTTTGCATGGACGACACTTAAACATGATAGTATATGATGATATACAAGAAATAATTCTGTAAGGTGCGATGCTATTTACTTGATTTTTATGGCCAAATGTTCCTCCTGTCCCAGGAAACATATTTAGGTCTTTAGCCTTAGAAGACAATAAGCTGGAAAATTCTTCCTCAAGAAGGATTAGTGTTTTTATCAATCTTCATATAACATAAATAAAACCTGGCACCTTTACATATATTTATTTATAATTTAAGCAAGTCGTTGTTAAATCTGCCGTAATGAGGTTTACATTTCCAATATTCTGCGAAGCTCTCTTCGGGTATTTCTCGTTCTGTTCCTGTCGAAGCAATCTTAGTGTATGTTGGCCAAGCTTTGTAATCGTTATGTATTCATTATAGTTATATAATAGCATATCCACACGCATACCCTAAGTCGTATTTCCTGTTCTCTGCGAGCCTTCAATAAACTTCTCTCACCCCATGTTCCTGGAGATAAACCGAATCGGAATCGAAGAGTTCAAATGACAGTGCCTTGTGCTCGAAAGAAACGATATTCCTTTCAAGATCGGTATCACAATGCTTTGTTACAACAAACTAATACGTAACCACTGAAACAGCCCATAGAAATAAAGCCTTTATCAAATTCCCTAGCGATAAATTTATTTTTAAAAGCATCTGAACTCGTTCCTTAAATCCATCTTCAAGGGTTCATTTAAAATCATTCTAGATTTTGAAATTTTAAATTTAGCCTTAGTGTGTAGCAGAATAATGCTAAAAAAAAAAAATTATGTATCCGTTGATCGCTCATTTCAGATTTGGCTGAGAACCCACATTAATTTGTTTGAACTCATATAAAGATAATTGTATAAAGGCAAAGTGTGCCTTTTCTATCGTTAATTAATACTAATATATATATACTATGAATATATATATAAATATACTATGAGTATATATATAAATATATATACTATGAATCAAAAAGCTATGTGTCTATGCACGCGTAAACAGAATGTGCAATAACAAGGGAATCTGGTCCATACTCATTGGTCACCAAGTTAAAAAAAATATATATTTAATAGTAGCTCTACCATTACAAACTGTGAAATTTCAAGGGCTCAGAACATTTTTGATGTTGTACAGTTTCATGAGCAAAAGTTGTGCAAGGAGTTGTCCGATATTAAACTCAACTGCCTGGTTTTTCCTAACTCAAAGTATTCCCCGTATAGAGACTGGGTGAACCCCAGGAGAGTCTATAGATACCACAGGTTCCAAAATATGGCTGTTAACAGATTGAATGATGTTTCTGCCACTGCACAACTCAGCAATCTAAAAAACTTATTTAATAGTACTAAACCTAAAATGGTTTTCATATTTTTAAATCGAAATTTTATTTCAAACTGATAGGTGTAAATTTTAAAAGGTACAATGGATCCAGCCTTAAATATCTTAATACCTAAATATCTAACAAAGCATCTTTTCGCTGTTAAACTCGTCATGATTGACAGAAGTATTTTAATTATCTATCTATTGCCGGTTAATCAACGATTATATTCATTTTAATTCATTTATACTTCACTGGACTGCAATCTTTTAATAATTATAATCAACATTTCAAACATTTCGACATTAGTCATTATCAATAGCTAAAATATAAGCATTACCCACCATCTAACAACGTATATAACTCTGTAAATTTATAAGTCAAATTCATCAACAACTACAAACAATTACAATTAAAACAATTTAAATATAAGAACTTGTTCTAATACTTAGCGAAACAAAGCATAGATACCTCTGAAAGTACAATACTATAATTTCTTAAAGTTATCATCATCGAGGGATCAACTTTTCCCCCATGGTTAACTGCTAGTCTAGGAATAATTTGAAAATTTGAGCTAAGAGGTAAGAAGTAAGATGTATATAATTTTTACTATTGTTTATATCCATATGCATTAAAATATTATAAATATATAAATTAACAAGATTCTTTAATTTTTTATTTAATATGTATAATTTTTATGTGATATTTTACAAAATTATACGGAATTAATGAAGATATTAGAAAATATGGGTTGGTTACTAGGTAATACTAGGTTAGATTACATTCATTGAAATTGTTTGATGATCCTAATATTCTCCCTTTTATTACTTCTATTATGTTAAGGCAAGAATTACTGTGCTGATTGTCCCATGTTCAATTCCGGCTGTGGCTAATAAATTATATAATGCATATATAAATAAATCTATGGATGGATCCTCTTGGGGATCATCCAGCCTCTTTTAAGTGGGTACCCAACAGTGAGGGTTGAGCATGATCTCGAATGAATCATAAAGTGCAGTCTCTTTCATGTATTTAACCCGAGACCTTTAGTGGTACAATTTTTTTTATTCCAGCGGATAAATTACTATATTCTTTGACATTTGCAGCTACTGTAGGACTCGTTTTCTTAAATAAGTGCTCCAATAAATCAGTATTCAGGTGAGGATAAGGTTTTACAGTCCATCGGCGCCATATTAATGAATATGTACATATTAAGGTGTTGGCTACTGTGAGAGTACACATGTTTTCGTTTATTTATTTGTCGGGCCACTTCATCCAGGACTTGTTAGCCTTATATTTTTTTTTTCCTCCTTTATTCAATACTATAAGGCCGGATGAAATATACACTCTCGAGGTAATTAATAGACATAACCGGCGAAGAATATTAATTCTCTCTGTTTCAACAGCTCCCTTCTATCCTTTTTAGGAGGAATTATGTATATTACCAGGATGCATAAAATAAATAGCTGTTTGAAAGGAAAAAATATATTTAAGTTATATGTTAAAGTAGTTCTGTATTAATTGATGTCAATCGAGGACTGGAATATCATAATTAATAACGACCATGATAATATGAGAGTAGGTGTTTAATGAACAAAGTATAAATCCTGAAATACGAATCATTTTATAAGCTAAAGCTGGATCAAACAAACAATAAAAAGACTAAATAATAAAATTAAGTTTTTCCTCAGGATTCCAAACCGGTCGACAACCCCTTCACATATGGCATTTACTAAACTAAAAGTTTTACTGATACATAACGTTATATATCGTACTTTACAAATGTAACAACTTACCAATACAGCACCATCACACTTAAAGGATCGCGAGTAGAGTGCATGGCTCAAATCTAAGCTAACGGCTATACAGGAAAGTAATTTGGTAGAGCTCAACATCAACGGGTAGGTTTTTTTTTTCCAAATTAAGTATTATACCCGCTTTTTAGAGGTTAGGTGATTCTAGAAGGATCTTCTACACCAGATCTAAGACTGTTAGAGATTGAATAATTTATCTCCTACAGCCTGATTTGAACCCGGAATCGCTAGCTCTCTACACACATAAAGGTCCCCTTATCTCGAGAAATAAAAAAATAAATAGATTATGGTAAATATTTGAATGATAGAGAAAAATACTAGATGTAATAGAACTAAATTCAGTTGAAGTATAGTTCTTTGTAACATCTCTGTTCCCAGTGAAATAGTTTTTTTTAAATGTTTTCCTTGGATGAAATAATAACTAGGGAAGTCACAGATTTAGGAAGCTACTTGCATATGTTAAATATAAGCAATAATATCAATTTTACGTAAATGGACATTGTCATATATTGTTACTGCGGTAAAATTTAATTTTAAAAAAATGTATATATTTTCGAATCATATTACCGAATTATTGAAGAGCCATGATTAAAACATGTCATCAGAATAAATAACAAGTAAAAAATTATATATTATGTAATTTTAGAAATGCAAGTTTAGTTGTTTTATCTCAATAAAAAGTATGTCGTATAAGATTATATCGCAAATCGGAATAAATCCAATATTGTGCAGAATGTTAGAGAAGAATTGGTCGACTGTATCTTCTAATATAAGGAAGAAATAGTTGGGGGTGCAGTCAATAAAAACACCTAAATAAGTGTAACTTATTTATTGTGTGCCGACGTTTCGGCCTACAATGTAGGCCATCTTCAGGGCTAAGAGAGAGAAACAAACAGAAATATATAAAAACGTTGCAGTAACAAGAATATAGTGACAAGTAATGTAGTAAAGTGGTACAAGTGTGGAAATTGAAATTTCCGTCTACCTCCTCATTTTTCTTTCCCTTTATATTATGTTTACATTTTATCCTTTCTGGACATTTATTTTCTCTATTTTATATTCGTATTCTTTAATTATTATATCTGTCACTATTTTAATTTCTGTTCATCATCTACAATTTTATTTTTATCTATCACTATTTTAAGTTTATTATATTCTGTAACCACTCTTATATTCATTATCTTTATTTATCATATCTATTCACTATTTCATCATATCTAGTCACTATTTTAATTTCCACACTTGTACCACTTTACTACATT
The DNA here is from genome assembly GCA_037127475.1 of Arma custos. Lineage (NCBI taxonomy): Eukaryota > Metazoa > Arthropoda > Insecta > Hemiptera > Pentatomidae > Arma > Arma custos. The sequence continues at coordinate 18,778,940 of CM073759.1, read as the reverse complement.
ACTTGTCACTATATTCTTGTTACTGCAACGTTTTTATATATTTCTGTTTGTTTCTCTCTCTTAGCCCTGACATTGTAGGCCGAAACGTCGGCACACAATAAATAAGTTACACTTATTAAGGTGTTTTTATTGACTGCACCCCAACTATTTCTTCCTTATATTGTGCAGAATGATTTAATTGAACTTGGGGAATTGGAATCGTGATATCATCCATAAGTGGTGAAGTATGGCATTGGATTGAAATTGAGAAATCGCTTATTTTTAAACTATATTTAAAAAGCCAATAACTACGGAAATTCCGTTTCACACTACAGATATATAATTGAAGAAACACATTTTATGAACAAAACCTTTATTCATGAAATTTTCTACAGCTGTGTTACGAACAGTTCATAAATCAAAAAGTCTTCGATATTTAAAAATAATTCTAACCGATTTTCATTATTAACGTTATGAATAACTGACAGTAACGGCAATCGCCAGAGAGAATAAAAAAAATCGTGTGAGAGGACGCGGCAGAGGCGTGACGCTGAGGGCAGTGGGGACACGACAGGCGATGCCGTTTCTCCATAGCCACCGATTCGTCAAAATCAAGATGATGTCAGGATAAGAGCCGGTAGCCCTATACTTTCCCTTCTCAGCTCTGGTATTCTCTTCTCATAGATTTTTACTAGCCTGGTATCTACGAACTCAAGTAATGGAAACTATTAAACTAGATTTTCGACCGTTCCAACCTCAGTAATAGAACCTTTAAAGTAAACCATAATTTTTCCTACTCTTGCCTCTTTACCCAGTTTGCTGGTGTTCCTCAAGGTAGTATCCTGGGTCCCATCCTATACACAATATATACAGCTGACATCCCAACCCATCCAAGCACTGTCCTCACTACGTAGGCTGATGGCACATGTGTGTTATCAGTAAATAACGATCCATTTGTTGCATCCCAATATCTTCAATCCCATATCTCAAACCTTCAAGAACGGTGTCAAAATTGGAGAATTGAAATAAATCCTAACAAATCCCACTAAATTACCTTCACTCTTCGTCGTAAACCTACGAATTTCTGCCCTACAGTATCCTTTAATAACATTTCACTGATCCCTGTCGAACAGATACGTTACCTAGGACTCCATCTGGACAAACGTCTCAAACGTTGGAATCCTCATACAAGACTGAAAAGACAAGAAACTGCTCGACGATTTCGCCTACTTCAACATTTACTGGACAAACGTTCAAAGCTACCAATTAATTACAAAAGACTCATTTACATGACAGTTATCAGACCTATTTGGACATACGGAGTTGAGCTTTGGGGCTCTACTAAACCATCCAATTCATCTCGTATCCAATCCTTACAATCCAAAATCCTTCCTAAAATCCTCAATGCTCCTTATTATGTCACAAACAAACTCATCCATCATGATCTTAATATCCCATATGTTGCTGATTTGGCCCAAACTAGATACCTATCCTTCCATGAAAAGCTCCATACACACTTGAATCCGCTAGTCTCTCGACTTGCTTCCCATAATATTCCTGATAACCCTCCGAGGCGTCTGAAAAGAAGATGGCCTCGAGACCTTCTACTATAAAACTTCATTGGAGTGCTATCAATGGATAGTTTCTCCACAAGTGATTTTTGGTTCATGTCCTTTGTTCATACAGCAGATTTACTTGATGTAATATAATTACAGTTGTAAATATCAATAAAAAAAAAAAAAAAAGATTTTCGACCATTTCAAAACATCTAGTTAATTTGAAAGTTTGCACAAATCTCAAGGACCGATGGCAATATAATTCATTAAGTACGTCTTATTATCCTGAACAGGTGATTTTAGATAACGGTAGTGTCTTGTGCCAAGCAATGCATGTTTTTGTACTATTACTTTTTTTTAGATGAATAAAACTGCTTGCTGTACTACTAAAGCTTTTCGAATCATATCCCATATCGTCTAGGAGATAAAATAAAAATCTAATGTTACTATTTTTTTCTCGTTATTCCTTAAATGAAAAAATGTAGTGACAAAATAAAAACGTAAAACAGTCGACTTTGATGACTAAGGTGTTTTAGGATATAAAACCCAAAAGAAAATAATAATTGAATAATCATGTTGACATGTTTTATCTCAAAATATCAAGTATATGCGTATGCACACTCGGTTTTTTATTTTTTTTCCTTTTTACATTTTTTTTTTTTTTTTAGAAGAAGTAAATGTAAAATTCGAAAAAAAAAAAAGATACTACTTTAAAAACCGCTAAAGCAGCAAAAAATAAACGGTTGGCCCCTAGAATTTATTGCTCCTGTGAAAGGGTAAAAAATTCCAGGAATGAATGAATACCTATGTTTATCAAAACACGGGTTTTACCAGCTTTTAAAAAATCCCGCTGTTGATTTGTAGAGCGCAGCACCTGTGGAATGATGAGTTGCTTCGGCCTGAGTTTTAGGTGTCGGGATAAATTCTTCCAAAGACATTTGTTTATGTTTCGAGGTATTTTTATTGCGACTTTAAAAGATTATGGAACTGGAGAAGACTGGAATGGGTTCCTTCCTGATTAATCACTCCTCCTACCTCGAGTACATCGGCCGCATCTCATTATTTATATTGGCGTGTCTCGAAGACATAATATAATCGAAAACTGCAAGGGACCGTTTTGTAAATCTTTGGTGATATACGGAGCGATATAAGAGAAATGAAATATGAAAACGGATTTTAATTTAAAAGTATCACAATCATTAAATTAAATTAAACAAGACGGTACAAACACTGTCACATCTTCTGGACTACAGATCTTCACTTGACTTGAGGAACAAACGGCTTATCTATAATGGTATACTTAAACCTATTTGGACATATGGAGAAGAACTTAGGGATTCAGCAAAAAAAGTTCACATACACAAGATACAAACAACACAGTCCAAAATGCTCAGAAAAATTATTAATGCACCGTGGTATGCTTCGAATCACACTATAAACAACGACATGAACATTCCTACTATAAAATCATATATTCATAACAAATACATAACATTCTACTCATACGACACAATATCACCCAAACCCACTCGTTCTTCCGCTTTCCTACTCCAGGCTAAAAATATTTATGTTAAATTAACTATAGCATCAATAATATGTATTAATTTAATTGTGATTTGAATTCATAAGAGTGAAAATGGCGATTACACTGAAGATGCATCCAACCAGCTAAATCAATGAATAAAACAAACATAGTGTTTATATTTATCCATTAGCCAAAACATTGACAGCTGTTTTACAGATTTACAATTGAAGGAAGAAGGTTAAATACATATAAATAAAAATTGTTGAAATCAATATTATTAATAAAAGCTCAATTATTGGCAAAATGAACGGCTCCATATATTTATTTTACGAGTGATAGCAATTTTTTTTAGATAAAGTGGTTTACACGTTTCCAAGACATTTCTCATCCCAGGATGCACTTTAAAATTTTACAAATAAACCTACAAAATTTTTTTTTTTTAAAGTGACTTATATAAGTAATTAATTATTGAATAAAGCAGCAGGTGTGAGATTTACATTAGAAGGAAGGACGAAGAAAGAATGCAAAACTTATATAATTGAAAACAATATCATAGGTAGACTTTCATTACTGACTTAATTAACGACTTCATATATTTATTTTAAAGAAAATATTATTTGTATAACATTTGTTCACCAAGACTTTCTCATCCCAGGCAGCATTTCAAAATGTTGCAAATAAACCTGCGAATAATAAAAAAAAAAGGGAGATTTTTATAGGTTATTTATTAGTGAAGCAAGCAACAGGTGTGACTTGGACTCATGAAAGGTTATTCCATACTCGTAAATATGAAGAGGAGTCGAAACGCGGTGAGTTTTTTCGACCGTGTGGTCGGAGCTGGCTCAAAGAGCTGTCAACTGGTCGGGGATAATTTGCCATTTGAAGACAATGGCCCCCCTCCATGCAAATCCTCTTTCGGGTTTCTTTCCCCCGTCCTCAGATATTTACTGGACTCCGGGCCCTCTCATGACAAGAAACACGTCCGAATAAGTCAGCGATTTTGCAATTCCACTCTGATCCATGAATTAACTCAACGGGATTCTGTGCTAATACTAGTTCGTGTGGAAATATTTTTGGAGCATTTTTTCTTCTTCAAATTTCATTTAAGTGGAAGGTCACTGATTTAACGAATCGAAAAAAAAAATCGTGCAAGGAATGTCAGAAAATATATCTAAGCCTAACGGGACCGGAAATCCATGGAAAGGATTTTAAAATTCAAATTCAGGACAACTCCGGTCCCACCATTGTATCCTATTTCCTGTTACATTTTTTCCAAAGAAGTATTTCCGATGTGAATTTTCAATGAAAAAATCCTTCTTGGATTTGTTAGTATTCCAATAAGCTTGCAATGCTTAATAATTTATCTCTGGAAAAAACCCTGTTCCACAATAGTCCATGAAGAATCGTGGGTGCAGAACGCGGTAAAGGTTACACAAATTTGCTACAGAAATTTTAAATGTACTAAGGATAGTTAGTTGTACCTTGCAAAATATGAACAGATAACACTTATTAATTGATTAGAACATATTTGTTCTTCCATAACAAGATTTAAGACTTTTAAGGAGTTTTTAAACAATTACAGGACTTGTAAACAAAGTGACATCAACAGTAATAATACCACTAACAAAGGGATAAACTGACAAAAATTACAGGTATGATAAATGAATGAGGCATAGTAAAGGTGAAACATGCACTACCACAATGCACGCATCATGGACCAAAATAATAATAATAATAAAAATAATTACTATAATACATTTATAATTCCCTATAGTAATGATAAATCGCTCCTTAAAAACAACGAATTTTTGGCATTTTTTTTTCCGTAAGCCTTCACTAGCAATTATATAGCTTAAATCTTTTTAATTTAGGAATGATATGTCTGATATTCCAATTCCAACATGATTTTGTTAAATAAAGTTATATTTTGAGTTGTATCATGTTTCAACTTGTATGGGACATATAATGACAAAGTGAAAATAAAAAAAAAAAATCAAGCTTTTAATTTTATTTTTAGTTTAAAAAAAGTATTTGAAGACCATCATTATAATAAGAATGCTCTGCTTTAATAAGAACTAATTTTTTTGTAACTTATCTGGTTTAAATTTTTACTAAATATGGAATTTTCGATTATATCTATTGAAATTTTAGGTTTATTTAGGTTATGACATTGTTCTTTTGAAGGAGCGAAATGTATATGCAATATTCGCAGCTTTGTGATTGTAAATTCGTAAAAATTATTAAATAATCTGGGCTTAATTGAGATGAACTACAACAAAATTTGGCTCTGTGGTAGAGAGCTGAGTTACCATGCCGAAGGTCCTGAGTTTAAATCCCGCGCTGGCAGGCAGACTTTTGTTTAGTCTTTTAGTGGCCGAAGAAGTATCCTATGGCATCTAGGACCCTCTATGGGCTCATCCAGCCTCCATAAAGTAGGTGGCCAAAATAAAGGGGAAAATATCGCGGATGAGCGTGATCTTGACAAGCGTGATCTCTCTGCGAAACCGTTCTCCAAGAAGCAGTAGAGTCTCTACAATAAACTGAAACCTGGATCCTTCACGGGTTGTAGTGGTAAAGATTTTTCATGTACTTAAACAATATAGTTACCATTAAAAACATTACAATGCTATTAAATATATATACTAGCTTATGCCAGCGGCTTCCCTCGCTTGGAATTTGGTCTGCCACATACAGTTTAAAGTTTCGTGAAAGATCATTGTAAATAAATAATTTAATTATTTTTTTTAAAATATAAGTTACTCCTATACCCAAAATTTCAGATGTCTAACTTCAAAACTGATGGATTCTATACAACCTTTGAACTCCTATTATATTAAAGGGGAAACCCTTGGGGTGGAATTATCCAACTTTCTTTCTTAAACTATACAAAGAACCAATCTACAAATTTCAAGATGCTAAGTTCCTGATTTGCCTTTAATTATGTACTATAACCAGGGGAGGAGCACATGCCCCCATGCCCCCACATAAATCTGCCCTTGCTGTAGCCTATGATGTATAACCTATTTTACTCAATAAGTTACATCCTAATCTGTTTAGTAGTTTTGCGTGAATGAGTAACAAACATAAATACAAATATTCGCATTTATAATATTAGTAGGATATCAAAACAATAGTTTCACTCATGGTCTTTCTGTTATTTTAACAACTATTATCATTTGATTTGCCTTGAATTATGCACAATAATGGATTCTCCACAGTACCTAAAAAACTGTAGGGGGAGCACTTGCCCGCGCGCGCCCCCCCTTTATCAGCGTTTGCTATAGCCTATGTGTTATTCTGATGTATAAACTATATTACTGTAAAGTTTCATCCAAATCCGTTCAGTAGTTTTTGCGTGAAAGAGAGACAAACTTTCACATTTATAATATTAATAAGATATATATATATATATATATATATATATATATATATATATATATATATATATATATAAATTAAATAAATCTCTTTTTATTTATTAACTTCTAAAACATCCAAGAAATTTAAAGTTAACACACCACTGATAAAATTACAGCCTTCTATCTAAAGGGCATTCGCTGAACAAAACTGAGAAATCTACAGACTAAATCGTTACAGCTAAAATAAAGTAGCATTTCATTTAACAAGGTGATAATCATTTTAACCTTTTTGTTTCTTTTATAATAACCCCATCGTCATTTAATATCATATAGACCTTTAAGAGATGTATCAAGCTCATTACTGAGAAATTCGGTAATTTTTTTTCTCCTTTATGAGTAACCGTGTGAGGAAACGTGGGATAAATTGAGAGCCATTATATGAATTAAGGCTGTTAAAGGAGCTGTGTAATTTGAGTGAGTTGATCACGAATTTTAGTGAGTTTAGCGAGGTTTACAGTTAATCAGTGGAAAATGGAACCTTTTAAACACCTCTGGAACTCACTGATTACCGTTATGGCTATTTTTTTACTTTTTATTACATAACTGATAAGATATTTTTCATGGAAGATGTTATGTTATAGTGGTATATTATTGTTAAGAAAACTGTTATAAGCAAAATTGAACTGGTTATTGCAATAACTTGGTAACGTTATAGTTTTATGTAAGATTACGTGTTTGAAATAATTTAAGGAAGTGTTCTACTGATTTGATATAGAACCAAATTTCTCCTTTTCACTTTTAGTTTTCTACATCTCATTTATATTCTTTATTTTACAACATAACTTTTAAACCAGTTGTATTTTTAGTTTTTAAGCATTAGTAAATAGGACTGTGATAATACATTAACAACGGTTGTGCAGGGAGGTGATTAGATAACGCTCAACAGCAAGATTTTTATGATATTTAAATATAGGCATAGAAATTGCTCTTTCGTGACCTTAGGACGAAAATTAGTTTATGCAATCACATTAATAATAGAATATGTTGAAGAAATTGGTCCGGGTAGAGGTCACTGAATGAAATTCTCAAGTAATTTCAGATGATATTTATTGTTAGCCAACGTTTCGACCTACGTTGTAGGTCTTCTTCAGGGCTGTGGGGGTGGGACGGGGGGTGGGTCCTCTCTGGCTATGAATAATAGAAATAATAATAGAATAATTTGTAATATGAAGAATGTGAATCGTAAATAATAATAGAATAATTTGTAATATGAAGAATGTGAATCGTTTCATTTTAACTGATATTTAAAGGTTTAAAAATAAACATGATGAAGATTTAAAAAAAATCTGTTTGAGAAAACAGCCGAACAATAACAACACAAATAAAAATATTAATATTACCATTTTATTATACCTAAACAAACTTCATTTATCGAGGAACATTGGTTCTATAGTTTTAGGTTTGTACAATCCGTCGTCTCTCCATTTCAAGACCGATTTTCAGGCACCTCTGTTCTAGAAGTTTTCACCAGACGAACTGCCCCCCCCCCCCATATCTTAAGTTGTTTTTTGGTTTAAATAACAGAAATATTTCTAAAATCTTTGGAGGGCTAACAGAACTAACAAAAAAATTGAACATGAGGGGGGCATGAAATGGTATCAATGACCTTTTCTAGAACTGACATATCAATTAAGAGCTCATAACATTGCGCATAAATACGATCACTTTTAAATATTTAATGATACAGATATTTAATTTGATGATGGATTAAATCGGCTGCCACCTGTCAAAACATTTTAGCAGGAAGGCATTTAAAGTAGATCAGATACAGTTAATGAAAACAAGCGGGAGGTAGTTCTAAAACTCACCTGCCCCTTAGGATTTTTTTTTCTCAAGTTTCTTTCTATATGTATCAAAACGGTACCTCGTTGGGGATCCTGCGCTCTACACCTGCTCTCCTCCCTGCATCTCTGCTCAGGAAATTAGATAGCGCTACTGTTTAGCCTAACGGTATGGGGTTGAGGGGGCCTTCCTGTCGTGAACAGTTTCGGCTTAAACTATATTTAAAGCTTCACAAAAAAAATATGGAGAGGATTAAAAAAAAAACTGGTAGCGAAAAAACCCGAACATTTTAATAAAAATCCTGATCTGTGAATATAAATGACCATTTCTCGTGTTTTTTTCGGTACACCACATTACCCTTAATACAATGTCAATGGTGGGCACATCTTTTTTAAGATTCTCATTTCAAATACCAAAATGTCATTTTTTTCACACTAAAATGCCAAATCGTTAATTAATTAATCGTTAAGGATCTTAAAACTTTCCTAAATACGCTTCTTTTAACATTCCTACATTCAGAAAGACTAAAATAGCATCTACATTTCAAGATGAAATTAAAGTAATGTAAATGCACGTATGTACCGAAATTATATCAGAAATCTGTCTTTAATTTTCTACTGTTATACCATGTAAGTAACCGTTTCAAAACTTCGAATTACAGTTTTAAAGGTATATAATAGGTCATAAGCCTATTGAGTCCTTCAAACACATTTCTGGTCAGTCTACAAATCATTGAATAAAATTTTGTTTTTAATATTATAATATTGCTACTTTTAAAATTCGATCTCAAAGAGTCTTTTTATGCTTCAGGTCAAAATTGAAAATAGTATTTTTATTTTACTTTATAATTTAAATGATTTCTACTTTTATTATATTATAAAAATAAAAATATTATATTATTAAATTATTATATAAACTATTCCATTATTGTCCATCGAAACTTCGGTTTATTTTATCGTTTATTTTGTATATTTGGTTTACCTCCTCATTTTTATTTCCCTTTATATTATGTTTACTTTTCTATCCTTTCTGTACATTTATTTTCTGTATTTTATTTTATATTCGTTATCTTAAATTATTATATCTGTCACTATTTTAATTTCTGTTCATTATCTTTAATTTTATTAAATCTGTCAATATCTTAATTTTATTATATTCTGTCACTATTTTAATATTCGTTATCTTTAATTTTCATATCTGTCACTATTTTAATTTTCTAAATTACATACCGCTATATTATTGTTACTGTAACGTTTTTATATATTTTTTGTTCTGTTTGTTTCTCTCTCATAGCCCTGAAGATGACCCACGCTGTAGGTCGAAACGTCGGCACATATTAAATATAAGTCTAGTACTTATTTAGTGTTTTTTTGACTGCACCCCCCAACTATCTCCGTTCTCCGGTTTATTTTATCACTATTTAAGTAATTTTGTTGGACTCAGTTCAGACCATTTTTTTAACAAACATTTTCCATCCCACATCACATGATACCCTTGTACATTTTGAGCAGATAGAACACATTTTTAATTGATGACATCTAAGTACAACGGAATTTTCTCATCATAAGTAAGGCATATTTTAGTTATTCCTTTTGATTCAGGTCCAACATGATGTACGAATTTCTAAATGCTAGTATGAATTCATAAATAGGAATTTCAAGAAGTTAGAGAAGATAAAAAAAAATTTTTTTGAAAAGGATAAAATAACTCTGCTAAATGCCTGGAAAACTGAGACGCTCATCTCTAGTACTTCTCACACTTGTCACGCATTCGAGGTTAAAAAACTTCGATGTAGGATAAAAAACAGGTCCCGATGTAGGATGTACGATCCTTCGCTTTCTTCACTTCTGTCTTAATTACTTCATCACAACAAGATCCAGTTGACATTTCGATGAGTTACAACTTAATTAAGCCATTTTGGACTTATTTATTCTGTATTAGTATTTTATTGCACTTATTTCATTACTTTATTTGGAATCAGAGCTAATAAGTATTCACAACACGAAGAGATGATAAATCAGTTTAATATGACATCATGTTAGTAATGGCAAGAAGGCAGGAATGGTGGTTCTTGTAATTTTCTTACAATTTTGTCTCGAAATAATACAAGGGAGGATTGGAAGAAAGTTTACCTATTTCTTGGTTTACCCATTAAACCAAAAATTAAATAACAATTACCTTTAATGTTATTTAATCTATGTAAATTAAATTAAATATAATTTCCAAGATGCACAGTAAAAAATAAACCTGCAAAACTAAAATAAAATCCTCTCTATCGTATAAAAATAAGCCGTTATAAAATAATTGTATGATATATTATTATCTTTTTCTCGAAAAATACACTATTTTTATATTAAGTAATTATACAGTTGAATATAAAGATTGTAAATTACAAGTTATAAATGTAATATACAGTTATTTTATCGATCTCTCTAAAATATAAAAAAATATCCGACGTGCTAAAAATTTATATGTAAATACATAATACAACAATTGTAAAAAATGGGAGTTCGAGTGATTTGAATAAATAAACAAATGGACCAATGGTGGCTGAGTTGCTGCAAAAAAAAAAGTTCGTGTCCTATAATTAGAAAGTAATTATAATTACAGAAAACTACTGGGAAATTGTTTTTTCAATTTAAAATGTAACTCTACAAAGTACTTATGAGGCAATATTTAGTAAAGACAAATACTTATTAATAAGTTCCACGATTTAAAATCATCAGAGCTGACGAAAAAATATTTATTTTTCTTCTTAATGCTCCGGAAAATAGGTGGATTAAAAAAAGGGGGGAAATCAATCGATTCATAAAAATAATCGATAAAAATATTTTATCACATAAGATGAATATACATTTCTTACGTTCATAACTTTAACCAGTAAAATTATTATAAAGCATTTGAAATAGATTAAAGATTACGGTCTAACTGCGCTAATATAATTATATACATTCTATTAAAACAGTTTTGATTTTCATATTATTTTTCTTCCTATTATTTTGGCACCAACATCGTTAGTCTTTCAAGGCAGCGTTTCTACGTGACACCTGCCGCTTATTTAACATAAATATTGGAACACTTAAAACAGCTTTTATGACTAAAATTCCAGCACAAGATGATGATGAAATGCACACGGAAGCTAAAACATGTAACAAACTCTATCTTCTTTAATGATTCATAACGGCTGACATTAGAATATGTTGTATAGCCTTGAGAATGAAAGCTTAATAATGGTTAAAATACGGACATGAGATCTTAAAATTATAACAATAATTTAAAAAAATATATGTCAATATTGTAGGTGGATTTTACTCTTTACCCAATACGCAGTAATGTCGACGTTATCGTAAGCCATCTGGGGTACGGTTAGGTGTCTCTTAAAAAATTAATTTATGTTGTGATCAATAAATAAAAAGACTTATAAAACTTTGGATTTCTTAAAACATAATGATTAAGGAATCGACTGGGCTATTTTTTTATAACATAACAGATATTTGATAGTTATGTATTGTTGAATGAACAGCACATTTACATAATTACGTATTATTTTTAGGCAAAGAAAAGAATCATTGTACAAAAAATTCAAAATAAGAAGTGAAAAGATGTGGGGGAAATGACTTGATTCATCAGATGGGATACTATATCAATTCTATTAGATGAATTGGAGGTTGTCTTATGTTTGCAAGTGAGTCAAGTAATGGTATGTATGGAGAAATGATAATTTATCTTAATTAACTTAATTAATTTAGTATCAAAAGTAGATAAATTAATCATTTACTAATATTAGCTCTAATTTATTTATTTATTCTTTACGTACTATGTGTGTTGTAAATAGTTAACAGAAGTTAGTAAGGACTCTGACGCCTGCGTAGCGGCTATGAAGGTGGAATCCACCTGTTGTACGCGGACACTTGTCCTCCGCATTCCCGCTCTGGACCACAATAAGAAGTCTCTGCTCGAATTAATGAGAGGCCTCCGATATAGCCCAGGCCGAAGCTTAAATACGGTCCTATTAATCCTAATTAGGGCCCTTTGCGATGAAAGGTGGAGATCTGTCTTCCCGTGCGTGGCGCGCCAACCCGGTCGGATTTTTATGGAAACGACAGTCGAATATGAGCCGACCGGTTTCTTCTTCCAGCTACCAGCCTACGCTTCCAGTTTATGACGTTTTAACTGGAATAAATTCCAGTCGGATCTTGCTGAGTTTTCAATTTAAATTTTTATTTCGTCCTTTTTTTTTTTTTACATTTAAAATAAATCAGAAGAGCCAAAACAAGCCTGTCGTTTATGGATACTGTTATGGGCCAGATTAGTGAAAACTTGTTTCTTGTAATGTTGAATACGTGGGGGTTTAGTAATTCCGTTTCTACAAGTCTTAAAAAAAAAACGACCGATGATCAAGTTGTTCCGTACTTAGCACTAGATTAGGACATTCATGTAGTTCAAATTGTTGTTCTCTTTACAACAAATTAATTTGTGTATTCTCTATTATACTCTGACGTACGTATTTGGATATATTGGAGAATTTCGGTCCTTACAATCCAAAATACTCAGTGCTCTTTGCACAAAGTCATCCATAATGAACTTAACGTGTTCTCCCTTTGTTTCCGACTTGGTCCGAATCCGATATCAATACATTCATGACAAACTTCATTCCTAACCGAAGCCGCTAATTTCCAACCTTGCAACCTCTTCAATTAGTTACTGATAGTACTCTTAGGTGTCTGAAAATAAGATCGCTTCGTCACCTTTTAAGTTGAATTTGTTATTCGAGTACTACCTGGGGTTAGTTTCTCTTATTGTCTTTATCTCATTTCATTATGTGTCTTTTATGTCAGGGTATGGGACCAAGAAGGTGACGGATTTGGAAAATAGGCGGATATGGGAGTGAGTCATATGTATACATAAATTGAACAATATATTTCAATCATTTGACATTATATATGTACTCGTAACTTATTTACGTACTGATAACCTATACATATAGTATGTAGTAAAAATATTTTTTTTTAAATAATAATTACGTACATTGAAAGCTAGAAGCACAATTATTGTATGTCCAATTTTTCCCTCTTGAGAAATTAATATCAATTTAAAGGTGAAGTTTAGCTCTTTTCTCGTGCACAAAAGTAGTATGCCCCTTCTTAATAATCATCAAATGATTATTTAGAAGGGGCATACTCTAGGGGTCCCCCGCACGTTTTATATCATTAACTATCGTCCGAAGAATAACATAGATTTTTGCTATGATTGAAGCACTTTCACCTTTTCGTAAAAGTTTTACAATTTCAAACTTAGTAGCGAGATCTAAACTCTTACTTTGTCTTTTTTTCCGACATTATTGTACCTACTCTTAAGAAAACGACAATTACCCGTAAGACAAGAATGAAGACTGAAGATATTTCAACTGCGGAAGCTACATTAGGTAGAGATGAGGAGATAATTAATTTCTAAGAGATGTGTGCGAGGAAGCCTAGGTTTTCAGTAAACAACAGATTCTAGAAAACGAAATTATCAAGGCGCAACGATAGATTCTTAGCCGGTGTCTATGACTATAGCAACCAAACAATATATAGGGTTGGCAACTAAGTCATGGCCGATTTCAAATAAGAAGGCAAATTCAGAATTTTTGTTTAAAAATATAACTTTATTCAATTAGATATTGCCCGTTCTTGTCGATGACCTTTATCCATCGTTCTGGCAGCGTAAAAATTCCCCGTTCGTAAAATGTCTGGTCTTTGCTATTAAAAAACTGAATTAGGTGGATCTGACATCATCCGCGTTGTTAAAAATTTTACCATTTAAAGAGTTTTGCATGGAACGAAACAAATGGTAATCCGAAGGCGCAAGGTCAGGGCTATATGGTGGGTGTGACAAAACATCCAAACCCAGTTCCAATAATTTTTGCCGAGTAACCAAAGATGTGTGGGGCCTTGCGTTATCATGATGGAAAACAACACCCTTCCGATTTGATAATACCGGCCGCTTTTCTTCAATTGCATCCTTCAGTTTGTCGAGTTGTTCAACATACACATTTGAATTTATCGTTTGGTTCTGCGGCATGAGTTCAAAATACAAAATTCCTTTGTGATCCCACCAGACTGACAGCATAATCTTTTTTTGGTGAATATCTGCTTTTGATGCTGTTTGGGCTGGTTGATCTTGCTTCACCCACGATCTCTTGCGAGTAACATTGTTATAAACTATCCACTTTTCGTCGCCAGTAACTAGGTTCTTCAGAAATGGATCATTTTCATTGCGTTTCAGTAGCGAATCACAGATGCTAATCCGTTGCGTCAAATGAATTTCCTTTAGCTGGTGAGGGATCCATAAATCAAGTTTCTTGACATAACCAAGGGTTTTTAATTTTTTTTCAATGAATGTATGCGACACATTGAGCTTCTCTGCAATGTCTCGTGTTGTGCTGTGACAATCTGAACCGATAATGGCCTTGATATGGGTTCCATCCACTTCGACTGGGCGGCCAGATCGTTGCGCATTTTTCAGTGAAAAATCACCGGAACGAAATCTTTCGAACCAATTTCGACACTGCCTTTCTTTTAAGGCTTTATCTCCATATACGGCACATAACTTCTTTTGTTCTTGCGATGCGTTCTTGCCTTTTCGGAAGTAATACAATAAAATGTGTCGGAAGTGCACGTCCTGTTCTTCCATTTTTAAATTGGGATAAAAACAAAACTAAAGAACTAATCAAAAAAATTTTTTTACTAATTAAACGTAGAAGTCCATACAGTAAGAAAAAAATCTAGGTTAGATGCTATGGCCACGTTAACAAAACAAAAGAAAGTGTAGAGTGAATCTATCGACAAAAACGGCAATGTCTTAGTTGCCAACCCTTTATATGTCATTTTTTTTTATTTTCTCAAACTGAGGAGACGGTTAACAGAGAGTGACGGTAAATAGAGTGACGGATAATAGAAGTTTTACTGTATATAGCTGTAAATTTCAATGAATATATTTTTTTTTAAATCGATTTGATATCAGAATGTTTTGTAATCAAATCAAGTATGGATTGAAAACATGTTATGAAAATAAATTATTTGGGCACCTGTGGTGTAGAGGTCAGATTAATCATACAGTCCTTCGCAGGTGACGTTAAATTGCGTCTCAGACAGTGCGGTGACTAATCCTACTAATCCTAATTTTATCCTCAATACAAATTTAGGATTATCACTGTACCATCTTCCGATTAGCTATATCACCATAAATTGATGTTATATGAATACTCAACAACATAATAAAATCCAAAACCGAGGAAAAGTTCTTTACTTATGTTAAATTGAGTTTGAATTATTATCTAATTTATAGATCTGGTAATTAAGTTTAACAGCCGCTAAATATTTTATGTTAGATAAGTATAAATACAATTATTTAAATATGCTCCGGATGTTATTTCACATCCCAAATAATTACTTGAAAATCTTTAATAATGTGTGTGGTGTTAATATAGCCTCGGGAACTTAATTAACTGGTTAAGTAGCTTTGTTTAATTCAGGAATGAACCTATTTACTTATTTATCGTATATTTGACTCTGGTTTAAATTTCGAAAAAATAGGTTAGTAATCATTATTTTTGCTATTTATTAAAGAAGGACAAGTTCAGATGAATAATGAATTACTTTCCAAAATGGACTTCGGAATCTCATTATAAAAGCGTCATATGTTTTTGTTTTTAGCAATTGCATCAGAACAAACTCAGTTCATAAAATAATATATTATTATTATATATATTATTTTATGAATGTTCATATAAATGAATTCATACAAAGAACAAGCGAATGTAAAAAAAAAAAATTATGCCAGGAACAGAACACTATAATCACTTCTAATATTTTTTGTTGTCAATTTTATTTATTATATTGCATATAGCTTTTAATTGTGAATACTATTGTATTTTATATTCAATATACACTATTAAAATTTTTGTTTCGTATTTGGAGTGAAGATCTGTGAAATTGAAACTTTGGAAAACTCATCCTGAGCTTTCATTTCGTTATTTTTCAAAACAATAAATTAAATAAAATATACACATTTTCAGATTAAGCCCTAAGGAAGCATATCTAGCGAAACGTTGGCAAAGAATTTTAAGATACGGTCGAAATCAGAAGAAATCTTTGATAAATGGATTCAACTAAATCTGTACATCAGAAAATAAGTTAGGTGCATTTATATTAAAACTAAAAAATATCAACATAGTCCAGCACTAATAAAAATAAGGTTAATTAAACAAATCCTTTCCATCGTATTTATTTTATATTGAAGGATATAAAGGTAACCTGTCGAGTTGTAGGCCGGATTGAGAAGACGTGGGTGGTTGTCCTTCGAGTGTATTCTTGTTTATTTTTGGTTTGGCCACCTTTACGAGGGCCCTAAAGCCATCAGGAGTGAGGCCAGTTGGTAGGTGTAGTAACATGCTCAGTTAGAAGAGATAGGTCTTCTGGGGCAACACCTGACTCCGCTAGCAGGTGCACGCCACCTCAACCTCTTCCTCATATTTTGCACCTACCAAGGTCTTGAGGCCTTGGATCAGGCTCCGCGGCGGTATTCGAATTCCGTTTGATGAGTAAAATCTACATAAAGTTAAAAAGGGTATTTGAAACTTATTGAAATATTGAATCAAGGACGAAATTCCAAAAGCTACCTAAACGAAAAAAGCCGAAGAGAATATATTGCCAGAAATAGAATAGAAAAATAATTTTACTCTGGGACCAGATCCCTTAAGAGTAACAAAGTTGTACAGAAATTAATAGAAATGTTTCTGGCCAAACGGCTTCTGATAGAGGAAAAAAAATATATACCTAAAACAAAAAAAAAACAGAAAAAAAAATACAATAAACAGAAATTGGCTGATGGAAAAATAAAAAAGTAGATAAGAACATCTAATAATACCAATAATAGTATCACAATGAGTATGGAATATTTACAGTATTTACTCAATCTATTGTGTTTAATATAGCTTATTTATTTTATTGATTAGAGAGCAGATGCCAAAATAAAAAAGTTTGGGAATTAAGGAGATGTACGAATAGTTTGGATCTGAATGTGGATAAAGAAGACGCATGACGGATATCAGGTGGGAGTGAGTTCCAAAGAGAGGTAGACCGAGCTAGGAAGGACCGCTCAAAAGTTTTGGTTCTGTGGGAACGGGAATAAAGGTCGGAAAGACGGGATCTTGTGCCCTGGGATTGGATAGAGGATTTGAATTGTAGAAGATTATAGGTATAAGATGGATGTTGTGAGTTGATGGCTTGGTATAAGAAAGAACCTAGGAAATAGAGTCTACGGATATAAGGGAGGAGCCACTTCAACTCATCATAGAGGTGGGGCACATGAGACTTCCTCGGGGCGTCGAAGACAAACCGAAGAGCGCTGTCCATAATTCGTTTAAGTCTTTCATCAAGTTTCATTTCTATTTTATTAAAGAGTAGTATTTATAGACTTGTATATATGATCAAGTCCTAAGTCACAAGTGTTGAGTAGTAAAACAACGTGTTATAATTTTTATTTATTAAAAATTAAAATTAGTTAAATATAATGGTTGATCAGACATTTTTCAAGTATTTTCCCCTTTTAGTGCCTTGTTGAATAAGTTTTTATCCACAACTTTTGTGAATTTGTTCGTAATCGAAATCTTAATAAATATATTTATTATTATATATTATATTTATGTTTGCGATATTTTTGAATTTTGCTTTTCATAAATTTGAAAATACTTGTTAATATATCTTATATTTATTTATTCATTAATTATTTACTGTGTAAAATATTATTTTTTATCCTTTTTTAAAAAAAATTGTTTAAAATTACATTTTTTTTTTTTTTTTTAATTTTAAACCAAGAAAAACATATCCACAGAATTTGTCTCATAAATTTTTGTAAAACCAATATGTAACCTATATTTAAAAAAATATTTATATAAATCAGGATTTGTTTGGTAAAACCAAGCCAGCCATTCTGAAAAAAAGCGACATTATTTATAATTTCTTGTGCGAACAGGATTTATATAGTTTTACATTTCTTAAAAGAAATGAATAAAAAGCTCAAACATTTTTTTTTATAGATCTTCACTTGGAGATGTTCAGTCAGTCAGAATACTTCTTTTTTTTTTTTTTTTTTTGATCGGATAATTTTTTTCATACTGTTTCTTGAAACCACCATGATTTCCATCTCGTGCTTAGAGGTTTCGTGCTTCAAGAAACTTTAATGATAGTTCTGTGTAAAAATTATAGGAAATCGAATACGGATTTCCTTTTAATTACACTTCATGTTTAAAGCTCCAAGCCCTGCACTTTTAAGTCTTCCAAGTGTTCTACTGAACTATATAGAAAGATTTCTCTTGAAAAATAACTTTTGAGCTACTGAGCTTCATAAACTTCATTTTGATAAGATTTGAATTAATACTTAATTTATATTTAGATCAGAAATGATCAATACATGATCGTTTGAGAAAAAAAATAATCTGCTGAGATAAAAACAAATATTACAGTTTTATCTCCGAATGTCCAGGATCTTTGAATAATTTCGTTAATACACTAGTATTATGTTTTGACTTCCTCATTAGATTTTTGTTCCTCATCAGCATAATACAACAAGTATATTGACTTTGATTAAAATGCATTGTAACAATATTCTTCTTTCGTTATCATTATGTATTAATATGATATGCTATGCACCTTTACCGTGTCGAAATAATTGAGACTATATGAACCATCAAAAGGTTTCTGACATTTCTTCTTGCCAACTTCTAGCGGAATTTCAATCAGTTATTCAAAAACGATTACTTACAGAAAAGTTCAATTAGGAGAATTTTAGTACAGTTTGTTTAAAGGAATATAAAATAAATTGTAATGGGTAACGTCATTTGTTAAGAACAGTCTATTGACCATGCCTTTAACGTTTGTCCATGGAGAGTATAGGCCAAAACTTAGTAGTAATTAATAGTAAGTAAATAGTAAGAAAAATTAGTATCTGTGTGATATAGAAAAATGATTCACTTTACATACTGTGTTGAGGTTTTCATATTTCATTAATAAAACATGTAGTACCGCCTACAATCCTTCAGGAGTATTTGGTTCGTGGAGTCTAGGTGAACCCCAGGAGGGTCGATTCAAAGCTATTAACTGAAAAAACAATTCGATTGACAGTTGATTTGCAATTGTTTGTTTATTCATATGACGCCACTTCATGCTGCTACGGCTGATCAAACTGATGTTACAGTGGGATCCTATATTTTGCCTTTCGAGATAGGTATGTGCGTGTACTAATAATCGCCATTTTACGTTCTATCCGTTGAGCTGAATAAATAAGGCTACCTTCCGGACTACAAACCCACGATCATGGGCACACTAGCTTGTTATGCTAACCACTAGACCATAGGAGTCCCTGTAGATTAGTAATTGTGATCAACTGTGGTTCACATTAATTGACCAGGACAGCTTAAGTTTTCACAGACCACAGATGTTTCCATGTTTCAGTTCTATACCTTAGAACATTAAGTGATCTGGTATGTCATCCTCTAACATTACATCAAACGTTCAAACGAGCCAAGAAACTTTGTGTGCAACATTATATATGACGACTAAGTGAATTGATTTATCGAATAAGAACAATTGTTGTAGATTATTCAGAGCATAAAAAGTAATTCTTCGAGGAAATTCCTTCAAAACTTGATTTCCATGAAGGCAACTAAAGCAAGACACCTGTTTCGACCGAAAGCTGAAACCGGGCCGAATTAGGTCAGGGAAGATGAGAAGGAAGAACACCTGCTTCAAACCAATCTCCGCCGAGTTCTTCATTTTCGGCGCCACGTCTGCTACACTCCAAGCCGAAACCCACGCATCTCAGAACATACGATTTTCAGGTTTCTAGATATTTGAATAAAAATGTTGCTGTTCCATCCAGGATGCCGAAATGGGAATTGGAAGGATCCTTAAGATTCCTCTCTCAAACCCAAGATGTTTACCATATCAAAGATAAGGTCCACCATACTTAAGTACTGCTTCGAAGCTTATGTGCTGATCAAATTTTTTCTTCACAAACACTACCGTAGTATCATGTTCTTGAACGTGGCATTTATCAAATAATTTATATTTCTAATAGAATTTTTTTTTTTATTATTTATATACCTATGAAAATAATTTATAATAAAATTTTAATCCCAAAATAAAATTTTAAAAGAAGAAAGTCATCCTATTAAAGATATTTAAAAAATATCAATGCTGATGATACATGTGTATTATCAGTCAACACCAATCCAGTTATTGCATCCCAAAGCCTCCAATCCCATATCACTTATCTTGAAGAATGGTGTCAAAACTGGAGGATTAAAATAAATTCTCAAAAATCGCATCAAATCACTTTTACTTTACGTCGTAAACCAATGACTTCCTGCCCTTCAGTATCCTTTAATAATATCCCACTGGTGCCTGTAGAACAGATCCGATACTTAGGGTTGCACCTTGACAAACGATTGACCTGGAATCCTCATACAAGACTGAAAAGACAAGAAACCGCTCGACGTTTCAGGTTACTTCAACACTTACTAGACAAACGCTCTAAGCTCCCAATTAACTACAAAAGACTCATCTACATGACCATCATACGACCTATTTGGACTTACGGAGTAGAGCTTTAGGGCTCTACTAAACCATCCAATTCATCTCGTATCCAATCCTTACAATCCATAATCCTTCGTGAAATCCTCAATGGCCCTTATTATGTCACAAACAAACTCATCCATCATGATCTTAATATCCCATATGTTGCTGATTTGGCCCAAACTAGATACCTATCCTTTCATAACAAACTTCATTACCACTCAAACCCTCTAGTTTAAACCTAGCTTCCTCTTCCATTCCCGATAATCCTCCGAGGCGTCTGAAAAGATGATGGCCACGTGACCTTCTTAGTTGAACTTTGATTTGAGTACTACCAGTGGGTAGTTTCTCTACTTGTCATTATCATGTCATTATGTAGCACTTATCCTATTTACTTGTTGTATTATTGTAATAAAGTTGTAAATATCAATAAATAAATTTATATAAAAAAAAAAAAAATATATCAAGAGCATGCCATACGTCCTACCACAGCAGCTGTATAGAGGAGGCTGTTCTTGCCTGACAATGGCACACTGGGCTCACTCATTCACATATTACGACAAAATGCCACCATCTTCATGCCAATATTGTAATGACACTCTTACAGTGGAACATTTGAGCAATGTACTATACTTCTTCCAACAATAAATAAAATATAACAGGACCAGGCCCGAATTTGTCGATGGCTCTAAGTGACATCATATTGGTCTTTCAGTTTTTGAAAGCTTAACGCCTACTGTCTGAATTACATTTTTTTCTTAATTTTCTCCTTCATCAAGTTTGAATGCATGTGTGCGTATGCGTGCACGAATAGATATTAGGGTGTGTTTTAATGAGCATGTTTGCTTCAGCATTGGATTGTTCAACTTGTATTGGGAATTTAAGCATTTATATAGTTTAGGAAAGGTTTTTAAAAAATTAAATTTAACCTTGGAAATCTTTTTCCAACTCAAC
Source organism: Arma custos (assembly GCA_037127475.1). NCBI lineage: Eukaryota > Metazoa > Arthropoda > Insecta > Hemiptera > Pentatomidae > Arma > Arma custos. The sequence continues at coordinate 18,757,108 of CM073759.1, read as the reverse complement.
GATTAGTCTAGCTTTCCTGAAGAAAATGGCAACTAGTAAAACCAGTGTGACTCAATATATCAGTTTCCCACGGCTAGGTTAATATATATAAATTTAAATCCACAATACAACTGGCTCCCACTGTTAATAATCATTTTGTCTTTTAAGAAATAATTCTTTTATGGAAATATGACCTTCTGTTGAAAAGTGTCTACTTCTTGGCATACTATTTAATTATTTTACTACTTCGTTGAATGATAAATGTTTTATCAATCATAACTGAATAAAAACTTTATAGAAGAGAAAATGGAATGAACCGTACCAATTGCTTTATGTGACTTTTTCTTGTTCAATATTTTTTTTTTAATGTTAGAGAGGAAAACTCCAGCTTCCATTGGCGTTTAATGCCAGTGACGCGGCTGGGAAAGGGGGCTGGGGCCTCCCGGACTCCTGCTTTGCCCTCATTCCTGGGGAAGAAGCTCACTTCGGGGACCCCAGGCAAATTGTAAATAGAGTATGAATGTGTACATTTTATTTTATTTATTTTTTTTATTATTAGTATTATTATTATTTTTTTTTTATTTTTACTTTATTTTATTATCATTTCCGCATTAATTTCTTTCTGTTACCGCATGTATATATTTTTCCGCATGTATATATTTTGTTTATATTATTGTTTTGTTATGGAATGACTGTAAGCTACAGAGCACTATTACTTATTGCCCACAAGTGGCAGATTGTAATATTTCAATAAAGTGTTAATATAAAAAAAAAAAAAAAAAAAAAAAAGTGAGAGGAAAATAGTTGACTGGATGATATGAAGGAGAATGGAGATAGTTGGGGGGGGGGGAGTGTAGTCAAGAAAACACCAAATAAATAAGACACATTTGTGTTTAAATATTTGTGATAGTTATATTTGTGCCAACGTTTTGAAGAAACTTTGTAGCTCATCTTGAAGGGTATGAAAAATGAGAAGGGAAACGGAAAGATACAAATTGAAAAAAATTAAAATATAAAAAAAGTGAGATATAAAGTTAAGGAAAACCTAGTTTAATTACAGATATAATATTAAATTTATGATAGTAGCCTCCTAGAGGATACATAAGTGAAAATTAAATTAAATTAATTTTTTTTCAATTTGTATCTTTCCGTTTACCTTCTCATTTTTCTCTCTCTTTGTATTACATTTACATCATCATCCTTCTGTACATTTATTCTGTAATTTTATATTATTTATCCTTTATTGTATATCTGTCACTATTTTACTTTTCTTCACTATATATGTTATATATATATATATATATATATATGTAAGATTGTTTTGACGTGATTTTATTCTTTATTTATAAAGGAATTAAATTACACGTTCTTTCAAACTAGTAATTTAACACTTGTAACAAAATTAATTTAACTAACAAACTTTAGCACATGTGTTTTTATCAAAAGTCTAAACAAACACTGAAGGTTACAACAGTGAGTTATCACATGCAGTAACCTTACACCTCCACCTCTGAAGACGATTCACACGGAGAAAAAGGAAGCAGCTTGCTGGAATGAAAGAAATTGGAAATCTTCTTTTTCTTTCCACTTGCGACTTCATAAAATGTTGGTGAAATCTTTCGGACGATTGGAAAAGGTCCAATTCGTACGGGGTCAAGTTTGTTGCGATTTAATTTGTTTCCGTTCTCGATGTAAACCAAATCGCCAATCTTGAAATCATGATGTCTCCTATTCTTGTCTATTCTCGCCTTATTTATTTGAAAGTTCCTTAAAGAATTTTGAAAAGCTAATTTTCGATCCTCTTCTAAAGAAGACGTATTGTCTTCGATAAGAGGAGATATAGACTGTTTCTTCCCAAGAAGTAAGTATGATGGTGCGAATCGTGTTGAGCTATGAATTGTATCATTATACTCATTGACACATTCCTTTGCGAGAATCGGCCAGGCTTTATTTGTCTCACTGTTTATTTTGCATCGTAAACGATTCACTAGCGTTTGATTTAATCTTTCGTCAAGCCCATTTGATTCTGGATGATCAATGCAACAAAAAACAATCTGTATTCCTTTTTTTTCCAAATAGTTTTTAAAATGGGTTGAATTTATGGAAGCATATTGGTCGGCTAATAGGACCGAAATATTATAATTTTTAGCAATCGGATTAATCAGATTAATTAAGTCGTGAGCGCTTTGACCCTTACTCGTTGAGATCCATGCATATCTGGTGAAATGATCCACCAAAATGTGCATGTATTTCTTTGGTGACCGATTCCCTGAAAACCCTCCAACAGTATCAAGTGACATTATTTGGAACGGGTCAGTGGCAGGACCCAGTTGTGAGAGAAGGCCGATAGCTCGACTGCGACGGGCTTTATTTCTAACACATATCTGGCAACTTTTACAGAAGTTATGGATTGCTTTGTCGAAACCCTTGAAGTAATAATGCGGTCGAATCGTGGCGATCATCTGTGCTGGACCAATGTGACCGTAATGATCGTGAACCAGCTGGATGATTTCATTTCCTAATTTTGGAGAAACAAATATTCTCAGTTTGCCTTTTAATCTTTTAAGGATCATTCCTTGCTTATAGTCAGTCCGTTTTGCTACTTTTAACTCCGGAAAGTGTTCAGCTTGGTCTTTTAATATCTGAGGTAGATCGATCAAGTTCACGATCCTGATTGCATCTTCATTATTGAAATATTCCAAAACCGGATTTCTTGATAGTAAGTCGGCTAGAATATTTTCTTTGCCTTTTTTATAAATAATGTTGAAATTAAATTGTGATAAATAAAAAATTAAATCGCCAAGAATTTCATCTGATCTGGCCTTTGTCTTCAAGTTTTCTAATGGCTTATGATCGCTGCATACTGTAAAGTGGCGTCCTATTAAATAATATTGCCAAAATTTTATAGCGTCTTTGATCGCCTTGCATTCCAAATGAATGATGTTTAAACGTTTTTCCCTTTCCGATAGTTTCCTTGAATAATAAGCTACAGGATGCAGTATTCCATCTTCTTGTGGCTGTTTCAGAGTAGCGCCTATCCCTTTAAAACTGGCGTCTGTTTCTATAAAGACGGGCTTATTATAGTCGTAAATTGACAGTATTGGGGCCGTACATAAATAATCTTTTATCATATTGAAAGCTTTTTCACAATCACCGGACCATTCAAACTTCACGTCCTTTCTTAATAACCGATGTAATGGTTCCAGTTTTTGAGAACTATTTTCTATATATCTTAAATAAAAGTTTATTGACCCTAAAACACTTCGTACTCCAGTTTTATCCGATGGACTTTGTAGGTTTTTTATTGATACTAAATTACCTTCAGCTGGTGAGACTCTGTTCTTTGAAATTGTATGACCCAGATATTTAACAGATTTAGCTGCAAACAAACACTTGACTAGTTTTAGTTTGAATCCTTCAGCGTCGGTCACCTGCAAAAATTTTTCGATATGTTCAAGATGATCTTCCCAGGTTTGAGAGAAAATCAAAATATCATCGATATAATTGATGCAGAATTTTTCCAAATCATTTCTTCGGATAATGTTTGATAAGATTCTCTGGAACGTGGCCGGAGCATTTTTCAGACCAAATGGAAGGACTTTGAACATGAACTTTCCATATTTTGTTATAAACGAAGTTTTTTCTCTGTCCTCTTTTTTTAGTGTAATACACCAAAATGCTGAATTAATATCTAAAACCGTAAAGTATTTACAATTTACAACTTTGTCGATTACGTCCTGTATCGTAGGAAATGGAAAAACTTCTGGAACTACCAATTTATTTAATTTGCGAAAATCGATACACAAGCGTGATTTCTTGTTCTCCTCTTTCTTGAACGCGAGGGTTACAGGGGAAGCGAACGGAGAATCAGATTCTTCAATAATTTTTGCTTGCAATAATGCCTTAATCTGACTTCGTATTTCTTCATCGTCTGGAATTGAGCATTTATACGGTCGACAAGTAACATATTCATTAGATAATAATTTTATCTCTGCTTCTTTTGATTTCACTTTCCCAATATCAAATTTATCCTTTGCAAATATGTGTTTATGCTTTTCTATTAGATTTGCAATCTGCTGTTTTCGCTCCTCATTTTCAATATGATGTAAATTGACGTCGAACTCTTCTTTTTTTAAACTTTCATTAAAATTTAATTGAGTATTATCGTTGGGATCATTATTATCAATTGAAACTTGATTATCATCTATTTGAATTTTTTCCATCTGATCTAATTTAGATCGAATAAAATTATCCTCTCGATCACTATTGGATCGGTTTTCATGTAAATCTATCACATTGTTGTTATCTGTTCGTTGTAATATTCTTAAGTTTTCATTTTGAATCAATTGAAACTTTTTTATGGCATCAATCCCCAATAAGATGTCATAAGAAAAGTTTTCATTCTTGACAACATAAGTTGTTATGTAGTCTGTGATATGTCCAATACGAAGTAAAATTTTAGCCCGGGCTGAAGTGAAATTTAATCCGCTGATAGTTTTCAATACACTTTTTTTTCAATTAATTTCAACTTTAGCAAGTCAGCAATTCGTTGAGAAATTAATGTAACGTTGGAGCCACTATCATAAATAGCCTTAGTTTTAACCTTATCACATATGATTACATTAATCTTTATCAACGGATCTAATTTCGCCCGGTTCTTCAGTTTAAATGTTTGTCATCTAGGTCTGTTTGTAATATTTCTAAGTCGTCAATCTCAGAAGATCCTTCAGTTATGTTTGATTTTAGTTTTTCTGAAACTTTACTTCGATTGCGGCATTCCGATACGAGATGGTATCGATTCGGAAAACCAATAGCTGCACAAATTGAACATGCTGTCCTTTGAACTTTGTTCTTTGAGTGAAATTCATCTCTCTGAAAAGTTTTCGGGCCAGAAATTATTTTAGATCTAGGACTTGACGGATTTTCCTTCTTCTTTGTAGAAAACGAGTCCTCTAGTTTTCGGAGTTCCGCATATAAGTCTTCAACAGTGTTAATTTTCTCTCTATCAAGTTCTTCTTGAGCTTCTTTCGGCAATCCAAAAACGATGAGGTTGATACGGGATAATTCAGTACCCTTAGGTTCTACTTCTAGGCATAACCTCTCCTTTATAAGCGCGTAATTGATCAAAGACCCACCCAAGTATTTGTAGTTGAAAGCTTTCCTAACAATATGCCAGCCTTTATCTACAAAAACGTTCAAGAATGACTCTTTCCAAGTACTCCAGTGACCATTTACACCTATTTTCTTTAGATTTATTTCAAACCAATCTTTTGCTGGGCCAATGACAAAAAAACGCAAAGCTTGAATCTTACCACTATCGGAATTTACCTTGAAGCGGCTACACTCTTCTTCAAATTTAGTTAACCATTCTTTAGGATCTGATTTATTCCTTTCAAATTTTTCTATAACAAATTTTTTTTCGATTTGATGAAGTTTTATTTCCTCTTGTTTTAAATTTAAATATAATTGGGTTTCTAATTGTCTAATCCGATTTTCTAACTCTATTTGTTCAGCTTTAGCAACCGAGGAATTTGTTATTGGGTCACATTCTTCTAAGGGAAACTCTCTAAAACAAACATTAGCAGCTTCATCGAAGTATTCTTTTTTTATATTTTCATCGATTTTTACAGAAACTGTTCTATAACCTGTTTGGTTCTTAATAGCAAACATTGCATTTTTTATGGGTTTTTTATTTAATAGAGAAATGTGGATACTTACATCTCTAAATTCTTCTGGCACTAAATACCAAGTATTCCTATCAATGGATATACATTGAATCACAAATTCTTTCTCAACTTTCTTAACCACTTGAACATGAAGAAAATCCATTTTTTTTACTAGTTGAAATCTTGTAATTTAATTTGTAAGATTGTTTTGACGTGATTTTATTCTTTATTTATAAAGGAATTAAATTACACGTTCTTTCAAACTAGTAATTAAACACTTGTAACAAAATTAATTTAACTAACAAACTTTAGCACATGTGTTTTTATCAAAAGTCTAAACAAACACTGAAGGTTACAACAGTGAGTTATCACATGCAGTAACCTTACATATATATATATATATATATATATATATATATATATATATATATATACATATATTTTATTTATGGTTCTTTTTTAATTATTTAAATATTTATTTATTTTATTTAATTTTTGAAGAGAAAAGGTTATGTCTTGGCCGGGATTCGAACCCGGGTCGCCCGTGTTTCTAGCGCGGTGCTCTAACCATACCACCAACTACCAAGGCACGCATTCCAGCTAGACAAATATTTCTCTTCGAATCCCGGCCAAGACATAATCTTTTCTCTTCAAAAATTAAAAAAAATAAATAAATATTTAAATAATTAAAAAAGAACCATAAATAAAAAATAAATCATGAATATAAATTTGACGTGTCAACGAGATCCCGATTAAAGTTCCTTCCCCGTGTATACCTCGAAAAATTGCGAGATATAGGATCAGTGAAGAGAAAGGATTTGTCTAGCTGGAATGCGTGCCTTGGTAGCTCAGTGGTTAGAGCACCGCGCTACAGACGCGGGTGACCCGGGTTCGAATCTCGGCCAAGACATAATCTTTTCTCTTCAAAAATTAAAAAAAAAATATATATATATATATATATATATATATATATATATTATATTGTTGGTGCTGTAAGGTTTTTTATATTTTTTTGTTGTTTTTTTTCTCATAGCCCTGAAGATGATCTACAAAGTAGGTCGAAACTTCGGAACAAATATAAATAAGTCTTAAGTTATTTGGTGTCATCTATGTCATCTACAGAACCCCTGGGGCTCACTCAGCCCCTGCATAAAGGGTACACTTAATTGGAAGAAAAATGTGGCGGTTGAGCGTGATCTGACCCATTATCCTAAAACCAGCGCAATCTCTGCCATTTATTTCACCCAAGACCCTTCATAGTTTGTAGTGGCACAGGTTTATCAAACAATGGAAAGGATTGATTACAACCACTACATGAGTTCTTATGTTTTTCCGCTGACCGTCACATTGAACTGCTCTGTTTATAAATCCTACCCGTTTTCTAAAATATTTATCATTCCACCTGTACGTTATACATCTTACTAATATTATAAATGTGAAAGTTTATATGTTTGTCTCTCTTTCACGCAAAAACTACTGGACGGATTTGGATGAAACTTGACAGTAATATAGGTTATACATCAGAATAACACATAGGCCCTTTAATACAACCCGACAGTATTTCAGGTACTGTGGAGAATCCATTATTGTACATAAATAAAGGCAAATCACATGATAATAGTTGTTAAAATAACAGAAAGAACATGAGTGAAACTATTTGTTTTGATATCCTACTAATCTTACTAATATTATAAATGTCAAAGTTTGTATGTTTGTCTCTCTTTCACGCAAAAACTACTGAACGGATTTGGATGAAACTTTACAGTAATATAGTTTATACATCAGAATAACGCATAGGCTATAGCAAACGTGGATTTATGGGGGGGCGCACGGATGCACGTGCTCCCCCCACAGTTTTTTAGGTACTGTGGAGAATCCATTATAGTACATAATTAAAAGCAAATCACATGATCACAGTTATTAAAGTAACAGAAAGAACATGAGTGAAACTATTTGTTTCATATCTTACGAATATTATAAATGCGAATGTTTGTTACTCATTCACGCAAAAACTACCGAGCGGATTTGGATGAAACTTATTGAGTAAAATACGTTATACATCATAGGCTACAGCAAGGGCAGATTTATGTGGGGGCACGGGGACATGTGCCCCACTTTATAGTACATAATAATAGGCAAATCAGGAATTTAGCGTCTTGAAATGTGTAGATAGGTTCATTGTATAGTTTAAGAAAGAAATTTGGATATTTCCATCCCAAGGGTTTCCCCTTTAGTATAATAGGGGTTCAAAGGTTGTATAGAATCCGTCAGTTTTTAAGTTAGACCTCTGAAATTTTCGATGTACGGGTAACTTATATCTTAAAAAAATAATTAAATTATTTATTTAAAATGATCTTTCACGAAACTTTATGTGGCAGACCAAATTCCAGGCGAGCGAAGCCGTGGGCATGTGCTAGTCTATGTTATAAAAATATTATTATTATAAGATATTATTACTAATAATGAAGGCTCCATGGATCGACATTTGAAAACTCGGTCCCTGAAAGATATTACGCTCCTTGTCCTTTTTTATTGTTAGGTTGCAGTGAGTGATAAAAAGTTACAATGATTTACCAGGAAATTAAGAAAATGGAGAGGAAATATAGTGGACTTACTCAATTTGGATGGGTTTAGATGGTTTTAAAAAAGAGGCAGAATAGAAAATATACCTATCTAGTTGTACTTAAAATGTTTTTTTTCTAGCACCGCACAGAAACGGGCCTTCATTTTACGTTCCTACCGAAGGACGGCATACTCTCATTAAAAATACTAAGACCAAATTCCGGAATATAAACCCATAATCTTATAATAGAAGGATTTTATGTTGACTACTACAACACAGGTGATCCGCTTCTATATCAGTTATTTCTTCTTGAAAACGGAATTCGCTTCGAACATCACTATATCAAATCCAATAAAAATGCTGTTATCTATTTTTATTCAAAATATCAACAGTAATGTACCAATACATTAATGTATTTGTACGAAATAATAGATTTAGTAATTAAATACGTGAATTTGGTACAAAAAATGCAAGTTAAAAATCATATTGGCCTGCGTTATCCGCTTCCTTATCTAAGCAATCAATGATCGGCTCGAGACATTGTGAATTCCCATACACGTGAACAGAACCGAGACATTAAATTAAAGTAAAAATTATTCCCGGTACTTGCTTCTCTTTCTTGTTTTAGAATGTTTAAATTACTTCGGAGAATTGAGTACGATAGAAATAGAGGCATTATTTCCACGAACCGATATTCTAGTAATTTAGGATGCGCCTTTTATTCCGATCATTAGCCCGTAACGTACGTAATTCCAAATCCCAGGACGTCACCGATATCGACGACGTAAGAGAACGTAACTGGCGGACCACCTGCTGCTAATGCACTCCGAGTCCTTGTACGACGCCCGCAACAGCAACATCTGTCTTGTAGCATCCGTGTATTTATTACTAATGTGCAATGTGTCTTTTTAAAAAATACCATTTATAGTTATTAAATAAAGTCATTTATGTTCTTACTTGAATAAACATGAAAATAATATGAAATAATGACTTCTTTGTTAATTAGTGTTAGGGAATGGATGATCCAATTCAGTGGCGCGAGTAGAGAATTTTCTTCCATCCTAAAAACAAAAAGAAAGCTTTAATTTTTGTAATCGTCGATATTGCAATCTCCATATTTTTTCCTTCTTATATTATCTTATAATAATTATAAAAAATAATTAATTTCGGTACTTTTCCAATCTGACGCCCACCGACCCCAGCACGCTCCTCTGGCACTTACCTCAACTATTTGGACCCTGTCAGGTTATGCTGCCTGAAATTTATTTGAAATAGTATTCTTTCATTATCATACAAGAGGATTGTTAGGAAATGAAATAGGAGATGATATACAACTAAAATATGATATTTTTTTGTTATTGTTTTTATTTTTATCTATTTTTCTTTTAAAGAGAAACGATTTGCCCCGGCCTCTTTAAAAGAAAAATAGATAAAAATAAAAACAATAACAAAAAAAATATCATATTTTAGTTGTATATCACAATTTCTCTTTAAATTTAAAATATATAAACTACTGAATAAATAAGAAGATAAAATAAAACATTTATTATAAACAAAATTCATTAAAAATAACAATATCATATCAAAACGGTGTCGTATATACAGAACAATAAAAACAATTAACCAAAAAACATCACATTATAGTTAAATATAATTATTTATGTTTCAAATTGAAATATTTAAAATGGAAAATAAATAATAAGATATAATAAAACATTTATTATAAACAATATTGATTAAACACAACAATATCTAGCAACAATTATAAACAATATTAATTAAAAAGAACAATATGTTACAAAAATTATAAACCATGTTCATTAAAAAGAACAATATTCAGTTGCAGTTTCATATTATGTCCGTTTCTACAAGACATTTTACAGGAAATGACGTTCCGCTCCTGTAGAAATAGCACAGCTGACTTTTGATCAATCACCTCGCGAAAAATCTTCATTAAATTCCAACTCATATTGTATAATTAACATGAAAACAAATAAACGTCCACTTGACACAAACAATAACAAAGGACTAAGAAAGGTTACGGCAACAGGAGCAGGTAGTTAAGGAAACTGACACTTGGGGCGCTGGGGTAGGTCGTCGTTAGATTGGACGAGTACCTTAATTTCTTATAAAAATATATATTCAAACTGTTTCGATTTACATGCTCATGTTTTTTTTTCAATATTATTCCAAAGGATATTGTCCCCGATTAAATTGAAAAAATAATAATATTATTATTAAATAGAAAAATCAAATATTGCATCGTGACCTTGAGAAACAGTTTAGTAACAATAATAATAAGAATACTATAGCGCCATGCTTGATTGGTAACGGGTAAGACATAAATCCGCTACAGGAAAAATATAAGTTATCTTGGAGTTTGAATTGGACTTTTCTTCTTACTGCACATTTCTTCAACAATGATCTAGAAATGAGAATTACTGCATTCACTTATAAGATTTTTTTTTACAAATATAAAAATGTTTATACTCATTCTTCAATTTTTCTTTAGAATATTTGTTTGATTGATTCATACTTTCGTTTTTTACTAAAGGATGAATCTTTAGACTGGCCAGTTGATTTGGATTCATAATGTTTTCAGAAAGCCGCAAAACAAAAAAAAATAAAATAAAAAAAACCTGTACATCTGGATCTCCTGAAGAGTTTTGGGTTCAGTATGTGGTATAGGCAATGTGTAGGGAGGTGATTTGTTCGAGATCAACCGCCAAGTTTATTCCCTATTTTGAGTACCCGCTTTATAGAGACTGAGTGAGCCCTCTCGATGGCTCCAGATCCCAGAGGATCTATAGGCACTGTTTCGGACGTTGCCTACCCTTAACTCGTAGTATCATTATCGTAGTATTATCATATTGTCTATTAATTCATTTGTAAAATACAAAGTAAGTATTTGTGCTCTGGGTGTTTTGTGATGTAAGTCAAACTCGATTATTTATGAAGAATCGGTAGATTCAGTAAACTCTTCCCACTCTTCACAAGATACGCCTTCAACAGAGATTTTTTCTTTTGCACTACTTGTATCGCTATCACTATCTATAAAATTTCTTCGTTTTCTTGTTGGTTGGATAAAATCATCACCATCAATATCATTACTATGATGCTTGAATAGTTATTTTGTTAAATATATTTGTATAAATGACTATCTGAAACTCGTCTTCACTACTGCTTACTTCACGAGATTCACTGGTGGTTGTTCCTTTTGCCATTGTTATAAAAAAAAAAAATTTTGATTACTAAAATATTATCTTACTAATATTATAAATGTGAAAGTTTGTATGTTTGTCTCTTTTTCACGCAAAAACTACTGAACGGATTTGGATGAAACTTTACAGTAATATAGGTTATACATCAGAATAACAAACGGGCTATAGCAAGCGCGGATTTAGGGGGGCGCACGGGGGCACGTGCCCCTCCCCACCCCCAACAGTTTTAGAGGTACCGCGGAGAATCCATTATAGTACATAATTAAAGGCAAATCAGGAATTTAGCATCTTGAAATTTGCAGATAGGTCCTTTGTATGATTTAAGAAAGAAGTTTGGATAATTCCACCCTTATTATAATAAGGGTTCAAAGGTTGTTTAGAATCCGTCAGTTTTGAAGTTAGACATCTGAAATTTTGTACGAGTAACCTATAGTGAAAAAAATTAAATTATTTATTATTTTAAATTATTGCTAAAAAGCACTGTCAAGAAACTTTATGCGGTAGTCCAAATTCTATGCGAGCGAAGCCGCGGGCTAATAATAATAAAAGCTAGTTTATTATAATGCAATTGGGAAAAACCACAATGCAAAGCCTTATGTTTCAAAAATACACCCACTTACCAGTCGACGTTTCGCCTATTCAGGCATTATCAAGGTCTTGGTGTCTTGGTGGTGGGGTGCTGTCTCATGTTTGGAGCCTGTTTGGGCTGATGATCGTTGGGATGTATTGCACCTTTTTCTTCCAGATGTGGTTCACATAACCCTTTTTGTTTTTTTGTCTTGATAATGCCTGAATAAGAAACGTCGACTGGTAAGTGGGTGTATTTTTGAAACATAAGGCTTTGCATTGTGGTTTTTCCCAATTGCACGATAAAAAATTTTGATTATAAAAGAAAAGAAAAGATAATGAAATGCTTTGGAAATTACTAATAATAAACTACGAAAGCACAACATTGTCTTATTACTGCAGAGGTCTTAAATATTCGACGCTTTAATACGAACTGAGATCTTGTAAATTTCTTCTCTCAGTTATTGGATTTCTGTATTATCTTATCAAGTTTCCCATATCATTGAGCCATACCAGTGTACCTTTGTACGCCTAATCCACTATCCGCTAATTCTACAATTTTCTCAACGGATTAGAGAAGTGTATAGTCGTGAACGCACTTCGCAGGTCCTTTTTCAACGTGTAAAATTGTTAATTTATTTATCATGCATCTTGTTAATTTTATCATATTTCGATTTGCTGTTTTGTGCCATTTTAATATAAAACTGCAAGATAAAGTGTTTCTTAAAAAAATTGCGGTGGAATAAGTCCATTCTCCGTAATCGCTATTAAACTATCATGTCCCCTCAGAGGGTTTAATAAAATGAGCAACCCGTAAGTTCGCCACAGCAACTCAACGTCAATCACTGAGCCACACCGTTACTAAATCCTAAAAGCAACTCAAGTTCAATATTTTGAAATTATTGAATACAATAAGCAATTGGCAGCCTGTGATTACAATGCACAGACGAAAAGAAAAATATATAAGTCAAACTAATACATAAATAAAGATAAGTAAGTAATCTAATATAAAATGACTAGCTTATGCCCGCGGCTTCGCACGCGTGGAATTTGGCCTGCCACGTAAAGTTTTCTGAAAGATCATTTTAAATAAATAATTTAATTATTTTTTTAAAATGTAAGTTACTCGAACATCCGAAATTTCAGATGTCTAACTTCAAAACTGACGGATTCTATACAAACTTTGAACCCCTTGGGGTGGAATTATCCGAATTTCTCTCTTAAACTATACACAGAACCTAACTACAAATTTCAAGAAGCTAAGTTCCTGATTTACCTTTAATTATATACTATAACGGGGGTGGGCACATGCCCCCGTGCCCCCACATAGATCATCATGTGATTTGCCTTTATTTATGTACAATAATGGATTCTCCAAAGTACCTAAAATACCCTCGGGGGAGGAACGTGCCCCCTTGCACCCTCCCATAAATCCGCGATTGCTATAATCTATGTCTTATTCTGATGTATAACCTATATTACTATAAAGTTTCATCCAAATCCGTCCAGTAGTTTTTGCGTGAAAGAGAGACAAACATACAAACATTCACATTTATCATATTAGTAAGATAGTAAAATTAGTAGGATATCAAAACAAATAGTTTCATTCATGTTCTTTCTGTTATTTTAACAACTATTATCATGTGAATTGCCTTTATTTATGTACAATAATGGATTCTCCACAATATCTAAAATACTGTCGGCGGGGGGCACGTGCCCCCTTGCACCCTCCCATAAATTCGCGCTTGCTATAGCCTATGTGTTATTCTGATGTATAACCTATATTACTGTAAAGTTTGATCCAAATCCGTCCAGTAGTTTTTGCATGAAAGAGAGACAAACATACGAACATTCACATTTATAATATTAGTAAGATAAATCCTCTTTAAACATACTGCTATGTATGTACGTCTATATTTTTGGTTATCAAGTTGAATATAAATATTAAGAGCTTTAGTGGTAACATTTAAAAATTAGTTTTAGCTAAACATAGTCATAATTTTAGATCAGATTTATTTCAAAGCTGACAGAAGTAAAAAAAAAGTTTCTGACTTTAGCCGTATTCTAAGAAGGATCATAGATTTAGTTGAAATAACTAAAAACCTTTCTCTAAAATAGAGCAAAAAACTCAAAAAGATACACTATTATTTATTATAATGCAATTGGGTGTCTTGATAATGCCTGAATAGGCGAAACGTCGACTGGTAAGTGGGTGTATTTTTGAATCATAAGGCTTTGCATTGTGGTTTTTCCCAATTGCATTATTATAAAAACCTTTCTTTTCACTCAATATCTTTGACAGTGGAATATGTATCTTACTTCACGGACCGAGACGTTATGAATTTTCCATATGCATTACTATGATTTATAATGCTAATTCTACAAAATATCTGATTGAGCAAGTGAAGGCGTGAACGTTTCATTTTCAAAACTATGTCGGTACAGTTAGTTCCAAATAAAAGCAAACCTATACCGGAGACATTTACAGTTACACGGCCGTTTCTTGACAACATTATTGGGATGTAGGCAACAATTCCAACATTAATCATACAATTCGACCTTTACCAAGCGGTGCTTTATCGTACGATTGCCCGCGCAGCTCCGCATTTGGACTCTCGGCGATTGCGCCCTGTCACACCGTTACAGTGACAATGAGAAATCGAGGGTTTGCTCGAAAAGAAAACCCGAACGGGAGCCGGAGATAAGATCGCAGGTTGGGAGGAACTTATTGCAGAATCGAAATATTAACAACTGTCAGGGGCGACACCTTTGAAATGCCTCTCGTAAGATTATTTATCGGCGATTCAACATTAATGGTACGATAATACGGAATATCTGATTCTAAAGGACTCTCATAGGACATAGGATTTATTCTCCTTTTTTATGCGAATTTCGTGTACAACATTGCCACCATTTTCGGAAATACTCGTTTCAACTGCCCTGTTCGGTATAGGGAAATAACATAAATTAAACGACTTTCAGAAATGGATAAAACAAATTTATGTGACATTATTTTTATTAAGTTATCTTTATATCTCTACGTTATTACCCTGGATGGTATAATAACACTTGTATAATAAACGGATACAGTTTTTTGAATATTTAAATTAAAGTTATTCGCAATGAAAACCTTTTTAGACAACAAAAGCATGTGTATTTATAAGTCTGATCTAGTTTTTTTTTTATGTTTTAAAAAAGAGAATATATATATTTCAATTTTGATATGTATTACTCACTTATACATGTCTTTTTTGAAGACGTGGATGTGGATGTCATATTATCGTATATATATTTGTGCAACTTTTTTAAAAAAAAGTATACTCTCCTTTATCAATGGCAAAGTAAATAAAAATGAGATTATTAGGTTAATATTTATAGCAAACTTTCAAAATAAATTTTTCCCTTACACGTTATTGTGTTGGAGATGTATTATAGAAAGATATTAATTTGAATAATCTGCTGTAATGAATCAGTCGACTAAAGTATTACTGAAATAAAAAAAAATCACAACAATAACGCGTGGGAGCCAAGATATCCTTCATTTAGCCCTGGAAATATTCAAAAGATATAGATCATAGCAGTGCTATAGAGACTTGAAGAAGTTATTAAATTGTTTTCCTGAAAAGTTGCCAGCCGATGGCGCCCCAACGATGGACTTGGGCCATGAGATATCTTACACTCTAATGAATTCTGAGTCTAACCTTTCCCCTCTTCTCTATTAATATTAATACACACCTCCGAGGCTTACCGTTTATAAAATGGTATTATTATTTATATTTATTTGTGTGGTGTGTGTGTGTATATAAGTGTGTGTGTATACGCTACACAGGTGGGGCGACGGTTCGAGGTCGCTCCGACCTACCGCGACGAATTCATTTTATTAATACTTCTACATTTTTCTTCCCGAGCAGTTGCATGGCATTGTTGATGGGATTCCTAGGAGAAATTCGGGCCACTCGGAGATATATGAGTCACCAAAATATGTCCAGATATTCGACACAGTTTCTAAAATTGTCACAGTTTTACTGAAACATCTCATTTTGTCCCGAATAAAAAAATAGAAATTGGGAGAGAGAGAGAGAGAGAGAGAGAGAGAGAGAGAGAGAGAGAGAGAGAGAGAGAGAGAGAGAGAGAGAGAGAGAGAGAGTGATTGGGGATCATTTTATTTTTCTATTAAATGTTTCTTTACATTGAAAACCATCCCAGGTATATTGAACTCTAGATGAGAACAGCTGATTCAAGCTAATTTCACAATTGTGTCCCGTAAGTTACTGTCCCTGAGCTACGTAGTAAGGTCCATAAGTTCTCGGCCTGTCCTGCTTCATCTACTTCAGACGTGCCGGAACCTGCACGCCTATACAGGTCCATGCCTGCTCACTCCATACCCATCGCCCGCACTTCCTCAGTCCTGTCAGTCAGTGTCCAGCCAGCTTTGAACGAAACTTCCCATTTTTACAATGTTCAAACTCGAGTACCGAGCGATTATTAAATCCTTTTGTAAAGAGGGTTTTACTCCTGTGCAAATTAAAGAGCGCTTGGATTGTGTAGACGGGCAGTCCTCCTCCTCGTATTCCACAGCTTGGGCAAAATTATTTAGGGAAGAGATTGGTCTAGGATAATGACCCGCCCATTGGAAGCTGTCACTTCTGAAACAATCCAACCTGTGGAATCTGAATTGCAGTCTGACCGGCTACTGAAAACCAAGGAAATATCAGCGAGGTTGGGGCTTTCAAAAACAAGTGTTTTGAGGATCATCAAAGGACATTTGCATATGAACAAGGTTAGTGCAAGATGGGTTCCAAAATTTTTTTCAGCGGCTTAAAAACAGGAACGAGTTCACTGCTGCGATGGATTTTTACGCGAGTATAATGCCACCCAAAGAATTTTTCCGACTCAAAGAGCTCCAAGCAGCAGTGGAAAAACATTTTTTCAACAAAGAGGAAAATTATTTTTTTCATGGTATAGAAATGTTGCCAAAGCGTTGTATTAAGTGTGTTGAACTTAGAGGAGAATATATTGAAAAACAGTAAGACCAGTTTTTCTTTCACTTTTCCTTCTATCCCAGACCGGAAACTTTTGGACCATAGTACAGTCCCTGGCCATATTAATGTGACCACTGGATAGATTCGTTCTTGTTACATGTTTGCATTATCTTTTTGTCTGCGTAATGATGTAAATCGAGTTTAAATATTAGTTTTATGGGTAAGTTAGTTACCTGATAATAATATAAAATTGAAAAAAATAGTTTCGAAAATGAATCTTTATTTTTTTTTAATATTTTGTGGTGTCACCCTATTTTACATATTGATGAAAAAAACTATCAAAATGGTTAAAATATATGATACAAATAATAAATCAATAATAAAATTACCGAATCCGACTTGTATTTAATGAAAAAGAAACAATAAATCCACAAAAATTTCATACACAAATTATGCACGCCGTCACTCATAAAACAAAATAGCTATATTTAAACTACTATCATTACTAAAAAAAAAAAATACTTTAAAAAACTTAAAACATTGTTGCCATTACTTAAAACAGCAATTTATTAAGACACGCGAAAGTATTATATCAAAAAAATTAAGAAAAAACAAAAAGAAAATAATCTTTCTTGGTGGTCACATTAATATGGCCAGGGACTGTACGTACCTTCCATTTCTAAAACAGCGGTTTTAACGTACGTTTTAACGTGTGCTTTTTTATTTTCTGTAATTTTGTTAACATAATTATCGTAAAGTATAATTATCCTTGGGTGTAATCAAGTTTTCGTTAGGTGATCAGCTGTAGTGGGTTCTTGTTTGGATCCTTTTCTCCCAGATTTTGGAAAAAAATTGAAGGGTAGAATAACATTTTTATAATTAATGAAGACATTTCTAAAAAAGTCACGTTAGTTACCGTCCCAGGTGTAAAATCATTTTTTTTTTTTTATTGCCTTACTTTAATGTTTTTCGTTCCTCGCCTAAGATTTTATTTTATGTAGGTAACATTTTTATTTAATTTTGTATGTATCAGCTTTATTGATTTATATGACTATTTGTATTTGTAATTGTACGAATTGATTTTTTTTTAAATGTAAAAAGGTTGCATTAGTAAAGTGAGGTTGTAATGTAAATTATTTTATTCTACCTACCTACTCAAGAGCTGACCATCATAAGTAACATGCAGACTTAGTCCTCAGTATATGCGAGTGTGTAGTTGGTGGATCCTAAGCAAGTGTTTACGACTGCGGTGTGGAAGTTATATTAATAAATATTCAGTGAAACATAACACTGGCAACTACAATAACCATTTATTATAATGGCGGGAAGGCTAACTCTTGTAGATGCACTAGCTTCAGCAATTAATAAAGCAAGTAATTATGATGTAAGCCGGAGATGTTAGTACTCGACCGGCGAGGTTCTGCACTTCAGCCGTGGTAGAGTTTAATATGTGTCTCCTTAATTCGTGATATATTTTTCCGATAAACTGCCAGTGTATTATAATTTATGTTTATGAGATCTAGTGAATAATTTTTTACGTGGGGGCTGGGAAACTATGTCAGCTTTTATTCGTATTTATTTACCGAGATGTTTTGAATATTATAAATTCTTGCGATATATCTTACAACACAGTATTTATACAGGTTAGAAACACGTAACTAATTATTACATGTATTCCATATCTCATTATCGCAATATTTGTGTTCAATGTTTGATCCATTTTAAAATTATGGCAAACTATTTGTCAAAAAGCTAACGGGAGATCCTTGGATCCTTGGTTTTAAATGTTCCCTTTTTTTTTTTTTTTATGTGCGATGTATTTATGTGTCCTCTACACTTAAATTAACTTCTGAAGCATGATGAGTATCAAATTATACCTTTGATTACATTTGATACTATAATATTAAATTATACTAAAGATGCATGCAAGTACATAGCTTACACATTTATAAAATTTCTAATAAGTAGTATACGAATATTTTTATTTTATCAATTTAACATTATTTAAATATCGCTAACACATATTTACTAATCCTACTAATATTATAAATGCGAAAGTTTGTATGTTTGTTTCTCTTTCACTCAAAAACTACTGAACGGATAGAGGCTACAGCAAGGGCGGATTTAGGAGGGGGGGGGTACGGGGGCACCTGACAGTTTTTTCGGTACTGGGGAGAATCCATTATAGTACATAATTAAAGGCAAATCACATGATAATAGTTGTTAAAATAACAGAAAGAACATGAGTGAAACTATTATTATGATATCCTACTAATATTATAAATGCAAAAGTTTGTATGTTTGTTATTCATTCACGCAGAAAGTACTGTATGAATTTGGATGAAACTTTACAGTAATATAGGTTATACATCAGAATAATACATAGGCTACAGCAAAGGCAGATTTAGGGAGGGGGGGCACGAGGGCACGTGTCCCCCCAGACAATTTTATGTGTTCTGTGGAGAATCCATTATAGTACATAATTAAAGGCCAATCAGGAACATAGCATCTTGAAATTTGGAGATAGGTTCTTTATAGAATTTAAGAAAGAAATTTGGATAATTCCACCCCAAGGGTTTCTGCCCTAACTACCCTAATATAATAGGGGTTCAAAGATTGTATGGAATCCGTCAGTTATGAAGTTAGACATCTGAAATTTTGGATGTAAGAGTAACTTATAATTAAACAAAAAATTGAATTATATATTTAGAATGATTAATTACGCGAGCAAAGCCGCGGGCAAAAGCTAGTAAGTAATAAAGGCATAATTTTTGAAGTTTTTATTATTGAAATTAATCATAATGATATGCTTTTATAATTGGAAAAATGGTTTTCATACTTTTAAAAACAGTACTAAATGTTGCATTAGTTGTACTTTACTGTATATATAATATACAGTGTATTATGTACACAATGTGTATATAATAGTGATACTGATTATAACTGAACTATTTGTCTATCTTACGCGCCTTTACAGCATGATTGTTAGTACTGTAATTACATGTTTAAATTTATAAATATATGTTTTCGACGGAAAAATGATTTATCTGGTTGTTAGTTTTGCCATCTATCCAGAATGCTGTATTGAGAATAAATTCTTTGTTTTTTTTGTTATTTCCAAACGCTCTAATTTTACAAATAACTCATTTTTCTCTCTTGCCAAACTATAGCTCTGAAATCAATTATACCATCTTTGAAAAATCATGGTCTGACGAAACTACTTGCCATAAAGATTCATTCATAAGCTGTAAAATCTGTGTAGAAAATGACAGTGGAGTATTTTTTATGTACCCAAATTCGCAAATAAAAAAAGCAAATTGTTCTGTTTTTGTTTGGTTTTTAGAATAGTTAGTCAAATACCATTACTTCAGTTTTTTTTTATCATCTCCTTTCTTGATTAAAATACCCCAAATCCTTGGTGACTATCACTACAGACCTGCTGATTTCAAATCTTAAAAAATAATAATGTAAAACATGAGAGAAAATAAACTTGTTATATAAAATTAAATTGCAGACCAAAGATGTTTACTTAAATGAAGTTCAGTTAATTCAGCCAAAAAAATGGCAACACACATCGCTCCTTTAAAAGAACGAACGACTCAAAAAAACTTAACTTTTCATAGAGGTATTTGAATGTTTCATGTGAGTTAAAAAAATAAAAAATTGGATATTGGTAAAGCAAAGCATTAATACAGTAATGAAGGTTTGAAATCCTTTTATTAACCATTTTCAAAAGCTTGAAACTTTTTTTTTTTTCAACTTATTCTCATGAAACTTGTAGGTTCAAATATTATACAACTCAAATTATGACGTAATGGAAATAAAACATCAGATATGTCCTTCTGAATTAAAAAGCCGTAAATTTCTACTAAAGGCTTAACTCAAAATTGCCAATTTTTGAGTAATTTCTTTCTTTTGAAGTAAGTTATTTGAAGATATACTTCATATAAATCTGCAATAAAATAGAAATTTATTACATGATCCATATATTACCAATTTAACAGATGTTTCTTATATTATAAGGTTCATCATGTGTTCGATAGAAAAAGCTAGTCAACATAAAATTATACAGATATTTTATTTAAAGTATTTCTACAGTACTAAACAACTTCAAGAGGAAAAAAACAAAAACAATTATCCTGCAAACAACATAAGTTTCGAGTCTTTTTTTTAAGTGTTTATTAATAACCTTCGATAGTTCTAGATTTGACGACTGGATATTCCATAAACCAGGACACATCAAGGAGACTTCATCTTGAATAAAAATTTGACACCATTCTTATGAGGATGACAGAAGAATTAATTTACATTACCACTCCGATCCCGTTTCGCAAGGTACTTAAAGTTGAAAATACCCTATATGTCAAAATCAGATTTCTTCTCGGTTATCGTAATACCCAGGGATAGATCTGGAGGAGATAAGGAACGGTAGGGGCAATGGTAAGGCGATGGTAATGTGGAACACTTGCAGCCTGCGGTAAACCGAGAGTTTCATCAGGCCTTACACAACACGCTTGCTCGCTAACCGAAATACATTTCTTCTCCTTTTATATGTTTTCTTAATTTTATTGTCACTAACAAGAATAGTAAAGGAGCTAAATGAGCTGTAAAAGGATTCAAAAGAGGGCGGCGCATTGCTCAAAGGTTTCAGGTGTGGGACGCCTCGTGCTAATGTATGGAAAGCAACGGCAACATATTTTGAAAGAACACTTTTCTTCTTAAACGAATATTTATATACTAGCTTTGACGCAACGTGTTCCATCTCACATCCAACCTAGTAAGGCACGTTTCCAAGGATGACATGCAAATCCCTGGAGCGTTTCGCAATTTTTTCCTTACGAGATTACTGAAAATATCGATATACGAAGAATATCGATAAATATATGTTATTAAAAACAAAATCTCTTTCGATATAGGAAAGCTGTCTAGCTCATAGGGTGGAGCAGGTTCAAACCAAGCTGGGGTTAAAAGTATTTAATCTTCTAACCGTTGTAAATGTGCCCTGAAGGAACTATAGACCCTACTGGGATTCAACCAAACACGCTTTTATTAGCTTCGCCTTCAAGTAGGTATTTATACAACTGAACCATTGAGCTCCTTGTTTGGCCACTTACAAAAACATGTAATTGAATTGAACGTCAGCACATTTCTCAAGGACCGATGACAATCCAATAATTTAATAAGTTTGTCTTATTATCCTGAACAGTATATTCAGGATTTGCGATTTTCCATATCCGCAAACACGGTAGTGTCTTATGCCAAGTGCTGAGGGATTCATGGCTTTATCATTGAGTAAAGGATATGATTATTAGCAAGATCATCTAGGGAGTTATGTATAATTAAAAAAAAAAAAAAATGATAGTTCAAAAAAAAAACTAAACGCGTTTATAGCCAGCCAAACTAAAATTAAAAAATAACTAATAGTTTACAAAACACGTGTGAAAACAATTAAAAAATAGAAAATAATTTTCAAATAGAAGACATTATATTATTTTTTTTTTAAATTACATTTTGTATTACTAATGTAAATTTAAATGTCTTTTTTTCAAAACCATTGAGGATAAACGTATTTAGAATTTTTTTTTAAAAAGCCTTTATTCTAGTGTCAAGCCCTGAAGAAGATCTGCAATGTGGGTCGAAACGTTGAGCTTTCTAATAAACATGCTAGAGATCGCTTCTATCTCTTCCGCCTTGCTCGCTTAACGGTTTTTTCATTGCTAGTCAGCCGTTACACCCAACGACTTCGCTCTCCAAATCGGTACGTCTTTTATTTATATTTTATTTATTATATCCTTTTCTCTTTATCCTTTCTCCATTCTTCACACTACCTATTTTCCTATTTTTCCCCCTTATCATTTTGGCATCCATCATATGTTGGTAATTAAGAGTTCATATTTTTAAGCACTAATTTTAATTTTTCAAATTCATTAATCCTATCAACTATTTTTCAAACAGTCATTGTACACTATTGTTACTGTACAATAGTATTTCACTAATTTTAATTTTTCAAATTCATTAATCCTATCAACTATTTTTCAAACAGTCATTGTACACTATTGTTACTGTACAATAGTATTTCTATTATTCACATTAGTTATTGTACATACAGTTCCATACTTTTCTGTAACATGTAACATCTTTAAGTCCGTTATCATGCATTTAATATCTTTATTTTACTAGTTTTTCTCTATTCTTCATGTTCCAACCTTTTTTTGTATCTGTAAATATTCTCATTTTGTATCTTTGGTTTACCTCCTCCTTTTTGATTTTCCTTTATATTATTTTTACTTTACTATCCTTTCTGTACATTTATTTTCTGTATTTTATTTTATATGCGTTATTTATAATTTATCATTTCTGCTCATTTTCTTTAATTTTATTAAATCTGTTTTACTTTATTATATCTGTCATTATTTTCATTTTCTTTTCATTATCATTAATTTTGTTATATCTGTCTTTATCTTAATTTTATTATATCTGTCACTATTTTAATTTCTTTTCATTATCATTAATTTTTTTAAATCTGTCTATATCTTAATTTTATTATATTCTGTCACTTTTTTAATATTCGTTATCTTTCATCTTCATATCTGCCACTATTTTAATTTTCTACATTACTTGTCACCATATTATTGTTACTGTACATTTTTATATTTTTTGTTCTGTTTGTTTCTCTCTCATAGCCCTGAAGATGACCTACACTGTAGGTCGAAACGTCGGCACATAATTATAAGTTTATTACTTATTCAGTGTTTTTTTTACTGCACCCCCAACTATCTCCTTTACATTAGATCATCCAGTCAACTGTTTTCATCTCATTCTAATAAACAGTTCTCTCAATATAAGAGAATTTATTTTACCTCCACTCGGACCATTTTCTTCTTCATATATGTATATATATATATATATATATATATATATATATATATATGTATATATGAATGGTCAACTAATATTATTCGACATATATTTAGATTCAGATCCATAAAGAAAGTTACGAGAAGTTTTCTTGAGAGTGAAAATGAAATAATATCCTTCCAGCGTCTCAGCTTTCGAGTTTGAATATTCATCGGAAACAAGGAAATTCTAGTGGAGGCTACACTGAATTAACCGAGAACCAATTTTTCGTGTTGTGGGTCACGATTTGACCCGAGGTTAGGATAGGAGGCAAACAAAAGAAAGGCTGGTACCATCGCTAGAACAACGGGAAAACTCATTTACCGCGCCAATGCCTCGCCAAGCTAATCGTCAGAGGGGCTGCGAGAGGAAACAAGTGTAATAGCCGTGGGTTCTTTGCAATAAAAAAAAAAAAAAGTAGAATGGTGAAAACCGCTTTTCTTTCATAAGAAAATAAGGCACTTTCATCTTATACGGACTCCACTGATAAGATTGCTTAATCTTACATTTCGACACTTCAAAAGTACAACGACGTATTAAAAATTTGGCATTTGTGATTGATTGAAGCTTTTTAATTCAGGAATGACATATCTGATATTCCATAACAAACATGTTTATTTTTTTATTTTTCCGAGGCTTTTAATACTTTCTTGAAATTGAAATAGCCTAGCGTTCTATTACATGTTTATTTAAAAGTTATGAGTTAAATATTATGAGTTGTATCAGGTTTGAACTTTAAATTTTATGGGAGTAATGACATAATTTAAAATCAAAAATGTATTAAGCTTTTAAAAATTGTCCAATGGTTGATAAAAGAATTTGAATGCCATCATTATAATGGGAATGCTTCGCTTTACCAATATTCAAATTTTCACTTTTATAACCTTTACGGAACTTAAGTTTTTTGAGTTGTGACGTTGTTCTTATGAAGGAGCGATTTCAGGAAGATATAACATTTAAATTTAAAAAATGATAATAACATTTATACATTAGAGGGCAGCCTACTGCAATACTATCCAATATTCTTTTAAATAGGCCTTTTAACAGATGCCATTTTGTTACACCAGACATAGGCGAATCTCATGGCATTGGTAATTTTAGTCTTTTCGTTATAAGCATATTCTACATATAACATGTTCTAACTCTTAAAGGACAACCAAGATTTAAAAAAAAAATTAAAAATAAATGAATTTTTAGATTCACCATAATGTAACTTTCATGAAAATATTTATTTCATTTTATTTTTAAAAGATTATTTTTCATCGAAAAAATCGCGGATTTTGAAAAAAATCACGCGGGAAATGAAAACTTTTAAACGCTTCATTTTGGCTTGGTGACGTCATTAGGCTTGTTTACATTTTGTGATAAGAAATTCATATGATGGTTTTTATCATTTTCATATAGGATATTATGCTCATCTTGGGAAATAAAACAATTGCTTATTAATTTAATCGACTTATTTCAAGTAAAGAGTCAATTTTTGTTATTATTGGCTTATTATTCAATAACTGTTAGTTTTATCAACATAACCTATATATAACAAAGGTTTCTTTATGATCTTTTTTTGAGTGTGCTTAAAACTTTGTAATGCAAAAATACTTTTTTTAACACAATCACTTGGCTCACTCAATGACGAAGTAGAAATCTGTTTATCATCAATATATGATGAAACGTTATCTGAATCACTGGATATGGCGGATTGTTTCCAAATTCTCTCTTCCTTGAGGAGTGCCCACAACATGAAAGTTATTTTAGAAACTTAGGAATGGAGAGAAAAATCCAAACGATGCTGGGTGATAATGACACAAATTTTAAAGCAATGATTGAATTTCCCAAGAAAGAAAGTATATTTCGTAAAATCTAATAGACCAAAAATTATAGAACAGGACACTGAAGACCTTAGACCTTAAGTGTCCATAAATAATCAACCTAACCTGAATCACTGGAGTCATCACTATAAATGTCACTGGCAAGAAGTTTTGGTATCTTCATGGGTGATATTTGCAAATGTTTTACCATATGAACTTTAGACATGAACTTTTTAAGCATTGTGGTTTTCTGATGTGCATGATACTTGTGTTTCTGCATCCAATTTTGAAGAACATGTAGGCATTTTCATTATTGGTTGTGAGACATTCAATCCTGTGTTTTTTATGTTTTCATTATTCAATATTGATGGTTGCAAAACATCACTGATTAGTGATTGTCTCATGAGGTCTTGGTTGAGATGAATGTGCTAGGATCTTTGTTTGGCAATTGAATTTGGTTGGTACTGCTTCTTTTTTCAAAACTATTGGACCCCCAAAACTAATCTAACTTTAATGGTATTTTCTACTTCTTCTTCTTCCCGGAACAGAAGAGGAAAAGAAAAGATCAAAATCACTGCATCTTAAAATGGTGTTTGTTTATGAGGGAGTTTACATGCACTATACACTGACTAATTATTGTTGAAACTATTCTAACTTTACACTTTATTCACCGTAGAAGATCTATACAAAGAAGCCATAACAATCTTTGAAGCATGATTTGTACATATAATTTGACTGATAACATTATCCAGACAATCATCTTATTTAAACATCGAGAAAGACACATTTAGAGTGCAGGAGAAGTGAAGAGTACAAAACTTAAACTTACATTAAAATGATCTTCAATGGCGTAACAGTTTGTAGAAGGAGTCAGGTTTTTCTTTTCTTCTTATCAGAGAAAACCACTTTTTTCTTCTTATTGGATCCACGGGAACTTTAAGGAACAGTTTATCTGGGGTTGATTTTGTGCTGCTTTCACACATTGGCAGACAACAGTATTTGTAAGACATGATAAGTGATTTAAGCTAAAAATGGTTAAAAAATAATTTTGTTACAAGGAAAAGTAGTGAGATAAACTGACAACAAGCCTGATAACGTCACGTTGTCTTATCAAAACTAACCGTTTTGGCGCGAAATTCAAACAGAAAATTTTCGACGTCAAAAATTTCATGTTTAAAAAAAATTTCCATAAAAATTAGCGGTAGCCCATTATTTAAGGTTGATAGATTTCATTGAAACCATTGTTGAAAATCATCTTGGTTGTCCTTTCTTCAGCTTCTCAATTGACACCTCCAAGTCATTGTTTTCATATAGTGTTTCATGATGTGACCTTCCCTTCTTTTAAGTCAATATCCTTTTTTTTTTTGTTTGATCTTTGTTTGGAAGAAAAAAGACACAAAAACAAACCTCAACCAACAATACCAGATTCTGTGAGACCTGAAGAAAGTGAATTATAAGAGAGTATTCCCGAGAATGAATGATAAAAAAAGGTTTTAAAAAATCAAACTGCTAAGTGCTTCCTAGCAGGCCACATCGAAGTATAAGTAGTGCTTAATCTTTCTCACGAAAAAAACTGAAGTTTTAGGAATTGTCGAAGCAGATATTAGAAATAGGAAAAAATAAATAAATCAGGTCCAAGGTAATAAAAATTTACGACTCTAATAGTCTGTACTATTTATATATTTATGTGTTTATATAATATTCAGAGAATAAATACTATCCATGCTATACTACAATCTGATTCAACTTGAACTGGCATATTAATGGTTAATATTTAAATAACCTAAAAATTGGATTAGAAAAAAATATACCTATTTAAACAATTAAATCTATAACTCTTTCGTTTTTGTAGGATATACATATTAGTTAGCATGTTTCTTAGTAGTAAACAAAAAGAAAACCTACAATGCGTTTGTTGGAAAATTTTACCAACACTTTTTAATCTAAAGCAGATTTGGTTTTATACAATGCGTTGGATAGCATTTTTCTAGGTAGTAAACCAAAAAAAAAAAAATCCTACAATGCGTTCGTTGTTTATTTTATAAATTATCAAATAGCACTTATACAACAACCTTGACATCCCTGAAACTGACAAAGGAATCGAAATTAATTTTTTTTTTTTAAGAATAATTTATTGATATTTACAACTGTAGTTATATTTCATCAAGTAAATCTGCTGTATGAACAAAAGACATGAAAAAAAAACACTTGTGGAGAAACTACCCATTGATAGCACTCCAATAAAGTTCTATAGTAGAAGTTCTCGAGGCCATCTTCTTTTAAGACGCCTCGGAGGGTTATCAGGAATATTATGGGGAGCAAGTTGAGAGACTAGCGGATTCAAGTGTGTATGGAGCTTTTCATAGAAGGATAGGTATCTATATTGGGCTAAATCAGCAACATATGGGATATTAAGATCATGATGGATGAGTTTATTTGTGACATACTAAGGAGCATTGATGATTTTACGAAGGATTTTGGATTGTAAGGATTGGATACGAGATGAATTGGATGGTTTAGTAGAGCCCCAAAGCTCAACTCCGTATGTCCAATTAGGCCTGATAACTGTCATGTAAATGAGTCTTTTGTAATTAATTGGGAGCTTTGAGCGTTTGTCCAGTAAATGTTGAAGTAGGCGAAATCGTCGAGCAGTTTCTTGTCTTTTCAGACTTGTATGCGAAATCAAAATTAAGATTCAATATGATAAACATATAATTAGAAATAAAAACAGTTATCAACGTAAGCACGTACATTTAAGAAGATCAGGATTAAAAGCGAATAACTCCATTATTTTAGCTTGACATCCACATTTTTTGCTAGTTTAGTCAAGCAATTTTGCCTAAAATTGATACTTTGCTGAGCACCTATTAAGTCCAGAAAATATTTGGTTGGGTGTTGTATATCTTTGATATGGCGGCAACAGGCTTAATTTTTATTAACAAATTTTTTTTTATTCGTCACATCCATTATTATTATTTGCGCCAGGTTTAATGAGAATTAATAATGAATAGAATCCTTAATAATTGCATCAGGATTAATGAGTTCGACGGATACTTATGAATGCCTCTTCCGTAATAAGGACTAAAAGAGAAGTAAGAAATAAATCATTACTATAGGTAAGGTGCTAATTTAATAGCTAACATTAGACTGTTAACGGCATTCTCCATTGGAGGTAATTATGGCCTGTTTTTTAGGATTGGGTTCGGCCATTTCAATGATGAAGTGTACAGTACCCACAGCGCTGGGCTCTTTCTTTATCTTGTTGCGATCTACTGATGACGTTCATCCTTAGCTTTAAATTTGTAACTTTCTTCCAGTACAGAATAAACCGGATCAGTTTAACTAAATGTTTAATTTGTTCAAATATCTCAATAGAGATATTCAGCCTATTAAAAACGTGGATATTAGTTCTGCAGGTTATCGCTTCGATTTGAGTTACACCAAGTCTTAACTGTTTCTTTGATTCATTTTTAATACTCTCCAAAATACTAGTTAACGTAAACTTGAGTCAACAAGAGCATTTAATCATCATTTCATGTATAAATGAACGTTCCAACAAACATATTTCATCCATACTTCGAAATGTTAATTGAAACATCTATTTCTTGATGCAATGTTTACCGAGACATACACATTCCCCATAATTGCATTCTCTTTTGTATTTTACATTTCTCATACTAATGCTCACAATATTTAAGACAGGTTCCCTATCTGCTCTAACAGATACTACTATAAAAAACATTTATAGTAAAGACCATCTTGTAAGGAAAGCACAAGTTTATGCATCAATGCATCAATCAATCTGAATAAGAACATATCTTTGGTTTGGATTCCATAGCATGTGGGAATTAAAGGTAACGAAGTAGCAGATCGGGCTGCCAAGGAAGCGGCATTGTCATCGATTGACATTACATGTATCTACACCTCATCCGACATATGCCACTTTTTAAAATGTGAAGTAAAACTAGCTTGGGCCCAGCTTTGGGAAAATACTGGGGAACTAAATAAGCTGAAAACTGTAAAAAAAGGAATTAAAAATATAGAAAAGTTCCAACCGCAGTAACAGAAGGGAAGAGGTGGTTGTAACAAGGCTCAGAATAGGCCACACCCGAATTACCCATGGTTACCTTATAACAAAGGACAGTCCACCGAAGTGCACAACATGTAATAACACACAATTAACAATTAAACACATACTGGAGGACTGCCCCCTCTGCGATAGTTATCTTCAGGAAGCTCAATTATAAAGATACCTCCCAAATATTCTTGGTGATAATAACAAAAATATAGACACAGTCATCAAATTTCTAAAAAAATATATTCTTTTTAACAAAATTTAAAAAATGGTCAAGAATATAAAGAATAAAGAAACAAAGAAATAATATAGATTGAAGGACGGACACTGAAGACCCTTGATGTTGAGTGTCCATAAGCAATTCTACCTAAGCTAACCTTTAAGACAGGTAAATTAATTCGTTATCCGTCATTAATGAAGCCAATGGGATTGCAGACCCGCCGTTTGAGCGTGGTCTCGAACAAAACTCCTCCTTGCAGAACCGTTGTCTTAGAAACAGTACGATTTCTAACATTTATTGAACCCTTGATATTTACATGAATCAAGGCTTTTATCAATTGAAAAAAATGAGCCTATGTTTATATCTTAAATAAAAGTAAATCTAACATTTCTGATAAAGGTTATTATTCTGTAATTTAAGCAAATATAGAGGAAACAGCTCAATTTCTTTCAGGTAAAGGCCAAATCAGGTTTTATTGATTTTGCCTGAATTTTATTTTCTCCTCCAAGTATAACTTAAATTTTAAAACTCCTAGGAATGAGACATCAACTCTCCTTGGTATTTTCTCACGTTTATTTTACGATTGTATTAAAATGTCCGAGGAAATATTTCATATAGAACTTTATATTTAAATAAGGAAACGTAAGTGAAATGGACCTTGTGAGTGCAAACTAAAATAAAAAAAATTATAATTTTTTATTAATTAAATTTTCTCTTCAAAATAAAAATATTTAAAATAAAATGTATGTTAAAATCGAATAAAAATTATAATGCTGTAAAAACATTTGGAAACTTTCTAAAATTATAATTTCAGAATTTTCACAACCCAAGTTATCATTCATGAAATCACTGATAAAAATTTCTAAAATGTTCATAAAAATATATATATACACACTTACATGTGTACATTTCTTTCTGAAATATGAATTCGGATGTTTGATTTCATTATGAGAGTTTAACCATTTATTTATAACTTGTTTGTTTGGTTTAACATCACTTTATGTTGCTATGGCTAATGGACTGTACTACTATGGGAGTCCTTAATTTTGCCAATTAATTCAGTATATAGATTTTGAAAAACAAGTTAAAATTGCACATGGTCCTCATTTTACATCCCTTCCGAACTAGAACTTAACCAAGGATTTTTATTCTCTTTAAAAAACTCTAGGGCTACCTGCCAAGCTGTGAACCCGCGGGTCGCGGACCTAGGACAATGGGCGTTGTTATGCTTACCACTACACCACAGGCGACCCCTATTTATTTACTTCTGTTCTAATTACTTTTGATTTAATTCTATATTCAAACTGTGGAAATACAAATATCGATATTTTACGATCTCAAGCTCTTCCTTCAAGCAATTTTTTCCTTTTTATACACAGTTTGTTCATCACGAAAATTTTCAAGCAGAGTAAAAAATCTATTTTATATTTTATTATTCTTATGATGGTGATAATTTTTAAATATTTTTATTTTGAAGAGAAAAGATTTGTTCAGGCCGGGATTCAAACCTGACTCGTATCAGGGCCAGACAAATCCATTCTCCTGGAATGGATATGTGGATGGGAATGTAAAAATCCTTAGTTATCCCGTCCTTTGGAAGACACGTCAAACGGGGATACGGATCCTGTAAGATGCCAAGTAATCGTTAAAAATCCCTATCCTGGATAAGCAAAGTTTTGAGCTCCCACATCGTCCGATTAGCCATAATAGCATGGAGTGGCGTAAAATGAAAAAACAAACAAATGAAAATTTTCAGTTTTCCTGGAAAATATCCTTATCCTCCATAGCTGAATTTAAATTTTGCAGCTTCTTTCGTAACGGCTTACACCCATTCTGAGATTATTCAGGGGCAAAAGTGGTAATTTTACTACAGGTTTCTTGTTCCTTATTTTATTATTTATATATTTAAGCAGCGATTCAGTTCACAAGATCATCAAATCTGACACAGTCAATCTCAAATCTGACACAATAAAAGTGACCTCCACTTATATTATCTTATTTGCTACTTATAACTTTTTATTTTTAAGTAATGGCACGAAAATATGCGAACGCATTGATTTCTATTAGCCATTAATTTCTTAAGAACATGAACCAAGTTGACTGACTCGTAAATAAGAAAACTGAAAGAATGCGCTCGTGACTTGAAGAACTGTGAGCCTCCGCTCAGAGACTTAGCCTCAAACAGTTGACGTCTAAACAGAACTATCTTTCTAAAATCCTAGAGAGTGGCCGAGGTCTCTCTTATCTGAGATACTTACACTTTTCCCATAAAAAAAACTTTCTCATGCACGAACTATAGACAAAATAACTAGAGCATGGACATAGTTCGTGAGTATTTCTTGCATCTTCCAGAACCCCAACAGGTAGATACAGTATCTTAGTCACGTGCAATGCGTTGCTTTTTGATTTTTATACGAAAACTTGTATATATAATAGAATTAGTTTCAAGCCTTTAGGCAATTCCACCTTGCTCTCCCGTTTTATATAATAAATAACAATATCATACTATAATTTCCCACTTGATAATAAGGTTGAATGACCAACATTCTTTTAAGGTCCTGAAGTTATCATGGCAATGAAACGAGCTCCAATTGAAACCGGTAAACACTTTTTTATAGGAGCGTTAACAGCTAAGAATGAAACCTCTTTGGGCTCATCCGGCCTCTATAAAGTAACATAAAACCACTTTAAAGAAAACAACACTTGACCGTGATGTAGCTCGAATCAACTTCTCCACAAATTTTGTCCAAGAAAAAATACAGTCTCTACTATTTTTATTTTTTTAAATTTGTTTGTAAATTATATTCCCTTCCTTTGGTCTGTACCATGATGTTATAATGCTTATTTCTATCATTGACCTAAAACTTATATTAAGTTTTTTTTTTTAAATTTATTTATTGATATTTACAACTGTATTACAATAATACAACAAGTAAATAGGATAAGTGATACATAATGACATGATAATGACAAGTAGAGAAACTACCCATTGGTAGTACTCAATTCAAAGTTCAACTAAGAAGGCCACGTGGCCATCATCTTTTCAGACGTCTCGGAGGATTATCGGGAATTGATGAAGCTAGGTTTGAAACTAGAGGGTTTGAGTGGGAATGAAGTTTGCTATGAAAGGATAGATACCGGGTTCGGGCCAAATCAGCAACAAAAGGGACATTAAGGTCGTTATGGATGAGTTTATTCTTAACAAAATACGGAGCATTGAGGATTTTACGAAGAATTTTGGATTGTAAGGATTGGATAGGAGAGGTATTCGATGGCTTAGTGGAGACCCAAAGCTCTCAAAGTCCAAATAGGTCGTATGATGGTTTCTTGTCTTTTCAGTCTTGTATGAGGATTCCAGGTCAATCGTTTGTCGAGGTGCAACCCTAAGTATCGGATCTGTTTAACAGACACCAGTAGGATATTATTAAAGGATACTGAAAGGCAGGAAGTCATTTGCTTACGACGTAAGGTAAAAGTGATTTGATGCGATTTTTGAGAATTTATTTTAATTCTCCAGTTTTGACACCATTGTTCAAGATCAGTGATATGGGATTGGAGGCTTTAGGATGCAATGACTGGATTGGTGTTGACTGATAATACAAATGTATCCTCAGCATACGTGGTAAGGATAGTATTAGGATGAGTTGGGATGCCAGCTGTATAAAAGATTGGGCGAAGGATACTACCTTGAGGATATTAAAATATTGAATACAATAGTTGCGTAAATACTTATTTGGTAAGGAGGATTATCTAAATTTAAAAAAAAAACATAGAGTTAATATTTAATGACAAGTGATCAGCTGAAAATATTCCTATTAATTTCAGTTGTATCTATAGTATTTATATCTGTAGCAAATGATTATGCGTAATTTATTCTTCGTTCAGTAATTTCATTTTAGCCTAATTTCTTCTACGATTTGATTGTTTAGTGGACTTTACTAAGTTTCATGACTATTGCGAAAAATGTCTAGAGGTTTCTGCCGAGCAACAATTGTTGAGACAAGGCAACGACCCAAAGATGCTCAATATCGTAGTTATACTTTCATATGTGAGACTTCGCGCTGCACAGTGTTCTGAATCATGAAACTAAAATAATTTTTTTTTTTAAATGAACTTTTACTCTCTATTTTTTAACTAATCTTTGTGAGTTTTAGTAGAAATCCTTTGACATGCATTTGTTTTGATGCTGCGTTCTGTTTAGAATGGTGGTTCCGACAAATTAAGGCCAGAGCATGAAATTTATAAACAGCTTAAATAATAATTAGGAAAAAATTTATTTTCGGTAAATATTTTCATCCTTAAAACTCTCGATAGATAGTGAAAAAATCAAATTATATGTAGAGCAGCTAATAAAAGAAAATACTTTAGAAAAATCTGCAATTAAGGAAAGTTTGCCCAAACTTTGGATAGGGTGAGTTTAGAGATATTAAGAAAGGTTTTTTTTTTTTTAGAATAATTTATTGATATTTACAACTGTAATTATATTACATCATGTAAATCTGCTGTATGAACAAAAGACATGAAACAAAAAAATGTGGAGAAAGTACCTATTCATAGCACTCCAATAAAGTTCTATAGTAGAAGGTCTCGAGGCCATCTTCTTTTCAGACGCCTCGGAGGGTTATCTGGAATATTATGGAAATCAAGTTGAGAGACTAGAGGATTCAAGTGTGTATGGAGCTTTTCATGGAAGGATAGGTATCTAGTTTGGCCCAAATCAGCAACATATGGGATATTAAGATCATGATGGATGATTTCGTTTGTGACATAATAAGGATTTTACGAAAGGATTTTGGATTGTAAGGATTGGATACGAGATGAATTGGATGGTTTAGTAGAGTCCCAAAGCTCAACTCCGTATGTCCAAATAGGTTCAGACTAACTGTCATGTAAATGATTCTTTTGAAATTAATTGGGAGCTTTGAACGTTTGTCCAGTAAATGTTGAAGTAGGTGAAAATGTCGAGCAGTTTCTTGTCTTTTCAATCTTGTATGAGGATTCCAAGTGAGACGTTTGTCCAGATGGAGTCCTAGGTAAGATAGGCTTTAAACACCAAAAATGATCAAAAATTCATTAAAAGACTGAATCATTAAGTCAGATGCGTACTTTTGAGCTCATGTTTGGCATTAAACTATAATATAGATATGATAGAAATCAAAGAAAGGCGAATCATTAGGGAAAATTAGGACCGCAAAATACAGCAGAAGGCTGGAAATAACTAAGTAACCCTGAAATAGTTCAAATGTAATAAAAATTTCAATACCTGTGTTTTTTGGAAATTTCGTATTGACCAGTAAGATTTTCAAATAAATGTGGTGAATAGAAGATGGCAAGCTGGGTTTACAAAGTGAAAAAAGTTTTAGAAAGAAATAATATAAGAACAAAAGAAATAAATGGCAGAGAAGCTTTTCGGTAAAATGTATTGTAAATGGAAGGATTCTAACGCAGCGAGAAAAAGATCCAAAGTGGTCTGAGGATAGGTAGAGTGAACAGATGAAGCCATTTAAGAACAACAAAAAATTGGCACGTCATCTTTAATGGGTTATTCGCAGAGAAAAAATAAAATATATAAATATTCTTTTAGGCTTCTACGACCACTATTATTACAAAATACTTTGTTTATTTCTTCTGGTTTAGACCGTGTAGATAAATTTTTCGCCAAAGTTTCGTCAACCATGCTGCTGACTTCCTCAGGGCTGAGATGAGAAGGACTCATAACTCATTCTCATCTCAGCCCTGAGGAAGTCAGCAGCATGGTTGACGAACCGTTGGCGAAAAATTTATCTACACGGTCTAAACCAGAAGAAATAAACAAAGTCTTTTGTAAAAAAAAAATTTTTGACGCACTATGCTACATATGGTAACAGAAATTACTTTGGATGTTCGTAGGAACAATTAGTGTAGCCAAATTTAAATTGATAATGGATTTTATTAATACTAATTATTGTTTTAACCCATACAAAGATTGGCGTAGTATTGTTACATAGTATATTATCCCTGTTACCAACATGTTAAGTTTTGTTCAATTACAATTCTTTGTTTCAATTCTACCTCTACTTGGATTCATTGTCCTCTTTGATGATGTTGATGTCAAAGCTTCCCTCTCTCCGACTTCTGATATTCATAATCATTATTCATAAGTCTTTGGATCGTTAATTGTAGCCCATTTCAATATTGTATTTATTATAGAAGTCACTATGTAAATTGAGTTCAATCAGTGCGTACATATCTAACGACGGAGTGGGCTGTAATAAGGTCCTGTAGATATACTGTTAGCCGAGGAGGAAAAAACTTTTAATGAGATAATGGTTCCAGGGATCAGTTACCTTATTTAGTTTGCAAATCGGGTCCCATCGGATAAGTTCCTTTGTTAGAAAAATGCAAGGCTTCTTATCTGAATGAAATATATTTTTCTATACAATATATTATTATTATTATTTAATTTTCATTTGCACCTGCGCAATTGCGCATGCAGCAAATTTGATAGAAGTGTCTTTCTCTTCGCTTTTCTTCATGATCATCCAGTTATTTTGGAAAAAAAAAAATATCAATTGTTGAGTAGGTCTCTTGGCCTTTTTAATATTTTTTTATCAAGTCCAGGTAACAGGGAGTAGGAAAGCGGAAGAACGAGTGGGTTTGGGTGATATTGTGTCGATGAGTGGAATGTTATGTATTTGTTATAAATATATGATTTTATAGTGGGAACGTTCATGTCGTTGTGTATAGTGTGATTCGAAACATACCACGGTGCATTAATAATTTTTCTGAGAGTTTTGGATTGTGTTGTTTGAATCTTGCGTATGTGAACTTTTTTTGCTGAACCCCTAAGTTCTGCTCCGTAAGTCCAAATAGGTTTTAGTATACTATTATAGATAAGTCGTGATCGTTCCTCAAGTCAAGTGAAGATCTGTAGTCCAGAAGATGTGACAGTTGTTTGTACCGTCTAGTCAGTTCTTGTCTTTTTAATTTTGTATGTACGTTCCATGTAAGTCTTTTGTCCAAGTATAGTCCGAGATAACGTACATAGTTTTTTGAAGGTACTTCGTCGTTGTCAATTTTGATATATACAATATATATTTTTAAAATCTATTTCCAGATATTATTTACGTTAATTAGTGTTTGTTTATAAACAGAAAAATTAATGATGATGAGATTTTGTATATACTGTTATTATAGATTAAATCAGTTTTATGCAATAACACATAAAAGATGCGACGTTTTTTTTTAAAGGGCGATAACATAACTTGTAATTATTCATTCCTTATTTACTTAATTGAACCTTTCAAAAAGTTTAGAATTACTAAGAAAAAGTTTATAGGCAAATGTACTAATTTCTGTTATTATGTCTCAAAAAAGTTAGCTGTGTTATTTGTATTTTAACTACTTTTTTAGACGATCATGTCTCGTGATCCGAGCCAACGAAAAAAAGTATCCCTGCACTGCTAGTGTAACTGCACTACTGCAACCTATGAAAGATCTTGGGTGAAATACTTAGTAGAGACTGTACTGTTTGAAGGACAAGGTTGTGCAGTGAGGAGATCCGAAAGGATCCATCCTCGGCTATTAACAGATTAAATGAAATCTGCCACAGCCGTATTTGAATTTGTGCCTTCACCACCGTAAGGCCGGGCGCATATTGAGACGCAGTTCAACGCAGGGTATAGTAGATTAGGCAGGGCAGATTAGGACAGTTGAAAACCTGCGCTACTCATAAGACCGCACATTGAAATGCAGTTTCTTGTCATCTTTGTATATAATCGGTTGTCGTACGTACAAATGGACGAACTAAACGAACTTCTGAATACACTGATAACACTGAATACTGTTATGATTATTTTTATCTTAGTCACCCCAGTGGTTTTTCATGGTTATTGGAAAATGCTTTGCAACATGAATTAAGAATAATCACATTTATTTCTGAAATGATACCCAACCATGGAGTGTCTAGTATGAAAATATAATTTAGTCATGTATTTTACATAACAACACTTTCTTTAATTTACGGATAACAAAAACATTGTACTCCATGTTATTATTTTATGTTGTGCTATGAAAATAATATTGAAACAAAATTATATGAATATATAATAAATTTTAACAAAAACTGCTTGACACATTCGCAGTAATCTGTGTCACTAACACTGTTCTGCTCTGCCCTGCTTTTCAACTAAAGCACGTTCGTTCAAACTTATGTATCACAAAACTACACAAAACCTGCCTACCCTGTGTTGGACTGCGTCTCAATGTGCGTCCGGCCTAACTCTACAAACTGAGCAACCCCATGTTTTATGTAGCTCCGTAAAATAAAAAATATTTAAATGTTGTGATACCAAGGTTCTTAACAACAATTACTTCTAGTCTCCATAGAATTTTTTTTGATTTCAGCACATATTTGAATAAAATTTAAATTATTTTTGGTTTGAAGAGAAAAGATTTGCACTGGCCGGGATTTGAACTCGGGTCGTAACTATCAAAATATAATTGATAAAAATTTAAATACTTTTGTTAAGAAAAGTGCATGTATACAGTGAATCTTTTAAATAAATGTATTGGATTCTTAGTTCATTTAACGTCACTTTATGCTGCTATGGCTAATCGGACGATGCTACAGTGGGAGCTCTAAATTTTGCCTATCCAGGTTTAATTAGGGTAGGGATTTTTAACGAGAACCTGACATCGTACAGGGGCTCGGGACCCCCATTTAACGTCCCTTCCGAAGGACGGCGTAACTAAGAATTTTTTACTCCCTTAAAAAATCCTAGGGCCACCTGCCGGGCATTAAATAAATGTTAATTCTTAATTACAAAAGATGAAAGTGTCTCTTCTGTTTAGGGATTTTTAAGTCATATTTTTATATTAGATTTATTAAAATATGAACAATTTTTCTACTTGCTTTTGTCTCGTGTAAATAAATAATAAATTAAAAAAAAAAAAAGGAATCAGCTAATACAAAATTGTTTGTGTCTACACTCGTTCTCAGTATTCACGAAGAAAGGTCTTTACATTATCTAACGTAAAAAAAGAGTTGGAAGTATGGTTTATTTTTTAAATATACATATTTTAGCTACATCATCATTTAAATTTATTGACTATGATTTACAAAGAATGTTTAATAGTAAACAAACAGGGAAATAAAATACAATCTATCAATTTTGAATAAAATATAATACATATTTGTTCTAATTTAAGCAACCTATTTAGACCTATGCCAGTGCCCAATTACGCTTTATTGAAAATAATGGAATAATAATCATAAGGCTCATTGTTAGTCCGGTAACAAAGCAATAAATTGAGGCAACGGTGAGGCAGGGTGGGATAATGAACTTAACAACAAAATAAACAACACACAATGCCTCAGGATGGCTCATCCCCTTGTTTGTGTTACAATTCCAAACCTAACAAAACGACTAATAAAATAATCAAACGATTACTAGGAACGTGACAGTACAGAGAAAGTGTGGCTAAAGCCTCCGGGACAAAAAGAAGATGGAGCACTTGATGGCCTACGAGACTACGAGAGAAAGGAAGCTCTCCAATTATCTAGCCCGATCCGAGATAGCTGTGATCCAATTATGTTAGCAGCGGATTTCTGGCTCCATTAGAGGCTGCCACCTCGATACGGACTCCCCGATGAACGTCTTAATTTATCGCTTCGGGTTCGGGAATATCGTCGCTCATATTTAGTGTCATCTTTGGTCATCCGGCTAGGTTCTTCCGGAAGGGCGCCTCTTACGAACGAGTGACCTAGGCCAGATGGACAGGTAGAAACTCCTTCTTAACGGTACCACTTTATGTTGGCGTTCCTTTATCGCGTGGATGAGGATTTAGTGGCGTTGAAAGGCAATCATTGCTGATATCGAAGGACATCTACAGATTAAGATCCGGAATTTAAGATGGGTTCTTATCAGTTTGTTTTCCCAAAGATATAAACTGCTTAGACAATCTAGAAACTATTTTATTGTTTTCGATATAAACCGTCAACCTTGAGAGTTTTAAATGCAAATAATAAAACTAAATGCTTCAGCATAGTAAAATGTAAATATTTACAAATTCCATGAAGTTATTTTCAACTGGGGTGGAGGTCATAGAAATTATTACTTTAAACCAACTATATTAAAGAAATTATTTCTCAGTCCTGAACCCGGACCAATTTTTCTCCATATTTGTTTGGTCAACTAAAATTATTCAAGATTATTTCTAAGTCCAAAACGTTTTTTTTCTCATTGAAGATTCCTCTAGGTTATGAAATGAGATTATTGATTATGTCAACAACTCTGTCCATAATTTTATTTTATACCACTCTTCACTAAACCCACACGTTTTGTACGTCTAAACGGCTATTTTTTATCTCGTAAACCATTAACCGATACCAATCACTATAACTTCCTTATGTGCCCTTAATCAGAAAGTATTGTTACTCTGTTTTTAATTTTCAGATTTTAACAAATGTACTCAGATATTAACTAATGTATGCTGAATCAGCTCTGGCATTCTATTTTTATTGTATTCATCTTTTTAGGTTAGCATGTATACATCTTATTGTATATATTCCTACCTTCGCGCGTCCGTCCTCTAAATCAGAAACAGTTCGCAGTAGGAACGTAATGAAAAATAATAATAAATATAATAATTTTAATAAAATAAATTACTTGACAGAACATAACTCTTTAAGGCCATTGTATGCTTATTGGACTATGGATTCATCTTGAACCAATCCTACTTCACAATAAGTTCCTCTTTATGAAGCGAAATTTACAATAAAATTGAGTCAAGAAATTTACAAAATGGCGATTCCAAATTTTATTTTGAAAAATTATATCTCGAATACTATAATAAGAGTTTTTATGATCAGACTTCATCGAATTTAATTTAAAAAAAAATTAATATAAATGTTTTTGCTTGGTTCATAGTCTTCAAGATATTGGCCACAGAGAGAATATTTGTTTAAGCATGAATATTTTTTCATAAATTATTACACGTATTTAAAGTAGAACACTGAGTCGCCACGCCAAAAATCCTGGTTCAAATCCCGCTGCTGACAAGATTTTCATTTAGTCTGTTAGGGCTCCTCCAGCTCCTGTAGATTGGTTACCCAAAATAAGGGTAACCTCCTGGGGCTCACCCAGCCTCTGTTGATTGGTTGCCCAAAATAAGGGGGGGATTATGACGGTTGAGCGTGATCTAGGACAAATCACCTACCTGCAAACCGTTGCAACGGTTATAGAGCTATAACAACGCGTTGTTCATGAAACAGCACAATATACTGAAACCAAGACCCATTTACGGGTTGTAGTGACACACGTTTTTTTTTTAATAATTGAAGTTAACATTAAAAAAAATTGAATGAAAAAAAACACATCATTTTCCATTCTAACTTAAATCCCTTTCATTTTTGGTATTGATATAAAATTGTCATTAGCCTTTTGGTCACAATACAAATTGTAAATGTGTATATATGTATATATCTGTGTGTGTGTTTCTTTTTCTCTTCATGTTTGTTATTCTGAAGGGACTGAGTTCCAGAAAGTTCCAGAATAAAGTTACTTTTCTATTCTATTCTATTGAGTTTCATAGTAGAAAAAAAAATAATAGATAAGTTAAATTTTATTCCTATATATAAAATACATTCGAAAGAGTTTAGTGCCCGCATCCATAAGCATATAGATCCGTGATTGATGGCAGGCAAGTAAATCCAGCGGTCAAAAAACCACCTGTCGCAGCGCCACACACAGCGCCAGTCGAGCCGCGTTCACAATAACATTATTATTCAATGTCAAGGCGGGGAGATAGCTATGACGTTTATATTTATGGTCCTTTTCCGAAATTATACTTGTATATTGCCCTCACCGCTTCCCTAGCGAGGAACAATACTTCGTTATAGAGCCCACGTAACATTAGGTATGTCTTCTGATTGCATTTTATAATCGCCATTTGGAAAATAAAATAATAAGAAAGATCACAACTTAGAATAAAACTACTTTTATAACAGACGCAGACACGTCCTACGTGCTCGTCTATGATGTCTTGGCTGTATCATTTCTTGTGTAGGAACCAAATTTAAGGAACGTTTCTTGTATCAAATTGAGTTTTAAGTTTTATAGAAAATGGAATTTAATTATTTCTTTTTAATATTTTTTACTGGAAACTCTCGATTTTTGAAATTTATTTCTTTACGACAGATATAAAAATGATAATTGCTTGTAATATTATGTAATGTTTAATCATAACTTGTTTACTACACATACCCATTGAGTGATTCGGATCAGAAATGAAACATGTTCGGAGTTAATAAAACCTCAATCCAGTAGAACTATACTCCTTCGGCCCATTTGGTATTATAAAATATGTATATATAGAGAAATATATACTGTCTACTGAGAAATCAGATTCAAAATAATAGGAGATAGGCATATTAAAATAAAATAAAGGATTATTAAGACAGGAGTGAAAAAAAAAATCCAAACGAAACACCTAAATTTTCTATAATAACATATGCTGATATTTTGCCAATCCCGGTTTCTTCGGGAAATAAAGAGAATAATAAAGAAAGCAAAGAAATAAAGCATATCACAACCTCACATTCCAACAAGACACTAATAATTGAGAACACCACACCACCACCAAGACCCAAAACTATTAGAGCTTTGCTATATTATTTATATATATAATATATATACTCTTCAAAGTATCGAATGTGAAAAAAAAAAGTTTTCGTTTTCGACTTATAGCAGTTGCTTTAGGATTGATAATTTATATAAAATCCATATATAGGCATCTATCAGACGCAAAAACAATGTAAAACGAATGTCATTGATTTGACTATAGGCACTAATTTTTATTAAACCTTATAACTGCGTTTTTTAATTCTGCTCAAGAAATACCTATTTTCACACTCGATAGTTGGAAGTGGCAGGGACGATATGGTCCTATTAACTAAAAAAAAATTAACATGTCTATTTGAGTATTCAATTAAGGCACCAATATACCATGCAAAACCTAGTCCATATAAATGGAAATTCTTTTTCATTAAGAAGAAGTTCGATTATAAAATGTAAAATAATATATTATATTTCCTTATACAAAATATTAATCAAGTATGAGTGATTCAGGACAACTTCCTGAAATCGGAAGTTCCACAGATTGGTAGATTCGATCGGTTTGGTACAATACCTTTCTGAGCAAACTTTTTCTGAATTAGACGAGAGAGGCTGAAACGTAACAACATACGAGTGTTCATACAGACCTCAAAACGAATCTTATAAAAATGAATGGTCATTTCGGATTTAAGGAGTATAATTTTTGAAATCTGAAATTTGAAAATGCTCGGAATAATATACATATAACGATTAAGGAAAAAATTGAGATATGGATATTGGATATAGATGAATAAAGCTAGTTTATTTTCTAATCAACCCTCAGACAGTCAAGTGTGCTTAATCTGATGGTGATGTGAATAAAACTACATGGAGAACTTTTAATTTGTTTGTTAGATGAAATACCCTGCATCGTACTTGTATATTAGCCGGTCTGCACGCACCGTCTCAACCTGTACTCTGATAATTATCATACTGATTACCCCAACCTTCTTGTTCATATTTTTGGCAATTGCAATATAAAAAATGTATCTAATAAAATAATAAAATTACTATAAAAATTCTAGCCCCCTCTGGCCAAGTTCCTATATAAATGTTTCCTCTACACTTACAACCAAGCCATCTCCATTTCTATGCTTGCCATAATCCACTTGGTGACGTTTTTCGAATAATTTCGTTTGTATTTCACATCTCCTCCTTTTAAAGAGAGCCAAAGTGCTTCGTTCTATTTAGATAGGTAATAACTAAGGGATAAGACAAAATTAAATTTAATAAAAATATTTAAGAAAAAAAAACACTAAAGAACAATACAGAAAACAATTTAATAGCGCATGCAGAAGTAACTCAAATGAGACGAGTGGTAAGAAGAGGTTACACGAGATAAGGAGGTAGATTTCATGCAGACCGGCTAATACACAAGTACCAACTGCGTGGCTACCTTGATGGTGACATTCATTCAGTTCGTAGTTATCATTATGTCCTTCTTAAGAGTCCTCGGGGAAACGCCTCCTCGATGTTGACTTGACTCCTCCGAGCAAAAACAATAGACAGGGCTGCTCAAGAGCCGGGTCCCGTTGATCGGATCGCGAGTGGGCAATGACTTTGACGATGATGGCGTGGGAAGCGGACCACTAGGCTAGCGGTCTCTCGGTAAAACCGACCCCCGACAACTAGATATTAACTGCAAGCCAAGATCCTGAGGACGCCTGCCTACCTGGCCGGGGGTGAAATGCATCCTCCGCCTCTGACCACCAAACGGACCAACACCCGATACCCGGGAAAAAAAGTTGTTGAGGAAAGGGGACAAGTTCAAGGACCCTTTCCTCAAGTCAGGTTATCGGCTAGTTCAGGTTGAACGCCTCTTCTTAGCTATAAATTTCCTCATTGAGGAAATATTTTATAATTTATAATAGACTTATAAAAAATCGAGGCGTCTAATACGAATCCTCCTAAATACCAATGTTTCCATCCGGTTGCCAATAGTCCAATTGTGGTTTTGTTGTGCAAAGTCAATGAGGTATTACATTATTATAGGGACATATTTCGAAAATGAATCCAAAAATTTTTTTTTGGTTATGCCGAATCAGTGAGATATTATAGTAGTTTTGGGATTTATTACGAAAATAAATCAAAACGTGTTTTTGGTTCCGCTATACTAGTTAGAGATACCAGTATGGCATCATCCCAAAAATACAATATTTTTAGGATTTTTTGTAATGATAAATCCATTTTATGATTTTTTATTATGCCATACCAATAAGACATTACAAATATTTTGCGCTTTATCACGATATATATTCTAAATTCTTTATCAAAGAAAAACGGACAAGTTACACAATTTTATCACTGCCTTCTTTACGAGTTATCATGTAAGAAAGGGAGCTTA
Organism: Arma custos; assembly: GCA_037127475.1. Taxonomy (NCBI): domain Eukaryota; kingdom Metazoa; phylum Arthropoda; class Insecta; order Hemiptera; family Pentatomidae; genus Arma; species Arma custos. The sequence continues at coordinate 18,712,151 of CM073759.1, read as the reverse complement.
ACAACCGTGAATCAAGTTGTATATGTGGATACCATTATGGAGATCACTCATGAAAGTTGGTACTCCCAACTGAGTGTAAATCTGGCGGTTTTTTAACTCGTTTAACTTAACTCCTTGCGCAACAGTTGGCTTGAAAACATTACTGTGCCTATATATCTAATGCTCTTCCTTCATGGAATGTCAGGTACTTTAGAGTATTTTTTGTGGGTCTACAATCGTTTGAATGTATAACGAAGGAATTCAATAATTGTCTTAGGATCGAAATTCAATTAGTCAAATAAACATGGTTCTATGAGCTCTTGAGAAGTTAAGATTTTCAGTTTATATTTATTGGCAGTGATCTAACGGATTCAGGTTTGGATAGTAGTCCATGGGTAAAGTTTGTAAGCACAGATTGACGACATCAAGTCCTTCTTGTTCACTATGCTCACTAAGTCTTATTATTGCTACATTCATTGGATCACTAAAGGTTTATCTTTTATTACTTATGAAATCAAATCTATTCCAAAAAACGTTTTCTTTTTAACTAAGATTAAATACAAACATAAATATATGAGGAAGAAAATGGTCAGAAAAAATTCTCAGTTGGGAGAAGTGCTTATTTTTAAAGCTAACGTTTCGGGCTAGTAGTGAGATCAGAGGTTGGCAATGGAATATAACTATAGTTTATATAGATGGATTAATTGCTAGTGGTAAATTAAAGTTACAAGAAAAAAGTGATACTAGTAGATCATACTAATGATATAAATAATACATGATACTAAAATTGATGATAATAGATCATCAAGAGATGTTTATTATTGTTAAAGGTTTATTTTTATAACAAATCATAATAAAAATAATCCTTACTGACTAGGATAAATGAATGATTACTTCTTTTAATTTTGTTTCAGAATATGGTTGTTTGCGCCTATAGCAAAGAGGAGATTCCTATATCTATATATTTCTTTAAATTCCTTTAACAGCTTATTCAGTTATTTTACATGAGGCGTTCGGAATCAAAAGCGGCAACTCAAAAATTTCAAAAATTGTTTTTTTTTTACATTTTTCGGTAGCATAAAAAGCATTGCATTACTAAACTAATGAAAAAGTGAAATAGTTGATTTTTTGAAATTTTCAGTCACCCCTCTTGATTTTGAGTGTCTCATGCAAAATATAAATTAATGAGACTTTCTAAAACTTGTATCCCTCTTAGCCCTGAAGATGGCCAACATTGTAGGCCGAAACGTCGGCACTTATAATAAATAAGTTTATCTTATATAGTTTTATTTTTTACTGCATCCCCAGACTAATCATCTCCTTCATAAATTAATGACGTTGTTAATCAAGCAAACACAGCACTCTTCAATCTACGATATTCTAAACTTTCGGTAGCATAAAGCATTGCTTGACTAAACTACTGAAAAATGTAAAAAAGTCAATTTTTGAATTGAGTAATCCGCTCTTGGTTTTTAGTGTCTCATAGAAAATATGAATTATATGATAATTTTATAAATATTGATCATACTCTAATAAAATTACATTTAAGTATACGATTTTTAAACCAATTTATATTTATTATATACATTTCAACCACATACTGTGCTTAAGAGATGGCAATAATAATGAAAAATATTTACTTTTTTTTAAAATATTAAATATATTTGTCACCAGGTGCAAATGAAAGTTCTTGGTGGCGAATGATTTGGCATTCCTTGCCGACTTTATCGGTCAATATGTAAATAATAAAAAAATAATAATAATCCTATACCTTATATGCCAATAGGGGTAATAATTAATGAGGTAACAAATATTATATATTATGAGTAACAAGCCCTATTGCGCTACAGGTGTTTTTAGAGAGCCGTATGTAGATGTGGCAGGTGACTGGAGGAAGCCTGGTGTAAGATTTCGGCAGGAAGAAGAAAGAAAAGAGCCAAGGTCCTCCGGAGGAGACAGGTTCCTGAGTCATGCTCCTCAACATCTTGTAATGTAAATTGCCCATTATTTCACATCGGTGGGTAATGCTGTGTGGGACGTCCTCTCTTCAGCAGGGGTCAAATGCATCCATAGGAGCCGTTCTTATCTAAGTGCTATCCGTTAGATGTCATAAACATTATGAACATGTAATTGAAACTGTGTACTCATATTGAATATGTAATTCTGAATAATATTCATGCGATTGTCTCAATTTATTGGCTAGTCATAATTATGTCTGGATGTTTTGAACTATTAATGCACAATATTACACTTTGTAAACAAGTTTACGGCTATAATAAATCTGACTTAAAATTGTCGTAATAGTTATTAGTTAAGGTTTCATATGACTGTTATGGACTACAAATGATTTTTAAAGAGAAATGAATGATACAAGTTTAAGTCTGGTCAAATTACAAAGTGAATCCTCATTATTATTTTTAAATAATGTAATTTAATAATTATAATTTATTACTTTTATTACTATTATTATAATTATAAAAAGACACATACACAATTTTTATTTATTTTTGCTAGTTATTGATGTTTCTTAATATAACATCGGTATTTTTATTCAACATAAAAAACTATATATTCACAAAACATAAAAAATGGCAAAGTGGTACTTATGTTATATTAATTTATTCCGACTATGGGGAACTTAGTAACATAAGGATATATTATCATTTTAAATATAGTTGTAATTCTTCACAAATAAAAGTTTAAAGGATGAGAAAAAAAATTTGACTTAAGAAGTAATGTTTATATCTTTTTAGTAGTATATAATAGAAAATATATGTATAAATGTGTAAATAAATATGTGTTTAAATATATGTTATACGAGCTTTTGCCCGCGGCTTCGCTCGCAAAGAATTTGGACTACCGCATAAAATTTCTTGACAGTGCTTTTTAACAATAATCTAAAATAATAAATAATTTAATTTTTTTCGCTATAGGTTACTCGTACAAAATTTCAGATGTCTAACTTCAAAACTGACGGATTCCATACAACCTTTGAACCCTTATTATAATAAGGGTGGAATTATCCAAACTTTTTTCTAAAATCATACAAAGGACCTATCTGCAAATTTCAAGATGTTAAATTCCTGATTTGCCTTTGATTATGTACTATAATGGATTCTCCACAGTACCTCTAAAACTGTCGGGGGTGGGGAGGGGCACGTGCCCCCGTGTGCCCCCTAAATCCACGCTTGCTATAGCCCATGTGTTATTCTGATGTATAATCTTTATTACTGTAAAAGTTCATCCAAATCCGTCCAGTAGTTTTTGCGTGAAAGAGAGACAAACATACAAACATTCACATTTATAATATTAGTAAGATTTGTTTAATAACCGGCCAGGTATCTTCTATCATAATATGGCTATTTACAATCGTACTTCGTCTCAAGCTCTTAAATCGTACAATCGTAGATCTAAAATAATGAAAGATACTTGCATATGTGTATAAAAACATTATTATTTTTTATTTGGATATGGAATATCTTGGAAATAAATATCTTCGTCAAACTTTTTCACTATTTCAGTTTTTAAGAGTGTTCTTACCGCAGTACTTAAAAGCTTAGATCATTGTGTCGATATAACTAGATTAATAATCTTTTATCATCAGTACGGAACAACCAGTTATTGCCTTATCAAGTAGTTTGTGCCACCTCTCTAATAATATTTTATTGATGACCAAAATAAGAATTATAATCCGTAAAAAAAGACCTTAAAAAGTATTCGATGAAATCTTTTTCCTTTTTATCGATTGCACCTCTTTCTGGGATGACGTTATCAGAAATAGTTCTAAAACTATAGAACAGAAATGAACTAAGTTCTCTTATTATCATCAAGGCTTTTGCATCTCCATTGAAATTAGAAAAAATAAAACATAAACAACAACATGAACGTAGACACACAGTCTCTGATATAACTCTAGAGGGCACATCCGTCTCTGAATTCCTGGGCATATTAGTCATATTGAAAATTCTCACTCATGGTACATGGATAATAAAATAGGCAAGATCTGAGCTCCAGATGTTGTTTTCCAGCTCAAAGAATGTATAAAATTTCTATAATTATGTTAATTATTTCTCACAGATGAGTTGTGATATTTAATAAATGAAATAAAAGTTGACATAAGGAATGAGAAGTCAGAACTGGACAGAGGTGGGATGCTTTCTCCTGTTAGTCACCTCAGAGCGGCTTCGATCGGAAATAGCTCTCCTTTGCCCAACATCATCCAGGTCAATGCTAAACCAATATGCTAATTTATCAAATAGTTTTAGTCATATTAAAAATTGTCACTCCACTGTTTCTGTTAAAGGCATGATGATTCCAGATATCATCAAATTGGAATGGTCGTATTGTCATTATTTTGAATCGTTTATTCTTAACTCGTTAGTAATTATTTCTTTTATGTTAGTCAACAGGAATTAAACCGAATCTAGAATATATAAGGCGTACAGGACCAAAACGGATAACACCAAAATATAAAAAATTGAATTTTTTACATTTTTTCTAGTACTTCCGAAACTTCAGGTTCAGAAACGGACTAAAACCATTGAGAAATAAGAGGGCAAAGTGTCAGAAATATTATTTGAATTATCTTGCCAAAAATGTGAAAAAGTCAATTTTTGAAATTTCAGATTTATCTTTTTATCATGAGTGCCTCATATATAGTATTTGATAAAATTTAAAAGGGTCCATTTTTACATGGATCTAATTTTTTCTGCCATTTTCATGGCACTGCATGGCAATGCTTACAAGTTGTCCACGCCATTTGGCGTTCTTTTGTAAATAAGTTAATTCAATACATGAGAAATGGTAAAGTGACAAATAAATCTTGTAAGAGACCACTACACCCCATCTTGTGGTTAGCGGTAGTAATTAACATTTTAATTAATATACATAATCATAGCCAGAGCGCGATACTGGTACTCTCGTCACATGTTGCTTTTTTGAATCTCGTCTTTTGTCTTCAGCGTGCAGTTACAAAATTCAGTTACACAAAGTTATTCACACATGTTCATCGCTTATACCTCCAGCTATCCAGCTCAATTTTAGCGAGGCTAGTTCTTGACCAGTTCTCTACTTTCCGTTGTATTATTCCATTCATGTTTTTTACAAGTAATGCCCGTTTCACCTGCAATTAGGTGTGAATTCCCCTGGAGGATTTCTAGATCATATGGACCTCAGCTAGAAGGACGCTACAAGCTTCTTTTGGTCATTTGAGCGCTCAAGGGGCCAAGGAGGTTTTATCGACGAAGCTGCCCGGCCTGCGTCTTGGGTAAGTAACTTTTATTTCAATGGTTTAGAATTCTTCATGTTATTTCTCTATTGTTGCGAACTCTTTTCAAATTAAACCATACAGTCCACACCCAGAGTGAGATTTGATTCAGACGAAACCTACGCTTCCTTTTAAGAGAAATTTATAACCGAACTTACGAGCTTTGTCTCAACATTTTTGGTCCTCCGGGCCGGATACAAATATCACATTTCCACAACATAAATATGTACAGAAATAAACACTTGGGGGGTAAAACACCATAACAGAGGCGTGAGGAAAGCACTAATAAATACTTAATAAATAATTACTGTCAAAAGTAAATATAATCATCTCCCCAGGACTTGTGCAGACACAAGTATTTTAGTAATTTTCTTGACTAAACTAGGGAAAAAATCTATTTTATAGATCTTGGAGTTATTCGCTTTTAATCCTGAACACCTCGTATATACACATAAAATCCACTAAACTGAAAATAAATTTAAATTATATTAACAGTAAATAGAAAAAAATATTCATCTATCGACATATTTTCTTCATGGGGATTATAATTGCAGAACTAAAAGAACTATCTTTCAAAAGATTCGGAATGCTTATTTCAGAAACGAAGACAATTGTGATGGAAAACTATTCCACAAAAACAAACGAATTCTGTTCAATATTTCTTCATTACAATTTCACTACATCTTTTTTATTTAATTTTTCAGTTTGTTAATAAATCAACACCAGCTAACTATAATTATCAATCATCAGCGGAAGAGTGGTATAAGAATAAAATAATAAATAAATGAAATGTATAAAATTGTAGTTCATAGGCTTGAGAAGCAGTGACTGACGAAACATCTCTGGCTTTGATTTGCTTACATTATTACAAAAGTTGATTTCCCGTCCTGATCCTAATGAAATATTATTATCCTCTAGTATTCATTAGATGGTTGCAGTGCCTGATCAACGGAGAATTGCTTATATTATCTTATCCTTGGGCAGGTTGTAGTTTCACAGATTGAAATCTTATTGTTTTTTGTTGTGTTTAATACTTGTTTAGTCAAATCTAATAAAGTTTTAATTCATGCGTAATTCCTAATTTTCGCCATGTTTTTTAATTAGGACTGTAGTCTACTAATAGAGCTATAATTTCAGACTAAGATTTCACGATGCACATTTTTTTTATTAATGCGTTATAATAAAATTTATAAACTCCCATTGGAAGTTTGTTTTAGGTATTATTTGTAAATAATTGTTTGGCTTATATTTAAAGATGGCAGCCGACCTCCGCGCTGGCAAACACATTTACAGACACCCAACATGGCCTGAGTAAACTACTAACAAACTCCAATCAGAAAGAACTAGTGAGCCCCATCACTAGATCCTCCATTCCTTCCATCTAATTAATCTTAAGAAAATTCAATGTACAATCCTCTCTTAAAGTGCACCTGGTCCAGTAAAAGAGATACCTTGTATCATTATTAATATTAATATGTTATTGTCAAAAATTAATAAAAGCCAAGGGGTTAAGAAAAAAAATTTATTTAAAGTCACTTTCTGCTATTATGTCTGAGTAGACCATTTTGCGTCCCATCTGAAGTACGATATAGCCAAGGAATCTTTACTTCCTTTAAAAAATATCTAAGGTCAGCTAAGACCAAGGACCATAAAAGGTTGCCATGCTAAACACTATACCAAAGGCGAACACTACGGTATTGTACTTGGTCAGTTAGTGGAGTCGGTGTATTGTCGACGTAATAATTTGTATCGTATTTATGTGAGATTTCGTTCGAGTTCTCCAAAGTTGGGATCATTCTTATACATTCTTATGTGGTGTAGCTTGACTGACGCCTGTATAAAATTTTCGTGTCTAGCCGTGATAGTCGTGTCCCCTGCGTAGGAAGATGTAAGTGTGTGTGGGCACTTAGAGGACACACTACGTACGGTTGGATTGAGCACGGAGCTGCGCGAGCTATAAGTTCATCTAATTGAGGAGGGCCACTTAGGAAAAGGGAAATTGAGAAAAAATTAAAAAGTATGTAATAGGTATGTTGCAGTATTCTCAAGCTTAAGCCTCTGGTGTTAGTAACTGTAGAATACTTCATCTAGAAACACCAGTTGGCTATATTATTCTCTCTAGTGCTGTAAATATCTGTAGTACTGCATACAAACAAATTAGTATTGTATAATCGATCTCGTTACCTACCGGTTTTGTTTATTTTTCCAACAACAAAGAAGATACAGACTTTGTAATTCTAATAATTATCGTATGCTATGGCATTCGTTTATTTTAGTAAGCAATTTCGTTGTTAACTATTGTATTAATGTTATTTATTATTATTTTGCTAATATCGATATATTTATTTTCGACAATTAGTTAAAATCCTGTCAAGTTTTTTACTTTTTATTTATTCATTTTCTTATCTATTTCTATTTTTATTATGTTTTGTCACTCTTGATTATTTTATGATTTGTATTATTATGTAGCCTTCTGGCCAGATGAATATTATATATTTTTTTTTTATTTGTTTATTATTGTTATTCTAAAGGGACTGTATATAGGTCTATATATAGTAATATACTGTAATACAATATATTATTCTGTCAGGTTAAATTTTCTATATTCACAATATAAGTTATGAATTACATTTATGCTTCCCATTGTGTTTAATTATAGCAACTTTCATTATCATTTTAAAAGCAGAACAGTTTTATGTTTCGTATAGGCTACATTTCATTATGTAAAACGTTAATTCCTATTTCCTCTTTCTCAAAATCTTATATCGGCCGTTGTTTTTTTAAGAAATGGTAGATTGTTATGCTGATTTCCGTACACTACCCTGCTGTGATCTGTGGCATTTGTGAGATATCTAAGGCAAATAATCTCTTTTTAGTACAACTCTCCTCGAATCCGTTAGATCAATAGAAATCAGATGTTCACAAACTGTTTATCTCGTTTGCTGTAAATTTCTCTGTTTAACGTTACCCAACATTGAAGGAAGCGTTAACAGAATGGCATGTTTTATATTTGTATGTAACAATACAGCACCTCCTAGAGTTGGTCTATAAAACGATGAAAAAAATGGTGTAATTGTAAAAGTGCGAAGGAACAGTTTTAATAAGGAACTCTTTTGTATTAATTTAATCTGTTAACTGCAATGAACGACTATTCGTCATCCCGATACGTCTCATATTATTACCCTGAATAGAATAGTAATGACTTAAAAATATGGCGGCCTTTTTTCAGTAGCGATACCAATCACTGAAACGCATATTTTAAAATTTGTTCAGACTCTGTTGAGGTTAGACTCTGCGGGATCTTCATACACATAGCTCACGAAGCCTCTATAAAGTGATTACCCTAAATTGTAGGGAAAACGATTAAAGCTTATATTTTTCCAATCACCTCCCTGCATTGTTATAGATATATCACAGTCTCTACCATGTACCTAACCCAAGGTTTTTCATTAGTTGCAGAAGTATATTGTAGTTATTATTTCTGAATACTCAATAATTACAAAATACTAAGAACAGTTGTTGATACGAGATGACAAATCCAGGTTACTTCTACCTAAATGAATTTTGTAAGAAGTACAATAATGATAACAGTACCAAAATAAAAAAGGGAGCTGGGTATCTGAGTGTGTAAAAAGCTGAGCTGTTATTCCGAAGGTTACGGGTTTAAATAGGGAGCGGAGTGGCTCAGTGGTAGAGCACTGAGTTGCCATGCCGGAAATCCTTGTTCAAATCCCGCTGTAGATAGTACTTTATTTAGTCAGTTTGCAGCCGGAGATGGATCATATGGGGTATAGGACCCTCCTGGGGCTCACCCAGCCTCTATAAAATATAAAATAGGCTACCCAAAATAAGGGGAAAAACTCTGGCGGTTGAGCATGACCTAGGATGTCACCGCCTTGCAGAACCGGTGTCCATGAAACAGTACAGTCTCTACCATGAACTGAACAAAAAGTATGTAAGCAGTTACAATAGTTATTAAATTGAAATAAATCGCTATTAACTCTTAAGAGGATTATACAGCCTTCTAGTCGTTATATCGTCCAGATCTATATCACCCCATTTATTCCTTATTGATGCCTTGATTCAAAGAAACATTTTATTTTTACCGTTAATATAAATATAAGAATTTTCATTGAAGTAAAAATATTTACTTCCGCATTTGTTAAACTAGGCTAATTTTTTTTCCTTATCGAAATATGTAACATACACTAATGGTCCAACTCCACTATAAGAAGAGCTGAAATATTAAGGAGAGGACGATGTATATCTGAACATAACATGTAAGCCTTGACAAACGCACTCCGTTGACTTCTGCATGCTTCGAGGACGGATAATGTTTTGAAGCAGCGGAGAGGATCTATGCTTACAAGATGCCTGCGTGCTTAAAGTACACTGGAGTATATCTTGGTCACTTTAATGTTCCTAATAGACATTATAGTCCTTATATAGAGCGGGGACACTACCGCTTAGGGAGGGGACCTGCTGGATCTAAGTGCTACTGAGTCACGGCTCTGGTCATCCGTAGCCTGCCTCTTCCATTATCTTTTCGTGGGTAAACATTTATTTAACGAGGAGAGTAATAGTTGTTGGCTCAGTACTTATATTTAATTGCTACCCCATACCGTGATAGTAATTACTGCAGTCGATAATTTTTTTTTTAGTTATATATATATTTTAGCTTGGAGATCAAAGAAAGAACTCCTTAAACAGAGATAAAATATTTAATAATAAGGACGTTTGGACCCACAAGATACAAACATATTAAAACGAAATAGAAAAAAATACAAAGAATCATAAATTTACTGGCATCATTATAGTCAGTAACTCTATATCTCCTTGTTCTGATCCAAATATTTTAAATTATACCTTTATTATATTTTATAATTTTAATCATCCCTACTTTTGCATCAGGTTTACTCCAATAATTTTTCCCTGATATATATGTTTTTTTCTAAGGGTGTATAATAATACAAAAAACCTTTAGTCCAAATTCATATATTGTATCTATTTTCTATAGACGTTTCGACCTAAATGATCATTTTCAATATATAGGTTTTGTGATCAACAGTATAAAAACTCTGTCTGCAAAAAATCAAAAGTAAAATTAAAAAATCATAAAATTTAACATTATAAAACATTTTTTTATCGGACATTTTAACATTTTTTTATATACTCGTCCGATTAGCCATAGCAGCATAAAGTGACGTTAAATGAACAAACAAACATTTTTTTATATATAAAACAACAATTTTCTTATCGCCTTAATTAGTTACATAACTATACATAGTTTGTTTGTTTATTTAACGTCACTTTTTGCTGCTATGGCTAATCGGACGATGCTACAGTGGGAGCTCTAAATTTTGTCTATCCAGGTTTAATTAGGATAGGGATTTTTAACGAGTACCTGACATCGTACAGGCTCGGGACCCCCGTTTAACGTCCCTTCCGAAGGACGGCGTAACTAAGGATTTTTTACTCCCTATTAAAAAATCCTAGGGTCACCTGCCGGGCTACGAACCCGCGAGCTTGGGCTTAGTAGTTTGTTACGCTAACCACTAGACCACAGGTGACCTTAACTATACATAGTGTCGTTAATATGTATTCCACAATTATTATAATTTCTACATTGTTATTGTCCTTACAATAGTACATAATAGATACCTTCTTCTGCAGATTAATAGATTGCATATTAAAACATTAGCTGGGTGTGTTGTATCCCATAGTCAGTTGGTGTACTAAATGAGTGGAGCTGGTACTTTGTCCAGTCCGGATGATAACAATGGATTATTATATTTTATTTATTACGTATTAATTCTTACCTTAAATAAACTAAAACATTAGAGGTATTTTTTTTATATATAAAAATTCTTTTTATTATAAATATTGAGGATTATCTTCTAGTTCTATTTTATACTATATATATCCGAAAAAATTATTTGTTTAAAATTATTGTATTTAATAGATAGATTTAAGGAGAAGCGTATGGTGTGTCAAAAGGCTAAAAGACTTTTATTTAAATTTTATTAATATTTTAATGCATAATTAAGGAGCTGATAATTTGTAGAAATTAATTTTTATTTTTAATAATTTTTATTTTTTTTTTATTTTAATTTTTTTTTAATAGAAGAGTAGTATTTTGACAGATCTCCCCCTTCCTTTTTGTCGTTTATTATGTTATTAATATTATCATTAATATAAAGTGCTTCTAAGCATTTGCGTTTTATTGTATTTCTCTCCCTATGTAATATTTTGGGTCTGTCGAAATTAAATGTGTGGAGTTCTATTTTACTATGGTTTGATAATGAGGTGTTATTTTTAGATGTAGATTTCAGGCTGTTTTTGTGATAATAGAATCTATTTTTGAGGTGTGTAGTAGTATGTCCAATATATTGTTTGTTACAATTTTCACAATTAGGTTGTACACTATATCTGTGTTTTCCAGTAGTGGTGTTTTGTCTTTTTGACTATTGATTATGTTTTTTATTGGGTTTATGATTTTGTGGGCAAATTTGATTTCGGAGATATCAAGAATCTCTAGACCTATTGTTTCTGATAGACCTTTTATGTATGTCAAGCTTTTATATATTTTTATATCTGGTTTCATTTCTGATATTAAGGGTTTGTCTGAATTATATGTTATAGTATTGTCTACATATATATATATATATATATATATATATATATATATATATATATATATATATATATATATATGTTGTAAATATAGGTAATCGTTTAATGCAATAATATATAAATATAATATTATTGTATGATTGTATAATTATATAAATTAATATAGTGATAATATATTAATAATAATAATTTCAGTAACATTAATAATAATAATAATAAGCTTTATTTTTTTTTCCTCTTTCTTCTATGTACAATTTTTACATGGTTTTTATATTTACAAGGTTTTTTAAAAAGAAAAAAAGGCCCTTCTTTGGGCATAAGCCTCTCCCAATTTACCCCAGCTACGTCTGTTCCAAACCGAACGGTGCCATAATACTCCTATGAAGTTTTGTATGTCGTCCCGCCATCTCGTAGCTGGTCTCCCTCTTCTCCTAGTGTGGTGTATTGGATACCAATCCGTTGTTGCCTTAGCCCAATGTGTTGATGCCATTCTTGCAATGTGTCCAGCCCACTGCCATTTAAGATCAGATAGTGTCATGAGAATATCGCGCGTACCAGTCAGCTTCCGTAGTTCTGTCTTCTTTATTTTCTCCCTTCTACTTTTCCTTAACATACTTCGCTCCATTGCACGCTGAGTGATTGCTAGGGATTTAGATATATCATTATTTAGGCTCCAAGTTTGGCATCCATAAGTTAAAGAGGGAAGATGCAAGCATCAAAAACTTTTCTCTTGTGATGTATGGCCATGTAGCTTTTAAAAATATTTTTGTGTGACCAAAATTTGGACCATCCTATTTTAATCCTTCTATTCACCTCTTTCTTGGATTTATCTGCAAATGATATGAGTTGCCCTAGGTAGATTGTTTCTTTAACCCATTGGAGTTTGCTGGTACCGAGAAATATTTCCTCTTCTTCGGCATTTGTCATTAAGACTGATTTGTTAATATTTATCTCCAGCCCAGAGCGATCCTTTATCAGTAACATTAAAAGGTATTAATTATTCGCATATCTTGGTCCGCGCATCATTGATGGAGGAGACAGTGCTAAAGAACCCTTAAGTACCTATATGACGGCTCCATAGTAGAGAAGGAATTCGATCCTTCCAAATCCTACATACGGTATAAGGAGATATTCTTTAATCTTCTGGAAAAGTATTTAAAAAATGTTCTTAATACAACATTTGTTCATATTTGACAGAATATTTAATATCCTTAACCTACACGAGGTATAAGACTCCTTTGTAAACAGGTGTCTATACTTTAGTAACCCCCTTGCTCACACTATGGATCTCACGTCGCAATGAAAGGATCACATAACAGATTACGGTCTCGAGTGGATTTCCTATTCAATAGCTTAACTTTTTTTTTTTTTGAACGATGCGTATCTTTTTTTTTTAAATTTGTCTCATTTTATAGTAATCAACATCCCCCGAAGTGATAGATTTAATCTTCACTTTATTTGCGTGTTTTAGTTATAGTGAAAACAGTTTTATTCCGGGGCTGGAGTATAAAGTCGATGCTTACCTGAGTTTAAAACCTGTGTATCGATTTATCGTATATCGCATATCTGATCGCATGACGTCCGGACGAACTTAGATTTTATCCCCTCGCCTCCAGGGAGAACTAAGTTTACATTAATGAACTAATCCCATTCCCGTCGGAGAGAACACCTATCCGACTTATCTTAATCCAATGCAGGCTGGACCTCTTTGCCGATATCTTCGGGTAGATATCTCCTCAAGAGATAAGCTGGATTTGAAAGTCCCTCTGGAGGTGCAGGAGATACGTGACCCAATAACCCAGGATGAGAAACAGGTGAGGCCCGCATCCGTCCAAGACATGCGGGACAACCGCCGAGTGTAACGGGTGCCGGGGTACTTCGCGATCTTGCCGTTTTGTTGTTGCCAAGTCGTGGAGAGTGGAATTCTGCTTCTTGCAAGAGAAAATTAAATGAACAGTTTGTTAGAAATGGCTGTTGTTTTGGGGGGTTTTTGGTTTATCAGCTAACAAAAATACTAATATCCATGACATTCAAATTTATTTAGAATTTACCCCCTAAAATACCATTATGAAAATGATGGAAAAATTATTGTAGGTAATTTTGTCATAAAAATTAAAAATTACAATATTTGTTATTCTCGGTAAGACCATACGCCACCTGTTTAGGTACTGATTTTCTTAAGTAATTACATGATATTTAATTTAAACCAAATAACATGTATAATAAATGAATAATATTAAAACTTTCGTAATTATGTTACTAATCCTTACTATTAACATACATTTTCATTTTTTTTTTTTTTAGACATAAAAAACATTGGTTAAGGCCCACCCCAAGATGCTTTGGAATGCACCCGTATCCCTCAAAATTATCTCCGAGGGTTAAGACTTTGAGTAGCTGTCCTGCCAGTCGTATTCCAGCTGTGGACGAGAGGGTTTCGCTACACCATGTGAGTCAATTGTCTTTGAGACCCGAATTCCACGAAAATTCATGTTTGGGGTTGACGAAAACCCCACAGTACCATTCATGTACTCCACCGGAAACATTTGTAGTCGAGTTAATTACTTGACATCATTAGCTTATGCGCTTACAGACATTCACATGAAAAGACGACTGTATGTATAATGCAAGACTGCCCGGAGAGATCCGAGTAGAAATGAGAGGAATACTTGGTGTTGGTGATGAGATCCTTACAACTTTGTGTAGAAGAGCAGAAGGTGCAATATTTACCCTCATAGTGCAGATAAGAAAACAAAATAAGTTTTTGTACTGCATGCAAATCTATTTGTTCGGTTCATCTGAAAGCTTTTCACTATTGCACATCTTTCTATGATAATTGAGAATGTTTTATTATTCATGAGACTGGTTTTCGACTACATTTTGCTTAGAAAATTTAATGTGTTTTATTTATTTTTTATTTTATTTTTACTGCTTATGTTTTATTGGACATTTTTCATCTACTTGAAGTTAAATTGCGTCTTAATGAAAAGTTTGATTTGAAAATGAATTTTTATGAAGAATTAAGTCATGTTACAGTATTATAATTATGTTCTTATTGATGAGTAGAGAGCCCTTCCTGATGCCATAGCATCTCAAATCTTAAAAAAAAAGATTGGAGTATGTGAGCACCCCACCGTACCATTTATGTCCTCCCAGCTCATCGTACCATTGGAGGGTTAACATTTTATTCGTATTTACTAAATATCTATTATTGTCCTGATTAACATTTAAATATCTAATAGTTGAAATCATACTTCAGCATCGGTTAGGACTACAATATTACTATATAAACGACTGTGCGGGAATATGATCTGGTAAAGTCTTGCTCGACCGTCAGGTTTTCGCCTTATACAAGCCCCCAAGATGGTGTCCAAATCAACAGTGTCAATCCACGACTTATAAACAGTATTAACAATTTATTTGCCACAGCCGGTCTCTATATGGGACCTATCGATTAATAAACTGTAGTAATTCTGTATCACGACTAATTGGTAATTCTACTTTGAATTCCTTGCTAATTGGATTTTTATGACAATAATTATTTCAAATAATAATGCAATAAGTTTTTCAGACGTGTTCAAACCACATCAAAACTCCGTAAATTCTTACCTTCTACTTACTTCCTTATTATCAGTTCCTACCTCAGTAATAGAACCTTTAAAGTAAACCATAATTTTTCCTACTCTTGCCTCTTTACCCAGTTAGCTGGTGTTCCTCAAGGTAGTATCCTGGGTCCCATCCTATACACAATATATACAGCTGACATCCCAACCCATCCAAGCACTGTCCTCACTACGTACGCTGATGACACATGTGTGTTATCAGTAAATAACGATCCATTTGTTGCATCCCAATATCTTCAATCCCATATCTCAAACCTTCAAGAATGGTGTCAAAATTGGAGAATTAAAATAAATCCTAACAAATCCCACCAAATTACCTTCACTCTTCGTCGTAAACCTACGAATTCCTGCCCTACTGTATCCTTTAATAACATTCCACTGATCCCTGTCGAACAGATACGTTACCTAGGACTCCATCTGGACAAACGTCTCACTTGGAATCCTCATACAAGACTGAAAAGACAAGAAACTGCTCGACGATTTCGCCTACTTCAACATTTACTGGACAAACGTTCAAAGCTACCAATTAATTACAAAAGACTCATTTACATGACCGTTATCAGACCTATTTGGACATACGGAGTTGAGCTTTGGGGCTCTACTAAACCATCCAATTCATCTCGCATCCAATCCTTACAATCCAAAATCCTTCGTAAAATCCTCAATGCTCCTTATTATGTCACAAACAAACTCATCCATCATGATCTTAATATCCCATATGTTGCTGATTTGGCCCAAACTAGATACCTATCCTTCCATGAAAAGCTCCATACACACTTGAATCCGCTAGTCTCTCGACTTGCTTCCTATAATATTCCTGATAACCCTCCGAGGCGTCTGAAAAGAAGATGGCCTCGAGACCTTCTACTATAAAACTTCATTGGAGTGCTATCAATGGATAGTTTCTCCACAAGTGATTTTTTTGTTCATGTCCTTTGTTCATACAGCCAATTTACTTGATGTAATGTTATTACAGTTGTAAATATCAATACAAAAAAAATAAAAAAAATAAAAAAAAACACATCAAATCAAGTATTGCCTACCTATACCAAATCAGCCATTATATATTTATTGCTACGGAATATGACAGATGGTATCTAGCGTATTAAAATCTGGAGAATTTAGTTCCAAATAAATTTATTTAGCGAAATTTTCTGTCATCAATAAAACGCTTCAGGTTAACAGCTGTTTATCTTTATCTTTAGGGGTTTACTATTCGCCTGATAAGAGATCATTAAGCGCCGTCTAAATAGATACACTAGGAGATAAGCTCTTGATACGGCATCCGGACATCTTAACTCCTCTCATTTGCATATCTCTCAAACGTCATCTCCAAATATCATAAAAGGAAATAGGCCACTCTTAGTCTTGTTTAGACCTAAAGATCCCGATTTACAACGGAAGAT
Organism: Arma custos; assembly: GCA_037127475.1. Taxonomy (NCBI): domain Eukaryota; kingdom Metazoa; phylum Arthropoda; class Insecta; order Hemiptera; family Pentatomidae; genus Arma; species Arma custos. The sequence goes on along the minus strand of CM073759.1, from coordinate 18,695,244 downwards.
ACGACTTAACATTCCGCGAAGGAAGAAAGTTAGTCCTTCGGGTAATGTATCACTACGCGGAGATAGAAGTAACAAAACGGTGAGTGAGAGCGACTGAAACGTTTACGACTCAACGTAGTGAGAACCTTAGCCAACTTGTAACGAAAGTTATCATAATACATTTAGGGTTGATGAAATTTCCGAGTCGCCGTTGACCTTAGCGCCCGATGATAGGAGGTTAGACAATCGAATGTCTACCCAGCGTGGAGTAATTTCACTTGCGGCTGAATTGTTATTCGTGATTTAAAAGTTGCTTTGCCAAGCCCCGGAGGGTTCCAATTCACAAATTTTTATTGTAAACGCAATTGATTTGCATAATCTGTTAGAATTCATCTGCCATGCACGAGCGCCGCTGGCACAATTCTCTTTGATGGGAAATGAGTAATTTATCTGGTAGGGACGGTTACGCAATCATTCCAATCTAGTCAATGAAGACGTAACGCTGCATTACCGTGTCAAAAGCAATGAGAGGTTGCTAAGAATTTCTTCTGACATTCGAATGATAGCAGATTGGTCGCTCATATTATTTGAATTTCGCACTATCTCTGAATATCTTTTAGTTTTATTTCGTTTTAGTAAAGTACGATAGAAGTGCTCTCCTGTCTTACATAAATAAGAATTTTAATAGTGAGTTTTCTGATAACCATGGTTTGTCATCATCTAATGAAAAAAGAAGATGGCAGTATTTTAGTATTGATAAGGAACGTGAATTAAACATAAAACATCCAAATAAAAGTGGGTATGAGGAAGCACTTGCAGCATCCAAATTTTTAAGTATAAATTTAATGAGTGAAATAGTTTCTTTTTTTCTTTATTGATATTTACAACTGTAATTACATTAAATCAAGTAAATCTGCTGTATGAACAAAGGACATGAAAAAAAAAAAACTTGTGGAGAAACTATCCATTGATAGCACTCCAATAAAGTTCTATAGTAGAAGGTCTCGAGGCCATCTTCTTTTCGACGCCTCGGAGGGTTATCAGGAATATTATGGGAAGCAAGTGGAGATACTAGCGGATTCAAGTGTGTATGGAGCTTTTCACGGAAGGATAGGTATCTAGTTAGAGCCAAACACAGGTGTAGCCCTAAGGTGCACAACCGTGCACAAAAACAGAATAAAATACACGATTTGTACCTCCAGTGGTGAAGCACTACTGGAGATGACCCTGTATGCCTCACAGGCAGGGAAGGGAGGAAAAAAAAAGTTTGGGCCAAACAGCAACATATGGAATATTAAGATCATGGTGGATGAGTTTGTTTGTGACATATTGAGGAGCATTGAGGATTTTACGAAGGATTTTGGATTGTAAGGATTGGATACGAGATGAATTGGATGGTATAGTAGAGCCCCAAAGCTCAACTCCGTATGTCCAAATAGGTCTGACAACTGTCATGTAAATGAGTCTTTCGTAATAACTCGTATTTCGTAATAGCAGACCCGGATGCCAGACTCGATCAAAAGCTACCTAAATAAGAATTTTAATAGTGATCTTATTTTTTAATAATCTTGGTTTGTTATCATCTAATAACAAAAGAAGATGGCAGTATTTTAGTATTGATAAGGAACGTGAATTAAGCATAGAACATCCAAACACAAGTGGGTAGGTGGGAGTACTTGCAGCATCCAAATTTTCAAGTAAAAATTTAATGAGTGAAATAGTTTCTATTTTTCTTTATTGATATTTACAACTGTAATTATATTAAATCAAGTAAATCTGCTGTATGAACAAAGGACATGAAAAAAAAAAAACTTGTGGAGAAACTATCCATTGATAGCACTCCAATAAAGTTCTGTAGTAGAAGGTCTCGAGGCCATCTTCTTTTCGACGCCTCGGAGGGTTATCAGGAATATTATGGGAAGCAAGTGGATTCAAGTCTGTATGGAAACACAGAATAAAATACCCGATTTGTACTGTATCACCTGTATAACTCACAGGCAGGGAAGGGAGGAAAAAAAAAGTTTGGGCCAAACAGCAACATATGGAATATTAAGATCATGGTGGATGAGTTTGCTTGTGACATAATGAGGAGCATTGAGGATTTTGGATTGTAAGGATTGGATAGGAGATGAATTGGATGGTATAGTAGAGCCCCAAAGCTCAACTCCGTATGTCCAAATAGGTCTGACAACTGTCATGTAAATGAGTCTTTCGTAATAACTCGTATTTCGTAATAGCAGACCCGGATGCCAGACTCGATCAAAAGCTACCTAAATAAGAATTTTAATAGTGAGCTTATTTTTTAATAATCTTGGTTTGTTATCATCTAATAACAAAAGAAGATGGCAGTATTTTAGTATTGATAAGGAACGTGAATTAAGCATAGAACATCCAAACACAAGTGGGTAGGTGGGAGTACTTGCAGCATCCAAATTTTCAAGTAAAAATTGAATGAGTGAAATTGATGAGACAATAATTACACAGTTACATGAATAATCAAAGGAGGCTAGCAGGAGTACAAAATAGATTTTTTTTTTAGGGTATAAAAGGAATCTTCAATATACAATGCATAAATTTAATTTTTTGAGGGGTTAAAACATGAATTTAATTAAAATTAAAATAATTGTTCTTATAGAGCATAACTATATTAATCGGAAGATGTAATATTCATGTAAGATAAAGAGGAGAAGAGTGTTCTTGTTATTTCTTTTGAATACTTTAGACTGATTTTACTCTAATCAAAACTGATCGTCGCACATTTTCAAAATTGTTATGTTTGATAGATGTTAATTTTTCCAATTTGAATAAAAAAAAATAAACGAAAATATGTATATTGGGTTTTGGTTCAGCATTTGTATATGTACCTATCACTGAATGGGCTTAACGAAAGATTCCTTGAAAGCTAAAATTAGAAAAAATGAATTATTATTACTATATCTCCCTATTAAATTTAAAAAATCATTTACAAAATGTTAAAATGTAGTCCAATATGTCTTATAAAAACCTTGTCGAAATATCTCCATCACTACAACCCTAAAGGGAATTGGGCTTAGGGGACTGATACTGAGTAAAAGTATTGAGTTTAGGGAATTGGTTTTGGGTAAAGGTTGGGTAAATAATCGTTTGTAGATACCATACTGTGTCCAAGGAAATAGTTGGTGGAGATCAAGCTTTTCAGGGACATACTAGGAGTTGCCTTTCAATCTTTAGGTTTAGCCAAATAGATAAGTTAATAAATATAAACTGTACCAAAATATTAAATTACTGACTTATGTCCATTGATAGTATTCCAGTCATTTTGTACCAGACGCTGAAAAAAAAATCCACCAAGCGGTAGGTCTATGAGGCTAAAATTTATTATATTTATACTTAGTGATTAGCACGAACAATGAAAAAAGTTACAAGATATGTTGAGTGAAGAAGAAAAGGCGATGTAATTTGTGAGTATGATTTATGAATAGGAGCGTAGATGGTGTGCCAATGCAGGCGTCCTACAAGAGCATCCCTGTTAGGAGTTGACAAGTGTATTCGTCCCACAGCCGACAATGTGTCATCCTCGCCAGGTTTTATTGTCTTCCGAGATTATACATTGTCTTAGTGATCGTCCAACAAGTATCTGTTGAAACGCTTCAATTGCCGGACGTTGCGTCACCAATGTGGGTATCTTCATTTAGCCTCCGCCTTGCCTTTCGTCGTATCCATAATTAAGTGAATTTTACTTTCACTCTCTTGGTTCAATGGAACATACCCGATACTCGAAAGTGTTTAAAGATGAAGAAAATAGTCCGAGGCAGGAAAAATCTCCTAAATAATTAGAACTATTTATTAATATTGAAAAGTAAAAAAGAGACCTTACATGAATGTTAAGACCGTGGAAAAATTCCAACGAAAAACCTTAAGTCTCCAAACTAAAACAGAAATAGAAATTATCTGTCCAATTTTCGCCCATTCAGGCATCCTCGGGGTAGAAAGAGAATAACAGCAAAACAAAACATGAATAATGCACCCAAGAAACATCCCACCACCTCGAAGGCTCAAATGCAACTAATGGATCATAAGGAAGGTTACTCGACCCCAGCTGGTTAAGGTTAGATGAAAACAGCTGATAGATACTTCAGAAATTCAAAATTCAATATACACTCACAAAATTTCAAAAAGCACCACAGGAAAAATAAATAATAGCAAACATCACAAAACTTAAGACGAAAGACCATTTGAAAAAATGAAAGCAAAAATGCAAGAAAAAAAAAATTATCATTATCAAGAAACCAGTGGACCTACGGCTACTCCACAAAATATATTAATATTGATAAGTAAAAAAGAGACCTTACATAACTGTTAAGACCGTGGAAAAATTCCAACGAAAAACCTTAAGTCTCCAAACTAAAACAGAAATAGAAATTATCTGTCCAATTTTCGCCCATTCAGGCATCCTCAGGGTAGAAAGAGAATAACAGCAAAACAAAACATGAATAATGCACCCAAGAAACATCCCACCACCTCGAAGGCTCAAATGCAACTTAGAACTATTTATTTTAAAGCCAACGTTTCGAACCACATTGCAGGTAATCTTCAGTGCTAAATATACAAGATACATACAAATTAAAATGATTTATAGAAAAGAATAAAAGTACATATCGGCATCGAAGGATGTGAATGTTAAAAATGAAAATAGGGTTTATAAAACTTTTAGGTAAATATAAAACCAGAGTAAAAAATATTATTATATTATCAAATAAATAATAATAGGAGTAATACAAAATTAAAATTAATTTTGAAATATACATTTATTAAACTACTTACATTAGGAAACTATTCGGTTTGGAAACAGCTGAGACCATCATTACACAGTTTATGACATGAATATGAAGCAAGCAGGAGTAGAAAATTGGTTTATTTTGTAAAAATATGTTGCCTTTCCAAAAATAGAAAAAACAGATAGATAGTATTCGAAAAATTAATAGAATAATACAATAAAAATACAGAGTAACATAAATTAATCTAATGAATGGCATATGAAACGGATATGGTGGTATATACAAAGAGAAAAAAAAAACACTTTTACATATTGTTACGGGCGCCGGCAGGAAGACGGAAGCAAGAGGATAAGCGGCTTAAATCCGTCGGCGGGAGAAGTTAAAATAGGATTAGGACCGTTCTAGATCGTCTCCTTTTGTCGGCAAAGGATTAAGAAGATTCCAGAATTTTCTGGCCCCTCCGTGTTCTAGAAGGTTCGGCCTTGCCTACTTAAATACTTCCCTCACCTCGAGCCAGTCAGTCTTAGCCTGAGAGTAGACCACGCAAGATCTGTGATAAGTGAGTGTCAGTGTGATAAACTAGTCAGTGTTGAACTGGCCCGTGTAATAAGTGTATCAGTGAACTGTAACAGTCTCGCGAGTGTAATAAACTGTTTCTGTTTGTTACTGTGTGTCAGATTGTGATACTTGAAGAATCTTACGGTCGGTGGACTAGTGAACTGTAAGTGTTAATTATTAGTTATAAATTGTAGTGTAATTTTATAATATTCATAGAAACTATTGTAACTAGTTAAGCTATTTAGAATTAGTAATATCTTATATTATTGTAATAATTAAATAGGAGTTAGGCCTAGATTATAATATTTAGAATATTGTTATTATAAATTTATATTAGTTCAATAATTATAATTGTTAATAATCTACTTGTATCCTTTTTATCACTTTTGTTAATAAATATTAGTATCTTTAATTAAGGAATTGTTTAATTCATTCTAATAACCAGTAGCCCGTAACAATATGCATTTTTTCCGCTGCGCTATCAAATTTTCATACCCATGTAAGTAGTAATCAGGGTACTGCAATGAAACAAAGTCTGATAATGCGTTTTCGACTTGGCAATCGTTTTTAATATTAAATTGTTTTTGTTTCATTATGTCAGTATTCTTGCAGAAAGATCTGGATGTGATTGTCTCATTGCATTTATTTAGAAAGTAATCTGTCCCACAAGCTAAAAATTTTTCAAATCATTGGCGAATGGTCCGGTCGTTACAAAACTCTTTGCCGAACGCGGTGGTAATGCTTCAAGAAGCTTGGGATGCTGATTCTCCATATTTATTCTCATAAAAACAATTATTGCATTAAAATACACTGAACAACAGAAGTCCACTAATTCCGATTTTAGATATAATAAAAAAAGATATTGCATCTGAATCGATCCAATATAAGAATCGCTTAAACTTGTAATATGTACGTAGATAGAAATTGATTTTGTAAAAAAAAAAATATATATTTAGTAAAGGGTAAAAATTAAAAAATTACCCAATAATACATTATTGTAAGATTTATACAACGATTAAGTCATTATATGTTTTACAAATGCAAATAATTGGACATATTTTACATGATTTCTTTCGTGTTATAACTAGATCATAATTTTCCTATTCATTAATTATGAATAGAATCTCAAAACATGCAATCTTCAAAGGTATTATAAAAACCTGTGGACATGGATGAAGTCCATTTTCCTAAACCTGCGACATGCGGGCAGTGGAGAGTGGTTTTTGTTCCGTCAGGTGGATGTTGGGTCAACCGTCCACGAGACTCGAGATCCTCTGATCTAGTTAACAAGCATATTAAACCAGGTGCAAAACACCTGCTAAACAGTTTTTTTACAGGTGCAAACAATCTATCGGAACTGTTTACAAACTGATTAAAAATCTAAATCTACATTCTACTTAACTGAGTACTTTAAGAAACATCCCTCTTAAGCCGATGACTGATTTTGAAATTATAAAAACGGCTTGGATTTTTCCTCTTACGCGAGATTACGAATCCTTATACAGCTCTCAACAACAAAATAAACTGCCATAGTGGAAATTTGCAACTATTTTGCAGATCTTTTCTTTTTTATGCACTAGATCAAATATGTATTCTTATATTGAGTGATAATAGTTGACCTTGATAAAATATGTGGAAGAAAATGGTCCGGGTAGAGGTTAATGAAATTCTCTTAGAATTGGAGAAATTCAGTGTGTGAATTAAGCTTGGACCTACCAAGCCCCCGGCCCCCCCCCCCCCGTGACAGCCCTGAAGAAGACCTACAAAATAGGTGGAAACGTTGGCTACTTGATAAACATTTCTCCAATTCCAAGAGAAATTCATTTTCCTGACCACTTTCTTTCACGTGCATTTATATATTTTGTGCTCATCAAGAAAAAAGGGTCGGTGCATTCAAGTTATCCGTTTTCAAAATACGAGAAAAATATTCTATTATGGTAGAACAGCTTATATGTAATGGATTGATTAGTACTAGAGTTGAATTGCCATAAGTTTAGTAATAAATATTAAGCTATATGTTTAATATGAAATGTAACCCCAAATGCAAAGAGAACAAACAGGTTTTAAAAAACACGATTTTAAATAGATAATTGATTTAAGGATTTTAACCTTTAAGCAGTTTTTCGCTTTCCTGAAAAGTGATGTTTTTCACTTTCGATACTTTGCACTTGTTCCGACAACATTACTTGTATGATAATTAAATTCATTAAAAGTCATATACTATAACCGTCGGTATCTAATATACTCAAATATTCTATAATACTTTTTTATTTATTCACTAGAAAATTGGCATAATAGATTTATTATAATTTAGGATTTGAAAATATTTACTTCCTTACACACTATAATCCTGACCACATTGTCGATGGTTTATCCATCAAGTTCAATAAACCTGACTTTATTTTGTACCGTTTTCCAACTTACAATATAAGTGACAATCGATTTGGCAGTCTTTGTCAATTTATATAATGTCTTCATCAAGATACAAAACCAGTAAATAGAAACCATTTTTGCACTGCTTAACGCTCAATAAAAATGTCTGATGAATTTTAGCTCTTAATCCTTGATTATACTACATAATTAAACCTACACTCTAAATAAAGTAATAATCATATTCTGAATCATTTCAGAATATGATTCAATTTCAGATTCTATTTTGTGTTCAGATTTAGTAATGCAAAATCCATTGATGGCTATAAAATCAATCTTTGGTATTTACTGGAGAACGGAGATAGTTGGGGGGGGCATTCAAAAAACACCAAATAAGTACTAGACTTATATTTAGTAAGTGCCGACGTTTCGACCTACAGTGTAGGTCATCTTCAGGGCTATGAGAGAGAAACAAACAGAACAAGAAATATATATAAACGTTACAGTAAAAATAATATAGTGACATGTAATGTAGAAAATTAAAATAGTGACAGAATATAATAAAATTAGGATATTGACAGATTTAATAAAATTAAAGACAATGAACAGAAATTAAAGTAGTGACAGATATAATAATTAAAGATAACGAATATAAAATAAAATACAGAAAATAAATGTACAGAAAGGAAGAAAAGTAAACATAATATAAAGGGAAATAAAAATGAGGAGGTAAACCAAAGATACAAAATGAGAAGATTACACATTTAAAAAAAGGTTGGAACATGAAGGATTTAGAAAAAAATAGTAAATTTTTTTTTTTTTTTTTTTTTTTTTTTTTTTTTTTTCTGTTGGCTCTACAGACCTTGTAGATCTTTGACCGCCTTTACCAGCCTTCTCCACCTCTGTCTATCCTGGGCCGCTGATTTCCAGTCTGCCACATGTAGCTCCTCAGCATCTTTGTTGACCCTATCTATCCATCTGGTCTTTGGCCTCCCACGTGGTCTCTTGCCAACTATTGTGGCATTCATTGTTGCGTAGAGGCGTCCTGACGGATTGCTTCGAGCAACATGCCCCGCCCATCTTAACCTTCTTGATTTCATATCCTGAGATATCGCCTGACCAGTTTCTGTGAGCAATTCCTTATTGGTCCTTCTCCTCCAAGAGTGTAGACTCTCATCCCAGACCGCTCCGGTTATTGTGCGAAGGATTTTCCTTTCGCATCTCTCTATTCTGCTTTCCAGGGTGCCAGTGAGAGCCCACGTCTCACAGCCATATATCAGAATCGGCTTTATTACCGCATTATAAACCCTTAGTTTTAAGTTTCTAGAGATGCTTCGGGATTTCAATACTCTTGAAAGAGCGAAGAATGCTCTGTTTGTGCTTGTTATACGCTGGTCTATCTCAGTTAATTGTTCATTGGTTGAGGTTATTGTGGAGCCAAGATAATTAAAGTTATCCACTTTCGGGAACGATTTGCGATCCACGCAGATGCTTTTTCTGGGATGGACTTTACGGCTCACTGTCATATATTTGGTTTTTTCCTCATTTACCTGTAAGTAAATTAAAGATATAAAATATATGATAATGGACTTCTAGAGGTTTCATAAGTAAAATGTATGAAACATAATAATACAAGAATACGTAGAAAGATCTGAATAGGTATCTCGTAGAATGACAGTTAGAAATGTAAACAATATGAAAATATAAGTATGGAACTATTTTTATAATAACTATTGGGTATAATAGTCTAATATGTATAATAGTTGATTGGATTAATAAATTTGAAAAATTAAAAACTAAAAATGATGCTTATAAATATGAACTCTTTGATTAACAACATATGATGGATGCCAAAATGATAAGGGGGGAATAGGAAAATATGTAGTGTGAAGAATGGAGAAAGACTAAAGTGAAAAAGATATAATAAATAAAATATTAAGAAAAGACGTACCGTTTGGTATTTACTAATCGCTTCTAGTTGAGTCACAAAATTTTCAGGTTTTGCATTCATTTCCTTTTTAATATTCACAAAAATAAAACATTATAATTATTGGAAATGTTTACATTTCAGTATATTACATATTTTTGGAGTTCAGTGACTAGAGCGCTATATTTCTGGGCCGATGGTTCCAGATTCAAATCCGGCTGTGGGAGAACTTCATATTATATGTTTGCAGCCGTGGTTGAACCCTGTGGAATATAACGGTCCCCTGGAGCTCATCCAACCTGTGTAAAGTAGGTACCCTTAATTGGGGAAAAACCTAACGTTTGATAGTGATCTTGGACACATTACCTTCGGGACAACCATTGTCCTTGAAAAAATTCACATAGCAGAAACAATACTATCAACATCCAAACTCCTTGATCCAATTCAATCAGGCTTCCGTCCTGGCCTTTCCACACAATCCACGTTATCTGCGCTCTTAAAATCACCACTGACATACATACTGACATGGAGGATAAAAACTAACAGTACTAATTCTACTCGACTTTTCAAAATCTTTCGAATCGCTGAACCATTCCACCCTTATATCTAAATTAAAATCTCTTTCCTTTTCCAACAGTTCCATACTCTGGGTCCAAGCTTTCCTCTCGGATAGGAATCAAGCAGTCTCCATCCCTAATCAACCCTTATCCTCTTTCCTACTGCTGAACATAGGAGTGGCACAGGGTTCTAGTATTTCCCCTCTCCTTTTCAACTGTTGCATTAATGCATTAATTCCCAAATGAATCCTCCATTGTTCCCAACATATGTACGTCGACGATTTCCAGATCAATTTGTCCTTTCCTCCACCTGAGATAATAGCTGCATTTGCCAAGATCAGTGCCTGGACAAACATGAAAACTCAGGCCATTCTAATTGGTTCCAACATTAGTCTTAAATCTATCAACTCACTTCCCAATTAACCTTCGATGTTAACCTGTTAGAAACCTCGGAACCATTTTCGACCGATCCCTCTCATGGAAACCCCACATTGCCCAAATATCCCGTCGAGCAATAAGCTCTCTAAAGTTATTCCACCCTTCCCGGCATCTTCTAACTCTACCTATCCGTAAGCTCCTCATCACTTATTTCATCTTTCCACACTTTGACTATGGCTGTGTGGCTTATGGAGGGCTCTCGAACAAACTTGAGGAAAGACTAACGAATTATGAACAGCTCACTTCGGGTTGTCTTCGAGGCCCCAAGGAAGTCTCATGTGTCCCGTCGTTACGTTGAGTTAAAGTGGCTCTTCCCTTCTATCCGTAGACTCTATCTCCTTGGTTCTTACTTATATCAAACTATCAACTCACGACATCAATCTTATATTTATAGTCTCCTAAAATTCAAATCCTCTATCCAATCAAAGGGCACAAGATCACGCCCTTCCGATCTTTATATCCGTTCCCTTAGAACCAAAACTTCTGAGCGTTCCTTTCTCGCCCGTTCTATCTCTCTTTGGAACTCACTCCCAATCGATATCCCTCATGCATTTTCTTTAATCTCATTTAAATCAGAACTTTTCCTACATCCTCTAAATTCCCAAACAGATGCTCTATGATCAATAAATTTTTTTTAGATTAATTTATTGATATTTACAACTGTAATAATATTACAACAAGTGCATCTGCTAATATGAACAAATGACATGCAAAAAAAAAAACACTTGCTAAGAAACTACCCATCGGTAGAACTCCAATAAGTTCTATAATAGAAGATCTAGAGGCCATCTTCTTTTCAGACGCCTCGAAGGGTTATCAGGAATAGTATGGGAAGCAAGTTGAGAGACTAGCGGATTCAAGTGTGTATAGAGCTTGTCATGGAAGGATAGGTATCTAGTTTGGGGCAAATCAGCAACATATGGGATATTAAAATCATGACGGATGAGTTTGTTTGTGACATAAGGAGGAGCATTGAGGATTTTACGAAGGATTTTGGATTGTAAGGATTGGATACGAGATGAATTGGATGGTTTAGTTGAGCCCCAAAGCTCAACTCCGTATGTCCTAATAGGTCTGACAACTGTCATGTAAATGAGTCTATTGTAATTAATTGGGAGCTTAGAGTGTTTGTCCATTAAATGTTGAAGTAGGCGAAAACGTCAAGCCGTCTCTTTTTTTTTCAGTCTTGTATGAGGATATAATCAATAAATGATCGATTGAAGAATTATCGTAAATATTTCTCACTCATAATGATATCATATTTTATATTATTAGATGCTATTATTTATCCACTTGTTTTTCCATAAGCCTATTTCTTTGTATTGTAAATTTTTCTGTTTTTCAATTTTATTTTTATATTACATTTTCTAATTCTCTACCGAAACATACCTGTTAGTTATTTACCTTCAAGACATTCTAATGTAGTCCTTTGGCCAGAGTTACATTTTTTAATTTTGTTCATATCTGTTGTTCTAAAGGGACATGGTCCCAGAATAAAATAATTTTCCTATTCTATTCTATTCTACTACTATGTGAATTAACTCGACTCGACAACCTACGGAACTAATACCCAATCTTCAATTATCGGAGCATCCTTGGCAGACTAGATGCCGATGTTGTAGGTATGAGTATCGTAGGTGTTTTATTTAAAAAACACCTATAATCTGTATATACTGCCAGTAATAATATAGTCAGTATTAAAAAAAATTAATACTGTCTATAAATAGATATTATATATAGACAGTATATATAGATTAAAGAACCGACTTACACATACCGATTAGGTTATTTTATCAACTATACTTCGAATTTATTGATACGTTTATTTATTGATGAAATGTACACATTTCCCATGAGTACACTATTTTTTTTAATTTTATATATTTATTTTATTTTCGTTTTTCGAATATATTAAAAATGAGACGAATGAATAGTTAAAATTTTGTCTTAACTCTAAGCGACAACCCAGGGAGCTGATACTCAATCTTCAATTATGGGAACATCCTTGACGGACTAGATAGCGATGATGATGATGTAGCTACGATAGGTGTTATTAAACAGACTGTTGTAATTAGCGCGGAGAGTGAACAACGTGACCGGGAGCTCAGTCGTTGAGGTCCGGCTCAGAGCTCCCCTGACGTCCCGGCTTGACGTATCTGGCTTACCTGCTCCTGTTACATCCAGCGTAAGCACGATCCTTATTATGATTAGTCGTGAGTGATCTCTTGCGGTTAGTGACAAGAATCGGCATCTTACGCTTACAGTGTAATTATCTGAGTCAACTCTCTCCCGAGATAGCTAGTCCATATCCCATCAGGGGATATTTCTAATACTCTTATATGTATCGGTCTCATGTCTATCACGATCAAGGTATTATTAAACAACATGTAACTCATACTAATAATATCTGACGGATACAAATGAAGGGTATAGAATATATAAAATAAATACATAAAAATATATGTAGGACGTTCAGGATCAAAAGCGAATTACTCCATATTACAAAAAAGTTCATATTTGTCGGTAGTTTAGTAAAGTAATGCTTATACTACAGTAGCTTCTGATTCAAAACTGACCTAAAACCATGAGAAATAAGGCGACAAATTATCCTGTTCAGCATAATTGCTTGATTAAACTGGCCTATAAAGTGAATAACTATATATTTTAAATGTTGAAGTTATCCACTTTTGATTCTCAACGCCTCATATATTTTTTAAAGATTTGAATGCTAATAGTGGTTTTTATTCCAAGTATATTATGAATTCCATAACCGTTCAGAAAGGTAGTCGATTTACTTGTTTAATAACATTCATGTTGAGAATAATAACACATACAAACAGAATATATCAATCAGTGTAGGATGAGTCCTGGGTTCAGTACTTTTTAGAGACTGCACTGCTTCTTGGGTAGCGGTTGTGCAGTGAGGTGATCTGTCCTAGATCACGCTCAACTGCCAGATATTCCCCCTATGTTGAGTTCTCACTTTACAGAGACTGGGCAAGCCTTATGAGAGTCATACATCCCACAGGATTCATCTCCGTGTATTAATAGACTTTTCCATTAATATTAAATACACATACACACACATATGTATATATATTTATTATATATATTCATCATGATAATCAATATTATGATGATTTTTCAAATTCTGGAATATTATTCTGCTGTTTTTATCTAATCTTAGCCAGCCGGGGTCGAGTAACCTTCCTTATGATTCATTAGTAGCATTTGAGCCTTCGAGGTGGTGGGATGTTTCTTGGGTGCATTATTCGTGTTTTGTTTTGCTGTTATTCTCTTTCTACCCTGAGGATGACTGAATAGGCGAAATATTGGACAGATAACTTCAATTTCTGTTTTAGTTTGGAGACTTAAGGGCGTTCCTTTGGAATTTCCCCACGGTCTTAACATTTATGTAAGGTTTCTTTTTACTTTTCAATGTTAAAGTTTAATTTTAAAGAGAAATATTTTTTTTTTATTTATTTTTTTTTTTTTATTGATATTTACAACTGTAATTATATTACATCAAGTAAATCTGCTGTATGAACAAAGGACATGAACAAAAAAATCACTTGTGGAGAAACTATCCATTGATAGCACTCCAATGAAGTTTTATAGTAGAAGGTCTCGAGGCCATCTTCTTTTCAGACGCCTCGGAGTGTTATCAGGAATATTATGGGAAGCAAGTCGAGAGACTAGCGGATTCAAGTGTGTATGGAGCTTTTCATGGAAGGATAGGTATCTAGTTTGGGCCAAATCAGCAACATATGGGATATTAAGATCATGATGGATGAGTTTGTTTGTGACATAATTAGGAGCATTGAGGATTTTAAAGAGAAATATAAAACGACTTACAACAGCCAATTATTGTTTTATTCTTGTTTATTTTCAGATGGTGCCGTATAAACTCCACTAAGGTGGCCACAGAAAGTAGCGCTATCAACAATATCTATAACACTTATTGGGCCTCAAAAAATCACCAATGTTGATAACATTGATTTGTGGAAAAGACCCTGTTAAATGATTTTAATTTTTTTTAATGAAATGTATATATAAGCCTATGAATGAAATATCATGTCCGGAATAAATGTTCTACTGAGTATACAAATAATTAAAATACAAGTAAGAAGTACACAATTACGAAGGCAACTAATGATGTCACAATAATGACGTTATCAATAATTGACGATTAAACGTCACACTGAGATGACGGTGAAGATTAGAAGAAGCTAGGATCTGCGGTGGGATTTCCTCTACAGCTCAACGATTACATCATTGCTTGGAGGATCATAGGAGAAAATATTACACTGATCACCTTTACGATATAGCTGGCAAGCTCAGTCGCCTGCTCCGACATGGGAAAAGCCGATGCAATGTCGATACCTGGAACCTCAAGTCATTATTTATTTATTTTATTTGTTATTTATTTATAGCACGATCCGGTTAATGTTAATCACTGTGTATTTCTTAATATTGTCACGATCGAGGCTCAATTATGAATAAAACTATCATTTAAACGGTCGATTACCAATCTTAGTAACTAGCAGTTCCATTCTTATGACAACATTCAAATTGATTTTATTCCAATAATTCCAAACAACTATCACATCTTCTGGATTACAGATCTTCACTTGACTTAGAGGTTCAGCAAAAAAAGTTCACATACACAAGATACAAACAACACAATCCAAAATTCTCAGAAAAATTATTAATGCACCATGGTATGCTTCGAATCACACTATACACAACGACATGAACATTCCCACTATAAAATCATATATTCATAGCAAATACATAACATTCCACTCATCGACACAATATCACCCAAACCCACTCGTTCTTCCGCATTCCTACTCCCTGTTACCTGGACTTGATAAAAAAAGATTAAAAAGACATTGGCCAAGAGACCCACTCAACAATTGATATATATTTTTTCCCAAAATAACTGGATGATCATGGAGAAAAGCGAAGAGAAAGACACTTCAATCAAATTTGCTGGATGCGCAATTGCGCAGGTGCAAATGAAAATTAAATAATAATAATAATAAATTCCAATAATTGATTCTCTGAACCTTCCAAATATGGTCATGGTAATGGTTGATTATTTTATCAGTTTAAATTATTTAAATTGTTTTAGAATCCTAGAAAAAAAAAAAGTAATTTATTGAATTCTCTACGAAAAAAAGGAACAGTAAATTAATTTTTTTTTTTAGAGAAGAAATTAGTTGACTGGAACTTCTAATGCAAGGACAGAGATAGTTGGGGGTGCAGTCAATTAAAACACCATAATAAGTGCATACTTATTTATTGTGTGCCGACGTTTCGACCTACATTTTAGGTCATCTTTAAGGCAAATATATGAGCGGCTGCGAGGAAAGGCAACTGGCAACTCCAGTGACCTACATTGTAGGTCGAAACGTCGGCACACAATAAATAAGTATGCACTTATTATGGTGTTTTAATTGACTGCACCCCCAACTATCTCTATCCTTAAATTATTTTTTCATTAATGTAATTACCTTTTTGTTGAACGTATTTCGTCTTAGATACTTGTAATATTTTAAAATAAATTATTTAAAGGAGTTTAAAATAACAAAAAAAAAAACACAATATTTTTAAATAACGCTGGTATAGTCAGTCATTCATGACTTAAGTATGGTTATAACCTAAACATGTACCACTCTCTACAACCTATGAAGGGTCTAGGGTTTAGTATATCGTAGAGACTCTATTGTTTCTATGAATACTTTTGTGCAAGGTTATTTGTTCAAAACACGCTCCACCGCCAGGTTTTTCCAGCAATTAAAGGTGTCTAGTTTTTTGAGGCTGGGGTAGCCCCAGGAGGATATGCACAGGGCACAACCACGGCAGTAGATGGATTAATTAAGATACTACAAACAACTATTCCAATGATAGATTTTCTGAACCATCCAAAGATATGGTTGATTATTTTCAAGTAATTATTTAACTTGTTTTAGGATCTTTAGAAAAAAAAAAGTTACTTTGTTGAATTCCCGATAAAAAATAGAATAAAACAGTGAATTTTACGTTTTATTTTCTATAAAATAATTGTATCTTTTTTTTAAAAATTTATTATATTCATCTATCATATAAAAATATTTCCTAATAATGATATTGTTTACATTTATAGGTTCGTTATGGTTGTAGCTTTATTTTTTTTTTTTTATTTTAGGCGATTTTTAATTGGCAAAGAGAAGCCAAGTTGCAAGTTTAATGGATATTGCTTTTTTGAAAAGATACTTTTGTAGAACAAAAGGTTTTTTTACTTTAAATCGGCAAGTTACTTTTACTGGTTGAAAAGTTTATTTAATAAACTTCTGTTAATACAGATCTATAATCGTTTCTCGAATTGATTTTTCCGGGAGTTATATTCCTTAAGTGTAAATCAAAAAAGTGTCTGAGACTTTTCAATAAATAAAAGAATATTGATAGAAAATGTACATTACAGTGCTGGATATTTGATGAAATTCTCTAAAGGAATAGGCAAGTTTAAGAGAACGTGGTTAGAACATACAAAATATATCATTTCAATCATTTTATAATAAATTTTTTTTTTCAGCCTATACATAGACCTCATATCATCATATATTATTACAATATTCTTTAGCGATCACTATAGTAATTGAAGAGTAAGCAGTAATTCATTCATAATAAACAAACAGAAACAGTTACTTTTTTACTTTAAAAGTGACTGGCGTACCTAAAGCAAAAAAGACTGAGATACATTACTTAAGATGAAGCAATGTATTTCTTTTTGAACGATAACATTAACGGAATGTTGATTTATAAGTAGAATATCTCTACAATTATTATCCAACATCTATAATGAACTGCACCATTATTATAGGGATAACAATATTCGTTCTCCCATGACAGATTGGTCATGATTAGATAACTATTAAATAGTTGCGTGTTCGGAACCTCACCTCTAAAGTAGCTAGTTGCAAATAATACCCTTTTCGACTTGGAATTGCTACGATTTGAGTGCATTAATTTAAAATTATGATTTATTATTTAATAGAGCATAAAATCTAAAAAAATAAACAGTAAACCTTGTTCTGATCCGTGCCGGTTTCTTAAAAGTTATTCACCTGCATTTCATATTACTAATACATATCTTTCAACTAATTAAATATCTATATTTCAATACTGCATAAAAGCAAGTATTTATTATACCTCAAAAATATATTGAGTTTGATATATATTATTCAAATGATGTTTAGATGACGTTATGATATTTAGATTCCGCGAACAGTGAAAATTTTGCAAAATTATTATATATGGTTTCCCTATCAAGGGATGGTATATAAATACCATAAAAATGATTTAATGGCCTTGACATAAAAATGTTTAGTAATAAATACATCGAAATCAGGCTATAAGCTTAGTTGGGCAGAGACTTGGCATTCCCCAAATAATTTTCTTTAAAATAATTTAATTTAAAATAAAAACAAATAATCCTGAATTAATTATAATTCAACTATTCACTGTCCACTATCTCGATATCAAACCAAGATTATTTATTTTGTTTGAGGGGTATTTGGAATTTTTTAGCCCCTAGTATGGCAAAATAGCAAATACCTCAGTTATATTTCAATAAACCTAACTTAAACAAATAAAATTACAAATAAATCTGGATAATAATTAATTATGAGAGGCTTATTAAAAGGATCTTCTTCATGCACTGAAAACAAATTGGATAAATGAAACTCAGGTAGACCTCAAAAGAATGAACATTTCCACAGAAGATAAAGTAGAAAGAAAAAAAATCGGACAAATATGGCATAAAGTGAATTTAGAATATATAAATAAGCAGAAAATATTTGGACAGAAGGGAAGATGGAGGATATCGATGAACACATCACAGGTTTTCGGGAAGGGAGAAGGAAAAAAGACAAAGAATTTTGGTGGTGTTATAGAGTTTTAATCTTTATTATTATATTATTATTAATAATAATGCAATAGTAATACTTGTAACTTTATGTTTACTCCTAATATAAGCGACAACCTATTTGGTTGTGTTTCTACCTCTACGAAGGTTTATCAATAAATATACGAATATTTTTATCAAAATTATTGTTTGTTTTTTAACTCGATGTTGCTCGAAAATGCCGCTCACTCTTTTAAGGAGAAGCATTTTTTATTCTATTTCCGATCAAAAACTTATCGCAGCTTACTCCATCAACGCATTAGCATAATGTGAAAATTTTGATGTAAGGCGTGCGGTAGAACGTTTTTACAGTCCATTAGTATTCAGTTCCGCTCCCGGCCGCGGTTTGTTATGAATAATACATAATTAGTTCTCACATCATTAGCTGATTGAATACCTGCAAGTTGAAAAATATTAAGCTGCCACTCTGAAATATATTAGCGCTCCTAGCTTGTAGCTGTAAACATTAGACAATGTCCGGTATGAGAAGAGTTTGCTCTGATCGGTGTATCGAGATTGGTTGGATCTAGTGCAGTTTATGTCCCCATGAGTTTATTGAAATATTTAAAAAAAATAATGTTTCCGGATTGGAAAATGTATGTCGGACATTTGCGAACAGGGGCGCTGTGGACTTCTTGACTTTCTTTATTAATTCTGCGAATGCACCGACATTTCAGGCACGATACGAATAGGACTCCTGTTGCTTCTGGACCGGTTTCTTTTTGAATTACATCCGAGGAAACTGAACGTCACAACAAGTATTCTTTATGTTCATTAGTATTGTTTTTATTTAATACATAACCAATAAATTCGAAGGAATTCGAAGGAATTTATTATCCCTAAACCTGTCTTAGGATGGCTCTATATGGTATTTAGTCAATTAAATTTTTTGAATGAGTCTAAACATTGCCGGAACCAGAGATTGAAATCGTGCTCCCGATGCATTAAGAGAAAACGAACGAGAAACCAGCGAAGTGCCCGCCTTTTAAATAAATCTGTTTCTCTTGTTTCCAGTCTAAATTGCTTCTGGTTAATCAATTGTGTTTAAGAGTTCCTTAAAGGCCTATCGTATGCATTCACAACACGGCATATTTTAGGCAACATAATTCATTCTTTGGACCTAATATCATATCAATGTCATTTAATGGCCGTGAGTTCAGATTTTTTTTTCAAATATAAGTTTCTATAATTATCCTCTAATAACTATTGCATCATTAAAAGTTAATGTTAAATGTTTTGATATCTGTTTTGATCTGACTATTGAATTATATTTTCAAAATTCTTTTCTTAATACATGCCATATACAATTTTCTCAAGATAAGAACATAATATAAGAATATAACAGACAATGATAATACCTATTGTACTATTTCATTATAAGTTAATATTAAATGTACCTTTACAATTAAAATCATTTTTCTACATTCTTTTCTGTTCACACGTCATTTTTTCCCTCCACAATCGTTTATTTACGTTTCTGAGTACGTAGGGAAGTTGATTGCCTTGGACATTAAATAATTTGCATATTAAAATGTCTTCATTAGACATTTTATATCTATTTCTTCTAGATTTTATAATTTGTAAATACAATTTTGTATTAGGAGCGTTAGAGCTCCGTATGTAGGGCGATGGGATGCTTATCTCTAGGCGTTGTAACGCTATGGCAGAAAAATTATTTATTCTTTTAAAAGCAATGAATCTATTCTTTGCAATCAGGGGCGCACTCAGTCTGTATAAATTTGGAGCTCTTTGGTACGGGAAAAATCTAATTGTTGTGCGTGATCGTGACCTAATAAACTCCTTGTATAACCGTTGACTTTGAAACAGTACGATCCCTAACAAATAACTCTGTAACAAGTAACTCAAGGATGAGTCTATCGAAACTCACTAATCAAATACACTTTTATTTGTTACGTGCACTTTTAATTTTGTCTGCAAAATTTTACTAATAATCAGTTATTTTAGTAAGCTTGAACACTAAACGAGAGGTAAAGCTTGGGGTGGTGTAGAGTTGCCGTACCAAAAGTTCCAGGTTAAAATTTGGAATCTGGGACCACCTGGGGCTCACCCAGCCTTTATAATCTAGGTACTCAAATAGGAGAGGAAATCTGGTGGTTGAGCGTTATCTAGTAGAGATCTCCTCCTTGCATAACCGATGTCCAAGAAACAGTGCATTCCCTACCACGTACTAAACCAAGACCATTCATGGGTTTTAGTGGTACATTTATTTTTTTAACACTAAAGAGCATAGTACATAATTTGTATGTTTGGAATTTCACATACAAATTATTTACGAAGAATAAAATTTTCTACGAACCAAACCACGATATTACGATTCACTTCTGTACTAAAAAGAATAAATATAACACGGCTGGAATGGAAGCAATAGATTGGTGTCAACCGCGAATCTCAGCCGGGAGGATGCGGTTTCTGTTTAACTTTGACACTAATTGCTCGAGACTCAGTTTCGTTTTGTCGCAACAAGTGAGAAAACTCGCACCACAAGGGAGACCGCACCGTATCGAGATGCGCGAGTGTTTCGGCCGGTGGCGCAAGATATTGTCGCCGCGACTTGCGCAAGGAACCAATGCTGAGGCAAGGGATCTCCCTGTCGTGTTAATCACGGATTAAGAAGCCGGCTGATCTCGATCTCAAAGCTGATGTCCCTTTTCAGCCATTTGCGCAAGCCTTGATCGTGATCACGATCGGATATAGGGCTGGAGGCGCGAGGAGCTTTTTCATAATCGGACTTCAGATGGTGAAGGTCTTCATCTATGTTACTAATCCGGTCTTTATTAACTTGACAAGGCAATCGAAGATTGGAGTGAATCACAGAAATTAGGAAAAAGTTGATGAGGTATTGCCTCTAGTGACGACACGGGCAGGTTCATCCGTTGCGTCATCTCTGGAGCTCAATCTTTCCTCCATTGACTTAGACAATGTAGACTTTATTTTTTGTAATTTGTAATCAATCGTTATAGTTTGTATTTTTCATTAATTATTATAGGTGTTTTTTCATAAAATTTGTATATAAAAATAAAACAAAAAAACCTGTACCACTACAACCGTGAACGAGTCTGGGGCTCAGTACATGGTAGAGACTGTACTGTTTTATGGACAACGGTTGTATACGGAGGTGATTTGTTCTAGATCACGGTCAACTGCCAGATTTTCTCCTAAAATTCGTATATAGGCAACTATTAATTATTTCTTTATAACTATTGTTATCTTATGTATATTTATTTTTATCTGTCTATAAAAGAACAATGGTTATTGTAGCTAGTTCGCAATTTATTTTCATTTATTAATTATTTCTAAATGTGTTCTACCGTAAGAGATATTTTAAATTCTATATTTTATTGTTATTCTAAAGGGACATATATCAGAATATATAAATACTTTTTTTATTAAATTTAAATTAGCCTTTTTGTTTTTGTCTTCTTGTAAAATAATCGTTTTCTAGGGTGACATTTTCAACATTCTTTATTATATTACTATTTGTTTTCTTATAATCCATTTTTAGATTTTATTGTTAATATTCAATTTTATAAAAATATTAAAAATATTACTAAACATACTATATTGTAAATTTTAAGATTATGTTGAAAATGAATAACCCAATACTTTAGTGAACCACAGAAATTCGGGGAACGTTGATGACGTGCCTATTGTAGTGACGACATTGGCAGGTTCTTCCATTGCATCACCAATCATGCTCGGTCTTGTTTCTGCATTTTGCCTCTGATATTTACCATTGGCGTATGTAAACAAATGTAACACTTATACATGCAATTTTTCTTTTGGTTTTTATATTTATA
This sequence comes from Arma custos, assembly GCA_037127475.1. Lineage (NCBI taxonomy): Eukaryota > Metazoa > Arthropoda > Insecta > Hemiptera > Pentatomidae > Arma > Arma custos. Next base: position 18,672,889 of record CM073759.1, on the reverse strand, counting down.
GAGAACATCTTTACATAAACCATTGAAACATGTATACATCAAGATCGTCTAAATACATATTAGATGTATTATGCAAAGATGCAAGATAAACATTATTGTTTTTTACACCCAACACATTCATCTACTCCGCTAATTGGGATAATAATTGTCATTGATTTGGAATCATCATTCAAAAGGCAGTGACTCTTAAGACCACTTTAAAAAAAAAAAGAAGGTAATTTTTACTTTTAATAAAGGGAAAATAAATTAAATAAATTGTATTTTTCTCTTTAAAATAAAAATATTTAAAAAATCAAAACAATTGACAAACAATTATAATAAATAAATTGTAATTTATTTATTATATTTAAAACAGTTTTTGTGTAGCTGATTCAATTAGGCAGTTTTGAATCAAGTATTTGGGTAAAGAAATCATTATCTTATTTCACGGGGTCAACAGTGGTGTAGTGGATAGATGGCCCTAGGATCTTTTTAACAAAGGCATACGCAAGAATATTTTAATTCCATCTTCTTGCGTATGCCGTTGTTCGGAAAGACGTAAAGCCGTTGATCGGGGGGGGGGGGGAGGGGGTGTCCCGCGCCTGGATGTAAGGCGCTCGTTAAAAATCCCTATCCTAATCATACCTGATTTGCAGAATTAATATCTACTCCCACTGTAGCATCATCCGATTAGTCATAACAGCATAAAGTAACGTTCAGTGAAAAAACAAATATCTTATATCATCAACCTACCGTTCAATGTTTTTGCTTTTGCCCAACGAAATGCCAGCTCACGATCGAGGATGAATCGGATCAATATCCAATTTTAGATATTTATCAGTTCCAGGGAGTTGCTGGATCCTTGGCATTAAGCAAGCTGGCGGTCGAACCGACTGCAGTGACTCTGGTGGATCGACCAGGTTACGGTTACACTACAGCTTTATGTAATGAGCGGCTCGATATTGGCCAAGGCTACCGGTAGTGATCCCTCCGCAATTAGCAGGCACCCTCGCCGTCTGAGGCCCAGTTCCCTTTCTGGCTAATGGCATTCCTTGATAATTGGACCACCTTTTGACCCCGAGGATTGCCGAACAACGCCGATTCCGCTCGATCGTATATCATGTCTCTGGGTGACTTTAACGCCGGTCGGAGACTGTAACGGGCGGCGGAACACTTTCACAGCCAAACCCATCGCCTCAACAAGTCATTAAGACTTCTTCTCGACATCGAAAGGTACCGGTTACATAAGGGCGTTTTAAAAGTCAATCAAGGGAGGAGCTAATTTCTTTTATATTTTTTCGTTATCTTTTTCAGGATAGCAATCTTCCCAACAAATTTTTATCCATGAAAGTTTCTAAAATCTCATTTTTCTTAAGTTTTTTCATCATAAATTTAACAATGATAATCAAAATCATAAAAGAAATATTAATTTGAATAAATATATATTCTTCATACATCAATATACTATATATACAATATCAAATTAATAATATTATATACATAAATATATTATACAACATTAATAATATAAATACATTAAAAACTTTAATTTAAAAACGATCACCTTAATTAGCTTCTAAGAGGTGAACATTACCGAAAAATATTTAGCATTCAGGGTAAAATAGATATGAATGACATACGAAATATGAATTACATATGTGTCTCATATGATAGTTAGAAATTAATTGCGCTTGTAGGTGTACTTAATTAATGATATCTACTAAATAAAATACATCATTTAAAACTAATTTTTGAATTTTTCACTCAGAAAATTATTTGTGCGACTATTGCAACGTGCCATTATTGCAATTATCTATCTACAGGTCAAACTCATGTGCTTCTTATTTTATGACTGTTATAGGACACGAGAAAAATATTATCAAAATAGAAAAATCATATATTATTGTACAAAATTGTTTTAATTATAAAATTGTTATGATTAGATATCAGATATTAAGTTTTTTCAATTGCCTTTGATTGTTGAATGCTGTTGTAATTTGGAGGGCAGTATTTCTAAATTAACTTTTAAGCTTCTCTTAGTAAGAACAATAAAAGAAAGTTAAATACATGATCCACAACTCATACACCAGTCTGATCTATAAATATCGTCAATGTTTTTTTTAACATTGACGTTTTTGCTGATGTTTTGGTAGCATTGGTGTTTGCTTAACTGTTGTCCAGAATAAATGTGAGGAACATATAAATTGGAAGATTGGTCCCAAGAAACCTAGGTATTAAGTGTAGTTCGTTACTGTTACTCGTGATGCTATCACGATGGCTAGAGGAACACCAGAGCAGTGAAGTGTAGTAAAACAATTTATTTTATTTATTTATTCAATTATTTTACTTATAATAACATTATTACTGTAGACTGAAGATTTAAAATGCAAAACTTCCAGCACAACCAGAATTTTTCTAAATCATTTGTCTTCCAGATTCCTTTCACCCATTTATCTTATTAATGCAAGGACAAGTGAGTTACTGAGTGCTACTAAATTAAGTTATCAATCCCGTCTAAGTAAACGTGTTAAAGAGTAATTTTGAAATGGAATAATTGTCAAAGTTTTTACTGCTGGACTGTATGAAAACTCGTAATCTTGTATAATAAATATTGCGAATAGTTGTGTACAAGTACATTTATTGGAACGTGTTTTTTTTTTTCCTCCTGTTTCTGTCCGTTTGTTGGAACAATTACATAGATTATGACAAAAAAATCACCTACAACAAATATTAATAGGCACCAAAATAGTAAAATTTAACTATAAGGTACACCATACATAGTCATCAGAGCAATACTATTCCAAACCAGTTTTGGATGCAAGTTGGTGCAACGACTGTTCACCCTTCGTTATGTGTTGTATTCTCATCGCGAAATTTTTTCCTTCAGTGAAACTTGTTCTGTAATTTTTCTTTTAAATTCATTACAATTGAATTTACCCATCCAACGGAAGTGGCTTGTAATAATATAAACTTTCTTTTTACAAAGATTTGGTGACTTAAAAATAAATCTAGAATTGTGATTGAAATGTTCTTCGGTGGATGTATAATTAATCTTTATTTATGTTTTAGATTTTATTATAACCCAAACTTACTAGTACAATCATTACCGACAGGCACATTACCACATAATCTTACATGGAACTGAAACGTCTCTGGAGCAGGGATCTACTACAGTGAGATGAACCAAGCTATATAAGGGTAAGTTTGCAAATGATCACGAATACAATTATGTGTTAATTATCATTTGTTTAATTTCTCTCAATAAATATTTACTATTGAAAAAGGAGAAAGGTAAAAAAAAGACCTTACCTAAACGTGGAAAAATTCCAACGAAAAGTCTCCAAACTAAAACAGAAATTGAAAATATCTGTCCAATATTTCGCCTATTCAGGCATCCTCAGGGTAGAAAGAGAATAACAGCAAAACAAACAAAACCTGTTTCTTGGGTGCAATATGTGTTTTAGTTTGGAGACTTAAAGGGCTTTTCGTTGGAATTTTTCCACGGTCTTAATAAATAATTACTTTAATTACATTTTATTTAATGTATTACCAATCTCCTCGGTTCCAAAGACAATGAAATTAAGATGTGTTTCCAGTAGAAGGTGTTACGAACTTCTATGAACTAATAAAATTTAAATTCACCATGCTGAGAATCGGTATGAACAAATATATGTGCATTCGACACCTATGTTGAAATTCGCAAGTGGAACAGTGCAGGTCCCCGTTGCACTTAGTGTTATGAAACAAATAATTAATATTCTTCCAGAGGCTGGTGAACTATTTGCTTGCGTACGAGGATGGCTTTATCAAACAGAAATCTTTCAGCTACTTTTACCCACAGTTCTAGTTTTGCTGAGGGAAAGAGAAATCCTAGAACTTTGTTGGTTGCTTGTTATTCTGGTACTGTATTATATATAATGAGAAAAAAAAATCCTCTAGCCCTTCAAAATTGAAGTAGTTAAATTTAATTTCACTATAAAAAGAAAAGAAAAAATAATTATGTTTCAAAAAAGGCTTATCCTATTTCATTTGTTCTCCACATTTCAAGAACTTATTTAACTGTTTAATAGAACAATTTATATCATCACCCGAATGAATAAAATATTATCGATACAATAACAAATATTTTATTTACAACAGATATTTTACATGGTATAATTCGTGAATACTCTGAGCAAAATTTTTACAGCAGAAATTGCCAGAATCATTCTTAAACACTTGGCAGTCTTTAATATATCTATTTATGCAATCATCATTTTCTAATAGCCAGATTGTATTTTAAAAGTAAATCATTGATAATATTATTTTATGTTTCCTTATAGCAAAATAAACTATAAAACAAAAAATAAATAACCAAAACATCAATGTCACCTCCTTCCTTCCTTATGTTGAGTTTACAGATATTGATTGTGTTCTGTAATTATGATAGAATAAGTATTTTAATAAAAACACCTTTAATAATATAACTTATTTATTGTGTGCCGACGTTTCGGCCTACACTGTAGGCCATCTTCAGGGCTAAGAGAGAGAAACAAGCAGAAATATATAAAAACGTTGCAGTAACAAGCATATAGTGACAAATAATGTAGTAAAGAGGTACAAGTGTGGAAATTAAAATAGTGACTAGATATGATGAAATAGTGAATAGATATGATAAATAAAGATAATGAATATAAGAGTGGTTACAGAATATAATAAACTTAAAATAGTGATAAAAATAAAATTGTAGATGATGAACAGAAATTCAAGTAGTGACAGATATAATAATTAAAGAATACGAATATAAAATAGAGAAAATAAATGTGCAGAAAGGATAAAATGTAAACATATTATAAAGGGAAAGAAAAATGAGGAGGTAGACGGAAAGATACAAAATGAGAAGATTAAAATATAGAAAAAGGGGGGTGGAGTCTGAAGGATTTAGAAAAAACTAGTTTAATTATAGATATGGATATGATACCAGACATGAGGGGTTACATAGGTAAAATGTAATAATACAAGCATATGTAGAAAGAAAAGATTGATAAATTTCAAAAATTAAAAATTGAAAATAGTGTTTATAACTATGAACTCTAAAGTATGAAAGGAAAATAGAAAATATAAGTAAGGGAAGTTAATATATAACTGTATACAGTTAGAAAGAAGTGGCATTAATACAAAATAAGATGTGAATACAACATAAACATATAAGAAATAAATGTCAGTGCATTAATCATACCTGTAACAACTACATATACATTTACATATATATATATATATATATATATATATATATATATATATATATATACTAAATCATTCCTTAATATTACATCTATAATACGTCACTGTACAAATATTTTTTTTTACACATATTATTTTTTCCAATTAAAAACATAAATTTTTTTTAGTCATTATCAGGCCATTCCTATACTTATTCTTAGGTATAATCGTATTATAATAAATCTATTTTTTTTTAAATATTATCTACAACTAATAGGATTACGAAAGTGGATGCAAGTGCCTTATTCAGAACTGACTAAGAAAGACCTGTTTCATGGGAAAAGCCTAAAATTGAGAAACATTAAGTAATACTTGACCTACTAATAAATTTATGTTTATCTCACGGTTACTTTTTTAAATACTGGTCCTCTTAGGTATTAAGATATTTTTTAACCTGGTGATATGCTTATTAAAATCAACCGGAAAAAAAAAGAAGGAAAATTGACAGTATCTCGTGTTTTAAATTCATATATGCGGATTAATAGCGGAAGCTGGGGAACAGAACTGGAATTCGCAGACAATGCTGAGTAGAATTTCATTAAAAAATAAATAAATAAAAATTGGTTGAGTTTATTGTGACGTCTGTCTACAATGAGCCAATTTTTACATTTTTTCTAACATTATCCAGATTATACATACATAATTAATATTCAGGGTGTCCCGAATTTAAATGGCAAAACTTCAGGAACTTATATTGGACCGAAAAACTAAGACAACAATTCCTTTAGAGATTTGCTCTTTTTTGCTTAGTTTTAGAGAAAATCGCAAAAAAAGAAACAAAACAAAAATGTTACAGGTAGCGATTATCACCTTTCAAAGTTCGTCAGGCTAGGCAGTGAGATATGTAAACACTTAATGTTATCCTTTTCATTCTTTTATTTGTTTACATTTTGGCTTCCTTCTAGGATTATAAAATCAGTCATCAGTCAGTTTCTCAGATATTTTTGTGTGAATACCATCGTGGCTGATGCTATTCACACAAAGAGAAAGAAAAAGATGATAATCGCTACCCATACCCTTTTCAAAAAGTTCAGAATTTATTACCACAGGAAAGAGATTGAATTTTAGTAACTGGTTTCTTGAAAAAATTCGCCAATATAATTTATTTCCATTAAAAATTATATGGACCGATGAAGCTACCTTTACAAGAGGAGGAATTGTTAATCAAAGAAAATATCATGTATGGGCTCTTGAAAATCCCAGAGCTATTAGAGAGAATAGGTTTCAGCATGAATTTGCTATCAACGTTTGGCTTGGAATTTGGAACGGATTACTGGTGGGACCATAGTTTTAACCTGGAAGATTGAATGGTATCACATTTACACATTTTTTGGAGAACGACTTTTCTAATTATTTAGATGACATTCCCTTACAGCAGCGGATTGAAATGCGGTTCCAACTCGATGGATGTCCAGCTCATTATAGCAGAGTTGCTCTAGCTTGGCTGGATATAAATTATCCCCAACGATGGATTGGATGTGGAGGAGTAGTACCTTGGCCACCCAGATCACCTGATATGACACCCATGGATTTCTTCGTATGGGGAACCTTGAAGCAGAAAGTTTATTCGGTGTCAATCAACTCAAGAGAGCAATTAAGAGACCGAATCATAGATGCAGTGCACCAAATATCATCAGAACATTGTTTAGCTGCAATTTATTAAGTGAGTGCTAGATGTAATGCTTGCATTGGTGCAAGAGGACAACATTTTGAGCAATATTTACATTAAAAAGAACATAACATAAATGTAAATGTAAATAAATAAGTATACAAATGAAAACTTGTTTTGTTTCTTTTTTTGCGATTTTCTCTAAAACTAAGCAAAAAGGAGCAAATCTCTAAAGGACTTTTTGTCTTAGTTTTTCGGTCCCCTATAAGTTCCTGAAGTTTTGCCATTTAAATTCGGGAGACCCTATATATATATATATATATATATATATATATATATATAGTCTAGATACATAGATTACTATTTCAATACATAGAACCATTGTTGGGACGTAGCCCACACCTCCTCTTTTTATACTACCTTACGTGTTTTATATGTTAAACCGATATTTTTTCTAAGTTTCATAATTTATAAATATAGTGGCTCAAATTGTCTAATTGTAATTTAAAGGTTTTTTCCCAATACCTTGGTTTTGAACTTTGATATTCTGTTGTTCTACGAAGGTTCTCTTCTTCTGTACTTTGCAAATTTTAAGAGATGAGTTTGGAGTTGCCTCTGATTTTAGTTTAATTAACAGATATTCTGTAGTTTAGAATGTATTTTTAATATATTATAAGCAGACGGAAAAATAATTGATAGCTTTTTCCCCCAGTATTTGAATTTATACAAGTTATCTGATACAGCATTTAAATTTGTATTCAGTAGATCTTTTTCGAAATTATATGGTATAGGAAACAATATGTTTGAGACAATATGTATGAGTTTTTTAATTCAATAAAAAATTATTCAAGGGAGAATAAATTACAGGAATAAGAATTTCGGCGTCTCCTTTAAGTCCCGCCCCTCTATACAAAGGTAAATTAAGATAATACGTCACTAATTTTTTTTTTTTATTTCAAAGCAATATTACAACATGGTGCTTGGATATATAATAAAATGGTAATTATCCCGCAGGTTGTATCTTCGAATTCAGTCACAACAAGTTTTAACTTTTCATTTGTTTTCCTTTTAATAATTTTCAAAACTAAAAGTTATCATGTATGAGAGGAAATTAGCTGACTGTATGATAAAATGGTGATCGGAGATAGTTGGAGGGTGCAGTCAAAAAAACACCAAATAAGTACCAGACTTATATTTAATTAGTGCCGACGTTTCGACCTACAATGCAGGCCATCTTCAGGGCTATGAGAGAGAAACAAACAGAACAAAAAATATATAAAAAACGTTGCAGTAATAAGAATATAGTGACATGTAATGTAGAAAATTAAAATAGTTACAGAATATAATAAAAATAAAGTAGTTACAGATATAATAAAATTAAAGATGATGAACAGAAATTAAAATAGTGACAGATATAATAATTAAAGATAACGAATATAAAATAAAGAAAATAAATGTACAGAAAGAATAAAAATGTAAACATAATATAAAGGGAAAGAAAAATGAGGAGGTAAACAGAAAGATATAAAATGAGAAGATTAAAATATAAAAAAAGGGGTGGAATATGAAGGAATTAGAAAAAACTAGTTTAATTATAGATATAAATTGTATGATAATAGACTTCTAGAGGTTACATGAATAAAATGTAATAATACAAGAATAATAATACAAGAATATGTAGAAAGAAATGAATAGGTATCTTGTAGAATGACAGTTAGACCTGTAAAATTTTTAAATATAAGAATGGGATGTAATATAGAAAAGTGAATTGGGATGTAATATAAAAATAGTTGATTGGATTAATAAATTTGAAAAATTAAAAATAATGCTTATAAATATGAACTCTTTGATTACCATCATATGATATATGATGGATGCCGAAATGATAAGGGAGAAATAGGAAAATATATAGTGTGAGGAATGGAGAAAGACTAAAGAGAAAAAGATATGATATATAAAATATTGAGAAAAAGAAAAAAAAAAGTTAACATGAGCTTTAGTATGTAAAAGAGAATGTAATTATGTGAAATGAATATACTTTGGTAATCATTTCATCTAATAATGATCGTTTCAACAAAAATATGCCAAAATGTAAGTTGAAACTGTTATTTCTTGATGAAATTATTACCTAAATCTATTCATTAACCATACATTCTCATTTCCATACTAAAGCTAACGACCAATTTCTTCAACATAAATTATCATAGGTCAACAATTATCATCAATATAAAGCTAACGATAACTTCTTTTTTAGGAAAATATTAAAAATGAAAGAGTTAAAACTTATTGTAACTCAACTCGAAGGGACAATCTGCGGAACAGATACTAAAAAGATACTTTAAGTCAGAAATAAAATGAATATAGTCCTAAATTTAACATAATTGACTGTGTCGATAGCCATTAGCGATTGGATATAAGTAATTTATTAAACAATATTTTTAACCTATTTAACTTTAATTTAATAATATAGCATATTTTATAGTTGAGGATTCTTGTAATCTTCTTTCTCAGGTTCCTGGTAATCTTCTGACTCGTCTTTTAAGAAATGCATCTTATATCTTAATAATGTAAATTCCTACCCGAGGTAAGAATAAACTCTACGAGGGTTGAGTATCTTGTTAATTAGGACTACCGTTAAGGAGGGAGTGATCTGACTGTTAACTTCATTTAAAGATAGTAGCTCATTAGTATGTTTCCGTCAATTGACTTTAAGTTGAATTCGATTTAACCTGTTTAAGAGGTACCGTTAAGACTATTTAACTTGTATTCGGGGTACCTCAGATCGGATTCTTCTAAAAATAAAAAATAAAATAGAGATGGGTAGATTTTGATTTGGCGGCTGTCCTTAGTCTCCTTGAAGTGCAATATCTGGTAAAATCGGTACTCTTCCAATCTAGCGACGACCTACCCCAGCACGCTCCTCTGGCACTTACCTCAACTATTTGGCAGCTGTCAGGTTATGATGCCTGAAATATATTTGAAATAGTAAACAGACAACAGGATTCTTAGGAAATGAAATAGGAGATGATATACAGCTAAAATATGATTTTTTTTTTGGTTTTCTTTCATTTTTACCTATTTTTCTTTCAAAGAAAAATAGGTAAAAATGAAAGAAAACCAAAAAAAAATCATATTTTAGCTGTATATCATATTTTCTCTTTAAATTTAAAATATATAAATAATACTGAATAAATAAGAACGTAAAAAATAACATTTATCATAAACAATATTCATTACAAATAAGAATATCACATCAAACATTGTCGTATATACAGAACAATCAAAACAATTAACCATAAAACATCACATTGTAGTTAAATCTAATTATTTATGTTTAATATTTAAATTACTTTAATTCATTTTATACATTAATTCATATTATGTCCCTTTCTACATGACATTTTGCGGGGAATGACGTTCCGCTCCTGTAGAAATACCACAGCTGACTTCAATCAATCACCTCCCGAAAAATCTTCATCAAATTCCAACTCATATTGTATAATTCAAATGAAAACAAATAAACGTCCACTAAACACAAACAATAACAAAGGACTGAGGAAGGTTTCGCTAACAGTAGGAGGTAGTTAACGAAACTGCCACTTGGGGCACTGGGGTAGGTCGTCGCTAGATTGGAAAAGTACCGTAAAATCTATTTTTTTTTCTCTTTATATCCGTATCCACACCCATCAAAAAAAAAAAAATTGACAATCAGCCGGTTGGCTGACAGTAAAATAAAACATAATGACATGAGAGGCATGAAGAACAGTAGCCAGCGGTACCTCTCCCGTGGCTTGATTTAATTTTAAAATCTATTTTTGTATTAATTAAAAAATTAAATTTATAATTAATGCAACCAATTGAAACACAACATTTTTTATATAATAAAAGTATGAGCTATGAACTAACTCTTTTTCAACACGACATTTTGGACGAGTACATTTATTAAACAATTGTTTGTTTTAAAGCAATGTAGTTTATAGTTTTGTAATTTTACTTAATGGTATCATTTCCGGTTATGAGTTTAGCCACCTCAAGTCTTAACTTTTCATTCGTTTCGGTTTTAATGTTCTTGAATCTGCAAATAATCGTGAGCTTAAGATGAAAAAAGAGAGTAGATATGGCAAATGTGATTATTTCCTTAATAATTTCATCAGCCAACTATACAGATTACTATGTAGGACCTCCCATCTTTCAATAGACAATAACCTACTAATATACTAGACCATCATCAAACCTATTTGGACCTACGGACTGGAACTGTGGGGGACCGCGAAAAAATCGAATATCAGACGCATTAAATCCTTTCAATCCAAAGTCCTGAGAACTATTGTCAATGCTCCTTATTATGTCTCCAACAAAACCCTCCATAAAGATCTCAACATTCCTTTCGTCCTCGACCTCATCCCTACTAAATTTTCAAACTTTCACCAAAACCTTGCCTGTCATCCCAATCCCCTGGCTCAGTCATCATCCAGTTCCACACATCCATATAACCCACCCCGCCGCGTAAACCGGCAATGGCCTCGAGACCTGATATAATAATGTTATTTGGAGTACTGGCACTGGCCAGATTCTCTACTCACGACCTGTGTGTGTGTGAAGCGCCCTTAACCAGCTTCCATTGGCGTTTAATGCCAGTGACGAGGCTGGGAAAGGGGGCTGGGGCCTCCCGGACTCCTGCTTTGCCCTCATTCATGAGGAAGAAGCTCAGTTCGGGGACCCCAGGCAAATTGTAAATAGAGTATGAATATGTACAGTATATTTCTTTTATGTTTTATTTATTATTATTATATTTTTTTTACTGTATTTTTGTATGTATGTTTTCGCTTGTATATATTTATTTATACATTTATTTCGTTTATATCATTGATTTTTTACGGAATGATTGTAAGCTACATAACACCATTACATTTCCCACAAGAGGCAGATTGTAATGCTTCAATAAAGTGTTTTTCTTCTCTCTCTAAAAAAAAAATAATTTCATCATGATATAAACGTTTTAACTATTCGAACTTTAGATATACTTTTCGGAGTATAGATAAGATATGTTTGTTGAAATATTCATTTCCTGATTAAATAATTAGCGAAATATATAAATTTCCCATAATCACCCATTTTCTTTCTACACTAAATCCCACGTTTACTTGTATTTTTAGATAATATTAAAAAAGAAACGAATGGAAAGTTAAATCTTGTTGTGACTCATTTTGAAGCGACAACATGCGCAACTGATACAAATGTAATTGTTATAGATGTATTGCAACACACCTCCTCCGAACCAAGTAATTTATTAACAAACCAGAATAGTTAACTATAAATAAAAAAAAAAGACTATACATTAAAAACAACTAAACAATTATCATCACTTTTTAATTTAATAACAAATACACATAATTAATATTATTTATAATTGAATAAATTTTATAAAAAATATACTTAATTTCGAGTTATACACAACATTTTTTAAAGTTCTGTAATTTATATTATAAAATACTATAGATTATGAACAAAAAAAAGGATCCAGATTACATTTAAATTGGGAAAATGGAACTGAGTATGATTTTTTTTAAATATATTTAATTCTGTTTCAATAATCATAATTAAAAAAGAATATATCTACGGCTCCAAAATCTAGTTACTCTATAATTATATAATAATTAAAGCTTCTCGTCCAATTTATGCGTCTCGACCAAAGGTGTATATGCGTGGGTGAGTATTTTTTTAGTGATCCCTATCACTAGACACCTGTTCGTACCATTCAATTGTAATCAACAATATCCTATCAATATTCCTCTCTTAAAATGCACCTGGTGCAGTAAAAGAGATACTATTTGTCATGTTAATATATTATTATCAAAAATTAATAAAAGCCGAGGGGCTAGGAAAGAAAAATAATTTTTTTGTTAGGTTCAGTTTTTATTTTATTTATTGAACCAATATGAAAAATATGAAGCCACCATCCCCGGCAATCAAAAATGATTCTTGGGCGTCTATATATTCTAAAATGGATTCCTATCCATGGATAAGGATTAAGACAACTAATATTATTTCTTCCAAGGCATATGTGTTTATTTACACATCTATTCGAATTTGAAAGTAATCCCTTTATTTGTATGCAAACCCTGCCGTTCACGTTTTTGAATATCAATGCGACACCACTTTGCTGGAAAGGCTTGTTTCGAAGAAAAAAATAAACAAATCCCATGGGATAGAATATCAGCACAAAAGTAGAGTTCTCTTAACAATTTAAATTCATAGGTTCGTGATGGGGCGGTGGTCGAAACAAGTCTAACCCGACGTGTCACGGACAGGATTGGCCATTCGGTTTGCCCGGGGACAGTTAGTGTTTTAAGGTTCGTGCTTGACTAAAAATCCTGATTTTTTTTTTTTAATGAAAAGAAACGATGAGACAGATAGGTTTGTTGTGAAAGGTAAATTTCATGGTATTTTTTTTTTCATTCCTTTCTTTGTTTGTTTTTTTGCACCCAATAAAATTCTGGACTAACTACATCGTCATAAATTCTGTGACTTTATTAACTATTTTTCTCCGCTGGGCTGGAATATAACAAGAAAAATATTATTGAAAGGAAAATACTTAACACTGCAACGAGTTTCTTTTTTTGTCGCTAAGTTCGCACGTCATGTGTCTCAACATATTTGAGCTCACTCTACTGTGGGCTGTCGTTACGTACGAATGCATATCAGTGGTTTGTACGGCCAAGTAATTGCCATATTTTACTGTTTACCTTATGTTTTCTTTGCGGCTCAGCATTGGTGTTACGGTTATGTGGATGGTGTTATGGTTTGTAGTTGGTGTTACCGATTAATGTAATGATTATGTAACGAACTTTATCATGAATACAACCTACTTTTTTTGGACTTTTATTTAATTAATTTGGACCTTGGACCGAAAACCCAACAACCTGGTCACAACACCATTTTGGGATCAATTAAACAATGATAAAATATATATATATATATATATATATATATATATATATATATATATATACTAGCTTAAGCCCGCGGCGCTCGCGTGGAATTCGGCCTGCCACATAAAGTTTCGTGAAAGATCATTTTAAATAAATAATTTACAATAAAAGGAAAAGGACACGGTGTGCCCCATCACCGGAAAAATCCAAAGTTAAGAAATAAAGAAAGAAATTAGAACCTTCCGTCTTCTCATCCTCCTCTTAAAATGTGCGCAGTACAGTAAAAGAGATTCCTCTCCAACCTAATCGTAACCCAGATTACAAATCTTCAAACTTATAGGGGTTAAGAAAAAAAAAATTTAATTATTTTTTTTAAATATAAGTTACTCGTACATCCATAATTTCAGATGTCTAACTTCAAAACTGACGGATTCTCTACAACCTTTGAACACCCATTATATTAATAGGGAAACCCTTGGGGTGGAATTATGAAAATTTCTTTCATTAGCTATACAAAGAACCTATCTACAAATTTCAAGAGGCTAAGTTCCTGATTTGTCTTTAATTATGTACTATAACGGGGGGGGGGCATGCCCACGTGACCCCGCATAAATCTGCCCTTGATGTAACCTATGATGTATAACCCATTTTATTCAATAAGTTTCATCCAAATCCGTTCAGTAGTTTTTGCGTGAATGAGTAACAAACATTCGCATTTATAATATTCGTAGGATATCAAAACAAATAGTTTCCCCCCTGTCCTTTCTGTTATTTTAACCACAATTATCATATGATTTTCCTTTATTTATGTACTATAATGGATTCTCCACAGTACCTAAAAAACTGTCGGCGGGGTGAACTTGTGCGCCCCCAAATTCCTCGCTTGCTATAGCCCATGTGTTATTCTGATGTATAACCTATATTACTGTAAAGTTTCATCCAAATCCGTTCAGTAGTTTTTGCGAGAAAGAGAGACAAACATACAAACTTTCACATTTATAATATTAGTAAGATATATATATGTATATATATATATATATATATATATATATATATATATATATATATATATATATATATACATACATACATAAATCATTTTATTGTTTTTTGTGAATTTCAATATTAGATCAGTTGTTGAAACTGTTAATCGTTCAACATGAATAATTGAACATGAAATTTGAGAAAGAGTTGTCCATTTTCCTTTTATGATAATAATTACAATTTTTTTTAGAATTATAAATTTTTATGTCACAGCCGGTCTCTAATTCGAAAACTAGAACTCTGTCACCCAATACAATCAACACCTCTTAAGCCAACCAGCACGTAGCTACCTCCATTATTGGAACAACAATAATATCAATATATTTTTGGTTGATAACATCAATATATTATCAACCAAACAATGAAGAAAGCTTAACAGACGCTTGATCGACTATCAAACAAAATGAGAGACCTCCTGATTTTAAGTTTTCGTGCCAAACCGTAGAAAATCAGATGCTTCGTATGGTTCTGTTTTTTGTGTCCCCCCAGTTTTTTTATATATTTTTATATTTGTAGTATATTTGTTTATATTTTTCCTTTATGTCAGACAGCGGAACGCGTCAAGACGTAAAGGTTAGGGGTTTTATCAGTACACCTGATAAAATAAAAAAAAAATATATGTTATGTTATTTTTCAATTTTTATGTATCATTTTAATTGGTTTGCATCTTGTATATTTAGCCCTGGATAATACGCCGATTCGAAACGTTGGCATTCAAAATAAATAGTTCTCCTTGTTTAATTTTTTCTGAGCTCAATCCGAACCATTTTCTTCTTCTGATATGTTTCCATAACACTTTCGCAATAGAAATAACGAACTCGAAATAACGGAGCATTAGAACTTATTTAGAGATTATATACATTTGTGATCAGAGATAGGAAATAAGTAAAGATATACAATTTGAGCAAGATGCAGTTCTATTCCCGGCGGAAGGTTTCGCTAGAGCAGTAACACGATTTTGCACTCAAGGTGGGATATAATTGGGAGAACATGACCAATCTCGGTTGGAGGAATTCTCTATCCTATTTATTACATAGCAATTTGGTATAACTAACCGAGTCAGAAATCCCGGCTGGATTTAGAGCTACAGGTGCGCGGCGGAGGTGGCCAATTAAGATATAACCTGGGAATAAAGAGGCCACTTAGGACTCTCTTCCCAGTCTCTCTCTCTCTCTCTCACTCTCTCTCTCTCTCTCTCTCTCTCTCTCTCGTATAATATGTGTCTGTACAACGACATTGATGCAGCCATCTTGGGGGAACATCATTAGTGCAAATGAGACATTAGTTAGTACAGGGATGTTCCCTTCACTATAGGTTGATAAAAAAAGAGATCGAAACGACTTTTACCATTTCCATGGAAATAAAATTGTTACCTCAACTAGTTGAAGAGGCTACCATTACTTTTCTCTAGAGTCATATTCGTTTATGCAGTTATTTAAGGGTCGAAGTATTATTTATGGTATTTATCGGAATTATATCGAATGTTTTTTTTTTATTATCGATTGAAGCTATTGTAAAAATAATAAAAAATAACTGTGGAAGAAAGTTGTCCGGGTAGAGGTCACAATGAATTTCTCGTAGAATTTGAGAAAAACTTTATTGATTAGCCAACGTTTCGACCTAATTTGTAGGTCTTCTTCAGGCTACAATTCTACGAGAAATTCATCGTGACCTCTACCCGGACCACTTTCTTCCACATATATTATCAAGGTCAACAATTATCATTCAATAAAAATAAAAAATAACCTGTACCACTACAATCTTTGAAGGATCAGGTTTAATACGTAGTAGACACTATCCTGTTTCTGGCTTGATTTAACCGAGATCACGCTCAACAGGTTTTTCCTGCAAATAAGAATAAATGGTGGTAATCAATAAATTATTATTATTATTATTTCATTTGCATTTGCACCTGCGCAATTGCGCATCCAGCAAATTTGATTGAAGTATCTTTCTCTTCGCTTTTCTACCTGATCATCCAGTTATATTGAAAAAAAAAAATATATATATATATATATATATATATATATATATATATATATAAATTGTTGAGTAGGTCTCTTGACCAATGTATTTTTAACCTTTTTTTGTCAAGTCCAGATAAAAGGGAGTAGGAAAGCGGAAGATCGAGTGGGTTTGGGTGATATTGTGTCGATGAGTGGAATGTTATGTATTTGTTATGAATATATGATTTTATAGTGGGAAAGTTCATGTCGTTGTGATTCGAAATTTACCATGGTGCATTAATAATTTTTCTGAGAATTTTGGTCTGTGTTGTTTGTATCTTGTGCATGATAACTTTTTTTGCTGAACCCCAAAGTTCTGCTCCATATGTCCAAATAGGTTTTAGTATACTATTGTAGATAAGTCGTTTGTTCCTCAAGTCAAGTAACGATCTGTAGTCCAGAAGGTGTGATAGTTGTAATCAATAAATAGATTGAGGAATTAAAAAAACGTTTATATCGAAAAGAATATTCTCTCCACGGACTGAGATTCACCAGATCATTGCACAACATCCTCTAAAATGCATTGAAGGGAGCATAAACCAGGACGTTGTACACTTCCGATGTTTTCTGTAGATTCTTTGGCGTCTGCTATATAGACAGAACGCAAGATGTCAGTAAATATGACAACATTATAGTTCGAACTGCAGGTGAGATTGTAGCTTGTGGAGAGTCGTTGCTGCAGGTCGTCTCAAACGGGCATAAGATGTAATTTTACGTTGTACCTCATCGAGCATCTGGAAGGAACTGTCGAAATTCTGGCAGAGATGACAATACTTCTATCCTCTGTTAGAGCTCTGTTGCGCGGCGACCCACTACCATCTCTCCTATATGCACTCCCAGTCATTCCGAATCGAGCTAAAGCCGGGAAGACGACGTTCTGCAAACCTTCAACAATCATTTTATATATATATATGGGGAAGAAAATGGTCCGGGTGGAGGTCAGAGAAATAATTTCTTAAATAGAGTTGAGCTATTTATTTTAAGCCGACGTTTCAAACCACTTTGCAAGTCTTCACTAGGGCTAGATATACAATCTACAAATAAATTAAAATTGTAAAGAAGAAAAGAATAGACATGAAATATAAAAATCATGATATTGGAGAAAAACAAAACAGATACAAAATTATAAAATAATAATTAATATAATATAATAAAGTAATAATTAATTCAAATAATTCCTTTATGTTATTTTATAATTTCAATCATCTCCACTTGTATTTGTTTTGTTTTTTTCCGATATCATGATTATAATATTTCATTTCATTAATTTTAGTTTGTTTGTATCTTGTACATCTAGACCTGGAGAACTGCAAATGTGAGTCAAAAAGTCGGCTTTTAAGTAAATAATTTAACCCTCCACCGGGACCATGGTCTTCCCCAAATACTATGATCACGATTACTTGTCCATGCCAATAACTACGTGATCAATTTTTTTTTTTTAATGTTTTTTCAAGTAACCAAAAAATAAATATTAATATTCCAAGTTTGTGTCTCTCCTGAACAAATACAGAAATGTGCCATGGTGTTCTTTACCTCCGGGTTACAGAAATATCCCTATTTATTTTCGCGCTGTTTACATATGCACAATTTAACCAGGCACCCACATTTATAAGCGGCTTATTAATACGAAATATTAAAAAAGTATACGGATAAAACCAGTTCTAGGTATTTCACAAAATAAACGATGTTAATAGAATGTAAATAAATAATGGATACAATTTATGGCGCTTGAACTTGAGAATTTAGAGAGTGGAGTTGAAGTGCTTAAAAAAGGCAGCTAGGTCTGCGAGGGCGCAGCCGGAGAACACTTACTCTCACAATGACCAGATGTAATTGAAGTTCTCTCACACACACACTGAGACAGCCCTCGCATTAACATAATGGTTTGCTACCGCTAGCCTGCTCGACTGTTATGTATTAAACGGCCAACAACCATTTGTTTCAATATGTTAATGACCGTTTTTCGGCCCACCGTGGACGATTTCAACCATTCCTTTGGCTCCTATTTATGATTTATGAGTTCATCAAATTAAAACTGTTACATATGTATTTATAATGGTTGATTTCGACATTCGAGGCTGTCACACAATATTGGCCCAGTTTTAATTACTCATTTTATTTAGTGTGGCACAGTTGCGAAAGAACTTCAATATGAAATTTTCGTGAGCATTATATTTCGTAATGACAACTATTACGAAAATATACTTATTAATAGTTTTATAACTGATTATAGCTAAACAATTGAGCATTTTAAATGTAAAAATTGTTGATAATATTTCCCGAATAATTGCTAACTTATATTAATTACCTACCCAATCTAAACCGCCATAAGTAACTAACGCTTTAACTGATATTGAATATAACAACATAATGAGAAGTCCATCTTTGAATAAAAGATTATCCAAATATCTGTGGCACCTGTGCAAGCTACCTACTTAAAATCGTAATTTTTTTCTCTTTCCTTGTGTCTAACACGCAAAGTGTTCCGTCTATTGCAATGAAGGATATTTCTTTGTGAATCGTGGGCTGATACTTCAATCTTGAACTTAAAATAAGTTCAGAAAAATTACGATTCTAAGTAGATAGCTTGAAATTCACAAAATTCGACTTAGCCCACTATGCACAGGTGCCACAGATATGTCACTCATTCACAAATATTTAAAAATATTTGAACAATGACATTTAGAAAAAATTCTTACAAATTCTGATTTGAGGCGTTGAGAAGCAATAGGGGATAAATCCAAATTTTTTTCAGGAATCACAAAGATATGCATAATTTAGGTTATTATGAAATTATTATTTATTTGAGACAATTATTTTTAGAAAAATTAGATTGGCTTTGACATGTTTTGAATGGTGAACTATGTACCATCGCATAGAGGACGCTAAATTTGTGAAAAACATTAAAAAAATTAAAAATAATAAAATATGGGTTTATCTCTTTTTGCATTTCCACGCCTCAATTAAGATAAATATTACAAATCTTATAAAAAAAAATATAATGAGCCCGTATTAATCCTCTCTTTTTGGATAATATTTACTATCACTACAATAAGAACAACATTGTTTTGTATGACATCGAATACGACTGTGAATATATGTGATTTTCGTGTATTCTATTTTATGAATTTAAACTTAGAGTCGGCAGCCCAAGTTGCCAGAAACATAACCATCGCTTTCGGATAAAGGTAAATATCGACGAAACGACACATTTACATTAAAACAAATTATTGGTTTCTGTGTAGTGTTTAACGGCAGGAATAATTCATTCCTCCTTTCTAACCAGAGGAGCCATGACGATTCCATCGTATTGTACGGATTTTTACATAATGCAAAAAAAAAAAAATTCTGACTCAATTTTTTAGTTTAGGGATTGGAAATTTGGTTTCACTTTGGGTAAATGTATAGAAAATGAGGGCAAACATTATGAATAAAATGTTTTGACTTCATAAAGTTGTTTCACATGTAAGTTGGCCTTTGAAAACGAACCCAATAGTTTGAGCAATTATATCGATAACTACTTTAACAGACAGCTGTTGATTTATTGTCGAAATCACACCTTGACTTAAACAGTAATTGGGACTTTGGATTAAGCTACAACTTAAATAGAGCCTGATAAGGCAATTTAATTGGCAGAGCTGATACACCTGTAGAGGCGATAGTGGAACGAAATCAATTTCATTAAAATACTTCATAGATCGGGCTCTCTAATCCACTCATCTCGTAAAGTAGTTCGTTATCTTAGAATCAGCTACTGGGAATTCTTTCCTTTCGTCCTTTTATTTTTTTATTACAGTTTTTATAGGTCTATACTAATTAAATATAAACGGAACAAGAGGGGAAGGATGAAATTACCTGACCCATGCTAATTTTTTTTTTTTTTTACTCTCTCGACCAGTTAAGTCCAGCTAATGGAGAAAAAAATCTTGCAAGAGAAGAACCAGTTTCGGGACTTGGATCATCCGTATCATGTTCGGGAGGGTACGGTGTTATTTGAACCCGTCGTCCTAACCGCATTTCTTCATTCTTTAGTAAGGACCGGGTTGGGCTCTATTATTTTATATCGGTAGGAATATAATTCATATTCTTGGTCAGATAATTAATTATAACAGTTTATTTTAATGACATAGCATTTATGATGAAGAGACGTCTTGGAGAGTACAAAAAGTGGGATACCATTTTGGAAGAGATCAAAACAAAGGAATACATGGCTTCAATTCCCTGCATACAAGATTGGACATTCCCCAAAGTACTGTTTTCAAGTATCTTAGAGATACACTAGACAGGTTTGACACAGTACAATGTGCTATGGAAAAGATTGTAGGTAATCTAGGTGGTATATTGTGGAACAATATCTTTGTGGTATATATTGTGGAACAAATCGAGAGATTTGGAAGAAATCGTGTGCTTCTACTGAGAGATTTGGAAACTGGGGACGGAAAGACGGTCCACAACCCGGGTTTAGCGCATCTCTAGCGCGGTACTATACCAACTAAGCTACCAGGATCGTAACCAGGTCAGACAAATTCATAAGAGAATGGATGAACGCACAAGAGATGCGGAAGACCAGGGTTCGATTTCCGGCAAGGACAAATCTTTTCTCTTCAAAATAAAAATATTTAAATAATCACAATAAAATAAAAATCATAAATGTATATATACGATGATACTATGATAAAAAAAAAAAGGCTTTGATAAAATTAATTGAAGCTAATTATTGCTTAGCGAATTTAGATATATTACTCCAAATTTTTACTTCTGGCAATTCCACAGCACTAATGCTTGTCTAAAAATTGTTTAGTAAAAATTCAAAATTCATTCAAAAGAACAATGACACTACTCAAAATTTGGCATTTTTGAGTTAAACCTTTAGTAGCAAATATAATGGTTGAAAATTTTAAATTCAGAAACGAAATTTTAAATTCTAATACTCCATTTCAAAGACTCTTTTTTTAAATAAAATCTTTTAATAAAATAATTTCAATCACACTATTACAATAAGAATGCTTGCTTTACTAACCCTCATATTCTATTTTTTTTATCTCACATGGAACTTTTAAATATATTTATTGAAAAATTAGGTATTATGTGTTATAAAGTTGTTATTTTGAAGGGAAAACAGCATTTATTCCCACCACAAATGATTCGCACAGAACTCATGCTAGAATTGTATGATAGCAACTCCTCCTTGGTGCTTTAGAATTGACAAGGAAAAAAAAATCACCTGACTTCCACAGGTTATGCGTATAACAGTAACTGCACATTATGTTAAAATATACCAAAATAGTAAGCGTTATTTATAAAAATAACGGAACGAAAGGAAGGTAGACGAGACAAATATTTATTGTTACCAATTAAGAAACACCCACCGTACGTTGTCACTGGCTGACTCCTTCATCCTCCAACCAATTTGTATCTAGTTCCTCTGACTAGGAGATAAGGCGTAGGAGAACGACTTTGCATTCGAAATTACCGACTACCAAAGATGTAAATTGAAATGGTTCCCCTCCTGATGTCTTAGCAACATCAATGTATTTAGAACTCTAGTAATAATAGTGCTATAGGTTAATCAATACTCATATGCATTTAAACATAAGTTATAGTATATTCATGAACACGCAAAATTTAAACAGGTCCTTATTCTTATGCACTAACACCATATACAAAGTTTATTAGTTTATTTTTATTCATTCATTTGCGATGCTTTCCCTTATTGATAAAGGCATGTCTCCTCTTTTCCTATTTTTATTCTGTTTCTAAGCATGTTTTCTAAAAAAATGTATATTAAATTACTTAAAATACAAAAAAAAAAACTGGCACAGCTACAAACCAATAAGGATCTGGGGTTCAGTAAACGGTAGAGACTGTATTGTTTCTTGGACAGTGGTTGTGCAGGGAGATGATTTCTTCTAGATTAAGCTCAACCGCCTGATTTTTCGCCTTATTTTGTAACCAATACTACAGAGGCTGGGTGAGCCCTAGTAGGGTCCAATAGGATCCATCTTGGACCACAAATTAATTAGGTCTGCCTTTGGATTTGAACCTAGGACCAGAGGTGTTTATGGTAACTCAGCTCACTACCATTAAGTACTCCGCATCCTTTCTAAAATATTTATATTAATCTGATATCAGATCAATGAGTCTGAAACGTTGAAAATGGCTGAGTGATAGCAGAAAAGTATGCATTTCTGAATAAATAAAGTAATGTAATTGAGGCTAAAATAAGCTCAATCCTAGCAAGTATGAAGATTATCAATAAACTAGAGGAACAGAATCAAGAAAAGTTTACCTGAAATTAAATAAGTTAAAGTTAAAAGTAAATCCTGAAATGGAGAAATTTTCATAAGATATTTTCAGGCTGATGTCATACTTGAATGCACATCGTTGGCAAAGAGCAAGTTTTAATAGTTCATTTGGTACCAAAACTCCTTGAAGTTGAGAAAAACGACGTTTTTGTAAGGATTTTTACTTCCGTTTCATGATTTCTGCAGTTTGTCTAAAATTCCGGATGAACTATGTGACTCCTGGTATATAGTTTATATATCTATTATTACATGCTGCTATGTATTGCCGGCACCATGAAAGGGATGCGGAGTGGGGAAAATGTGTCATGTCGGGACACATAAAAGGGAATGTGTTTTGGACAAAGAATAGACCCTTGGTCCCCTTATGGTTTTATGGTCCAAGATGGTGGAGAAAGAAGGAGAGGGGGAGAGAAGAAAACTCTTGAAAACGAGGCTGAAGAAAAACTGGAGATAGACGGAGAGGAGGAAGGTGCTCTTGAGACGAAGGCGAAGCAGGAAGGAGCAACTCTGGAGACGAGGCCGGAGAAATCTTGCGGAAGAAGGAGCCGGCGAACAACGTGGACCGAGAAGATGAGTCCCGGGGGCGACAAGAAGAAGACCGACCTGTAACCCAATCTACCCCTGTTCACAGATAAGTTAAATTAATTTCCTGTAAGGCATTTTATGGCAATCCTTTTTATATATTAAAATCTGAATCATAACTTTGTTGAATTGAATTGAATAAATAAACGATCCTTATTGTAATTCTTTTGGTGCTTACATACCCCAGATACACTCTTGATTTATAAATAATATTTTGAAGGTATAATAGATGAGTAAATTGGTAAACACAAGAACAGACCTTTGGAAAGGAACCCAATTAAGATTAAGGCATATAAATAATAATTTGAGTGCTCATCCTAAATGAGACTCTGGCATCCCAAATATCAATATATATATTCAAGATATATTTAAGAGTAGAAACATAGCAATGCGTATAAGGTATATGTAATATTCTCATACATCAAATATTACCGATATCGCATTTTAGTGGTTATTAAACACTAATCAATAGAGTCTTCGATACAGTTCAAATGTTTGTAATTGCCTATGCAAAAAAAAATGCGATTAATTAGTTGAGCCTGTATTTATTTGTAATTTTTAGTGGATATTTGTAACTCGATGTCTTCGACACCATTTAAGATTACATTTAAAGTTGCTGAAAAATCCACATCTTATTCGAGGTGATAACATATTCATTCATTTGAAATAATCAAATATAGATTCTTGACTTTTAAATTCTATAGGTGTCAAGTGCCCTTGGAAGCAATGTCGACTCTTCAATCAATGACATTTTCTAAAAGCTGCCATTAAGAGAAAATTATAGACTTCTTCGCATGGTATAAAGTTCAAAGAACTACTAGTTTATGGATTGGTGGCTATTAATCTCCTACTTGATTATTATTATTATCACATGATTGTGTAAGTGTAAGACTGACTACTGTTCAACAGAGAATATTCTACTGTACTACAGAGGATATTTTTTCAACTACATAATATATCTGTAACTCAGGAAAAGGAACAAATCAGGCGTTCAGGATGCCTGAGGAAATCGTAAAGCTCCAGAATTAAAAAAAAATACTTTTTTAACATTTTTCGTTAGCTTAGTCAAGCTATTTTGTATATCACGACCATTTGTATGCTTATTTATCATAATTTTAGTCCAGTTTTGAACCTTTAGTTTCGAGAGCATGGAGCCATTGCTTGACGAAACTAGCTAAAAATGTGAAAAAGTCAGTTTTTGAAACTTGGAGTTATCCACTTTTGATAGTGGACGCCTCATTTGAGCTGCTATTTTTGAAAGTCTTTTAAGTCCATTCTTTCATGTTTTGAGATATTTAGGGATTTGCATTAGAATTAATTAAAAAATATGAACAAACTTCTGTTTTTAACATTTCGCACATTACAATATGTGATATTTTAGCACTATACACTTATATTATGAAATAACAATGTTGAAAACTATAAAAAAGAATACACTTTTTTCAAATAGACTTATACCACTATCGGAAATAACAGCTCACATCACCAATTTTGAAATAATTCTCTAATTCATACTAACAGTACAATGTTAATAGATTTCAAAGCTTTATTCAGCTAGAGATAAAATCGATTACAAACTATAAGTTTTATGTTGAATAATAATAGAAAATGGTCCGGGTGGAGGACAAAAAAGTTTCTCTTAAGCGGGGAGAAATGTTTATTAAATAGCCAACGTTTCGACAAACATTGTAGGTCTTCTTCAGGGCTGTCGAGGAGGGTGTGGGGGCCTGATTTGAATTCGTCAGTAAAACTCACATAACTAACTGAAAGGCCCAATAATTTCTCTGTCTTTCAGTTAGTTATGTGAGTATTAGTGACGAATTCACAACGGGGCCCCCTTCCCCCCTCCCTTCCCCCCCTCGACAGCCCTGAAGAAGACCTGCAATGTGGTTCGAAACGTTGGCACTTTAATAATCATTTCTCCCAACTTATGAGAACCTTTTTTGACTTCTACCCGGACCATTTTCTTCCAAACGTAAGTTTTATCATTATGAATTCTGATAAGTGAAAAGTATAGAAGTATATAATTAGGAATCTATGTAGTATATTGAAAAAACAAGATTTATTAATGAACTGTCTCTAGATCCTGTATTTCTTTGCCCTATTTTTTTTTTATTTACCTGTACAGCTACAACCCAAGAAGGATCTGGGGTTCAGTAAATGGTAGAGACTGTATTCTTTCTTGGATTGAGGTTGTATAGGGAGGTGATATGTCATACATTACCCTTTTTTTTAAATTTATTTATTGATATTTACAACTGTATTACAATTATAAAACAAGTAAATAGGCTGAGTGATGCATAATGACAAGTAAAGAAACTAACCACTGGTAGTACTCAAATCAAAAGTTCAACTAAGAAGGTCACGTGGCCATCTTCTTTTCAGACGCCTCGGACGATTGTCGGGAATTTAAGAGGAAGCTAGGTTTGAAACAAGAGGTTTTGAGTGGGAATGAAGTTTGTTATGAAGGGATAGATACCGGAGTCGAGCCAAATCAGCAACAAATGGGACATTATGGTCGTTATGTCGTAAATTACTCAAACGCCAGATTTTTTTTCCTTTTTTTTGGTATCCACTTTATTGCTGGGTGAGCCCTAGGAGTGTCCTAAATCCCTTAAAATCCATCTCCTGCTGCTAAAATGTTCAGCATAAAGTAGTAATGAAAAAAAAAAAGGTTCAGGGTTGATATAGGTACAAATAGTTCTGTAGATTGGATTGTAACTTCAGTTAAGAGCTCTATCAATATCCTTCGACAGTAAATGATTTGTTACTTTTTCAAGAATAACATGTTTGTTAGCTACTAAAACATTGGGGCTATGAAAATCTGCAAAATATTCTTCAATGTGATGGGTTGTAGCTAGCATTTTAAGTTGTAAAAACCAAAGTTGTAAAGTCAAGTCCTGTTGTTTCTTATCTAGCTCCACAAGTCTATCGAAGCATTTACGAGGTAATCTATAATCAGGGATAGACAGTATTTTTAGGCAGAAGTTAACAATTTTCTTTAAGATATCTCGAAATATAAGTAGGTATATTAAAAGCAATAAGTGATTGAGTTATCATACAAATATACTTCATACTTCAGGCCAAATATATCATAAAGCCGGTTCGCTGTTGCCGGCGACAGATGGCGACTATAAATTCCTGCAAATGGGATAAATGGGCAATACACCAGAAGAAATTGATCAGCGTTGTGCTTTTCAGTGAGGAGTTCTATTGTAGAACAATAGACTTTGACAGCTAGTATAAAATACATTTGTTTTATTTGTGTATAAAATTCTTTGACATATCCACAGCCAATTTCTATATTAAACGATGTCTTGTTTACTGATTTTATTAAGCATTCTTCTAGGTTACCAATGCATTCTTCTAAAGAGCACAATGTCAAGCGGAAACACGGGACTATTAGCCAATAGGCGCCAGCTGTAGTGGCAACCTCAAAGGTTGTTCCCTTTGTCCCTGTCACTGCTGATTAAATACTAGCCTCGTTGTCCTATCACGCTTTCCTTTGACAGCATTGTTCCGCCTCTTTAGGGTTCCGTCCTATCGCATCCTCCCGATCCGGAATCAATCATAATCACCAGTCGGCTTGTCAGGACGGCGATGGATCACGGTAAGGCACCTATCTTCGGCTATCTCAGCTGGTTATCCAACCTCATCTAGGAGTACCAGTTTGAATTAATCATCAGCTATTCAATTTCCTTTTTTTTATTTAGTGGTACTTAATTTATCATCAGTAAGTTTTGATTGATTATTTTTCAAGTAACCAGAAAACTCAGGCAAACTGTAAATTTCGTAGCTATCGTGAAAAAAATCTAATATAAATTTTCAGGAGCACGAGTTTCAAGGCCCTCATACTTACCGTAAAAAAGTCTTGTATGTCTGAAGAATCATTTTGTTCTACATTTGATGTATTTATATTAACTAGGCCCAAAAATTACGAAAGGTTGAAATATTGGCTAAAAATGTATTGTATGTATTGTTGTATTGTAATGTACTTTAGGATTATTACTTTATCCGTTTTTTTCGTCAAATGGCCAAGATACACCATCCTTGGTTTTGCCGTCTTTCATAGGGTTTGTAAAGTGGCGGTCCCAAGCCTGTGCGGTGTTAAAGATCCTATTTCCCACATCAACTTAAAGTAACATTAAATAAACAAACAATCCAGAAATAGTATAATTAAAAATTAAGAAATAACCTTTCCATGCGTGTGGGTGTGTCAGTTGTAAATCTAGATAGAAATGAAAGTGGAAACATTTATTCTATTGGAAAATAAGTTGTGCAATAATAAAATTGTTAGTTTTGAAAACATTAATTATTTAATCGCTTAAAGACTCTACCCATATTTATTAAACTAGATGTTAACAGTAAAAAGTGATTTTTGTTTCTGTTTTGCTGTATATTGTTTGAATTAGGGCAAGAAGTTAACCATGACGTTTTTACATTTGAGCCGTTTATTTTGAAAGTGGCCTACCTCCATTTATCTTCAAATGGAGATATTTAAGGGTTTGCGTTGCAATGAATTTAAAAATATACATATATGATACTAATGAGTCATACTGCTTAAGTGTATCTAAGGGTGTTAAATTTATGGTTGCTATTAAAATTGTAACAATTATTAAGTGAATAATGTGCGTTTTCTTATCAAGAATGGAGTTAGGCCACTTTCAAAATTAACAACCAGATTCATTATAAAATTTGAAGGTACCCAAGTTCATTCAACATAATTTAAGATTGAAAATTGAAAAAACAATCCTCAATTTATTTTACATATTATTAAAACACTTCGGAAACACAATTTATGCGATTCAAAACATTTTTTAATTAAAGAACATATAAAATTACAAGCATAAATTTATTACAAAACAATTTACTATTCATCTACATTTTGCTCGTGTGAAAGGGATTTGAAGAAATCATGATGTTCCGGTGGTATATATCACAAAAGGTCAATCATGTCCTTGAATTTTGCTGTTGTTATTTGTCTGATATTTTTATAGAGTGGTGTCAATACAATGTTTTTGAATTTTCTTGGTCTACCCCGACGTGGTAATAAATTCAGGACTTTCAAATTTTCATTCTCATTCATTGATGTCTTATAGAAAATTTTATACGGTTCATTTCTAACAAAACGCATATTTGTAACCAGTTTACTGATTCTCCATCAGAATTCTTTACCCTTTTAAAAATTGCGTCTTCTAATAATTCTGTTGATATAAAATCTTTTTGTCTCATTTCATTTACAATAAAATTATTACCTATCCGACCCTTCACCACTGCTTTCAGACATTATCAATAGTAAATATCTTGATATAAATATGAAATAAACGGAGTTAGGCCACTTTCAAAATAAACGGCTCATTTAATACTTCTGTGTTATAAACTTAAAAATAATTATTAAAATATTTTCATATCACCAGCCACGCTGAGTTATACTCATAATTATTTAATACTTGACAATGTGGATTTCCGCTAATTACATTAATAGCAGACTATTAAAATTCCACTCATTCATTCGGCTCGATTTCGATTCTTCGCCTCCTGTACAAGCTGTGCCGCCGCCATCCAATTCCTCACACCCAACATGAACCTAGCATCACTAGCCACACCATCACTCCATCGAAACCGAGGCCTGCCTCTGAGTTTTTTTTACATATGTCGCCTCTGTCATTATTTTCTTTGGCCATCCGAGCAACATGCCCGGCCCATTTCAGCCTACCGAGTTTCATAAATTGGACCACATCTGATTCTTTAAATAAATCTTTGAGCTCCTCGCTTGTTCGCCGAATAACCATACCTGATCCATCTTCACGGCTCCAAAGATTTTACGCAGAATCTTCCTCTCAAAAATTTTCAAATTCTGCTCACCAGCTTTAGAAACAGTCCACTTTTCTGATCCATATAGGAGAATTGGACGGATAATTGTTTTGTATCGAAGAATTTTGGTGTCCTTATTTTCTTATACTGGTGGAGATGTTTTTTCATTCACCTCTTCTGCATATGTATTGCGACATTCCTCCTTGTCTCTCGCTGTACCTTGGCTTTATAAGCTTCGTTCTTCAAAAGTGTTGCCCTCTCACACTCCTCGTCAAACCATGGAGATCTTAGGTCTCTCTTTCGTGGTCCAAGCAGTTTAGTAGCTGTATCATATATAACTTACAAGCATGCAGCTCACATGGAGTCAATATCACCCCTCGAAACATCAATCTCCCGAATAAATTTATCCAGTGCTGATATCATAGTTTTAATTAATTCATTTTATTTTTCATAAGAATCATTTTTTCAATGTATTTACTAAATTTGTTTTTTTCCCGGTAATTTATGGATATGTCGAAATAAAAGATTGAATAATGGTTGAGCTAGCAGATTTATATTTAAAAAAGGTTTTGTTTATGAAGGCATAGTTTGAGGACTTTTCTATCCATATAACAATGCCTACTCAATAAGGTTTTCAATGTTCTTTAATTTTTTATTCGTTATTTGTCAAAGAGGCTCACATGCCTCTGCAGAAGAGTGGATGATGGGACTGAATAACAGTATCTATTTTTATGACTATTACAATTGATTTTCTAAACGGAGTTGATCAATTATGGTTAATTCACCATAATTCCTGATTGGAACAAGCTATTAAGACGCTGATGAAGAATCCAAAGACAAAGTGACCATCGCCCTGAGGAAATGAGCCTATTAGAATTAAGTGGAGTTGGCCGATATAGCGGCACTTAGCTCTTCAACTCGCCTGGAAAATGACACGAGACGGTTCTCAGGTCACACGCTCCACCGGTTATGATGAATCTCTTCAGTTGAGTCATAAGTTGCTGCTCCGACGACTCAGAAGTAATTAGGAAATTGTGTAAACACAGCCTTTAGGCATGTTAGTACCAGAATATTATATTGTAATTCTAACAAAAGATTTGTCCTCCGGCAGGCGGCCTTGGTGGCTCAAATGGTAGGGCACTGTCACGGAGAGACAGAGGTTCCGGGTTCGAATCCCGGCCGAGGGCCTATCTTTTCTCTTTAAGAATAAAAAAATATTTAAAAATCAAAAAATTGACCAATAATTATAAAAAATTATAAATAGTAATATGACGTAAGTCAATAAGATCCTAAAATTAAATTAATGTTCAAAGAACTTTCGTTCTAAGGTATTCATCGCAAAAATTGCGAGAACACGAGGACATGGGATCGGATAAGAGAAAAGATCTGTTCTCTGCCGGCAGGCGGCCTTGGTGGCTCAAATGGTAGGGCACTGTCACGGAGAGACAGAAGTTCCGGGTTCGAATCCCGGCTGAGGGCCTATCTCTTCTCTTTAAAAATAAAAAACTATAATTCTAACACTTTTTGTTACTTTTTCGTCGTATAAGTTTTTATATTGGAATCTGGTGTTTCTGATAGATTTTTTTGGCGAACAAGATGCTGCGATCAAAGCAGGAGAAAAACGAATTAAAAGGGCTAAATAGGTATGTCCTTTAATGAATAAAACTAATTCATTCGAACGATACCTGGGAAAATACGATGTAAGATGAATTCTGAGTTGGACTCCGGGCCCCTCAAACATCCTGCTCATAACCAGATTGACAGGACCGACAATCTGCAGGGTTTTTAATAAAAATAATGATACCGATTCCGAGGTAAGTATAATTCCTCAACATTTAGGAAAAAGTAAGTTAACTCGTTTTCCCCAGTATAATATAAGAAGTTCAATGTTTAACTAACCGATCAGAAGTGAGTAAGGATCAAAAGTTTCGTACTGAACTTTGCAACACCTGATTATTTTAAAAACAAATTATGAGTAAGAATTAGTATTTCACCTGTACAAGTAAACCTCACAATACGGTTGAATCTATACGGAACAATTATAACAATTTAAGTGATAACAATACAAAAAAAAATACAAATTTATGAAAGATGTACGTGATAAAGACTGTGCTGTTTCTAGGATAACGGTTGTGGAGTGATGCGATTTGTCCAAGATCCCGCTCAACCGCTAGATTTTCTCATAATTAAGGGTGCCCGCTTTATAGAGACTGTGTAGGACCTAGGAGGGTCTCCAGATCACATTGGGTCTATGCGTGGCTCTTAACAGATTATATATTGTATATTATATTTATTTGCAGCAGCCGGATTTCAATCCGGGACCTTCGGCACAGCAACTCAGTGTTCTAGCGCTGAGCTACACCGATCTTGTGTGATAATAACTCCTTAAAAATTTTTTTTGTTTGATTATTTTATTGAGTTGTACAACTGTAATACATACATCTAGTACAATTGCTATAAGAGTAAATAATACATGATAGGACATGTAGAGATACTACCCACTGGCAGCACTCTAATAAAGTTCTATAATAGAAGGTCCCGAGGCCATCTTCCCTTCAGACGCCTAGGAGGATTGTCCGGGATGGAAATGGATGCAAGGATGGAAACTAGTGGGTTTGGATGGGTTTGAAGTTTAGGAATGATAGGAATCTGGAATAGGCTAAATCGGTAACATTTGGAACGTTAAGGTCATTATGGATGGTTTTATTTGTGAGAAAATAAGGAGCGTTTAGGATTTTGCGAAGGATTTTGGATTGCAAGGATTGGATACGAGAGGAATTCGATGGTTTGGTGGAGCCCCATAGTTCAATTCCATAAGTCCATATAGGCCTTATAACAGTCACATAAATAAGTCTTTTGTAATTGATCTGAAGCTTTGAGCGCTTATCTAGTATGTGTTGAAGTAGTCGGAAACGTCTAGCTGTTTCTTGTCTTTTCAGTCTTGTGTGAGGGTTCCAAGTAAGAAGCTTGTCTAAGTTGAGTCCCAGTTAGCGAATCTGTTCAACAGGGATAAGTGGAGTAATATTAAAGAATACAGTAGGACAGGAAGTCAAGGGTTTTCGACGAAGGGTAAAGATAATTTCCTTAAAATTAAAATTATATATAAACCTCATAAATGTTGGCGATTAAGGCTAGAGATACATTTGATATTTTTACTAATTATTGAAAAATATTAATGTCTTATAATAAAATTTATATTTCTTTCAACAAAAATATGCATAACTAATCATTATTGACCACAAGATCAATAAAGATCAATCGGAATTAATTAAAGTGGCAATTTATATTTAATTAATACTATATCAAGTATGTAACCTAATTACAAATAATATCTTGACAGTGTATACTTTACAGTTTTATATCCTTACTGGACCAGATGTGAAACCAGTATTTTAAGATTTAAAATTAACAGACTAGAGTAATATGATTATTATCAATATATGTAAAAAATTAAATATTATTACATTATACTTGGCTATAAATTCAAATATTTTTTACTCCTCTCCTGAATTAGTCTAATAACTGTCGTTTGTTATTAATATCTGTAACAGGTTTTTTATGTTCAACGTTTTAATGACTTACATTGGGATCATGGCTGTGGTTTTAAAAAATATTATCACATACCATACTTGGATTGAAGTGTAAGTTGATACGAAAAATTTATATTCTACAGCAAGTGAATTTAATATATTTATACACACGGTATATGCAAATAAAATTGCATGTGTTCTTAGCTTGAAACAAAATTTTGGCAATGATAGAGGTCGCATATGGAGAGAAATATTTTAATCATATCAATCATTTTGTTTTGGCAACGTTAAATTATTTTTCATGTAATCACAATTAAACATATTGCACAAGCATTAATAGTTATTTATAAACAATTTAAGCAGATTTAATATAAAAACTGGTATACTCTACCTTAAAACACCCCAGGTTAACACGAGGATATGTTCAAATTATATATATAGATGCAATTGTTTATAAATACGATTTTTTGAGGATGAAAAAAAGTCTAAACTAATAAAACCATGAGATTTAATATTCGTTGTAATGTATGGAGTGAAACATTTGAATACGAAGACCTATACTCCCCTCTACCAAACTACTTAACAATATCTCAATACCTATATCAAACTATATTAAATATTTAGGAATTTCTCTAGACCGCAAACTACTATTCAACAATCATATCAATAATAAACTGAATAGCGCCCGCAGAATATTATACAAAATGTATCCATACTTTAACAAAAAATCAAAACTATCTGAAAAAAATAAGAAAATTTTATTAGGCCCATGATAACTTACGCATGCCCAGTCTGGAGTTTAGCTAGCAAAACACACATTAACAAAATACAGGTCTTCCAAAACAAATGTCTAAGAATCATAAAAAACTATCCAATATATACTAAAATCACGACAATGCACAAAGAACTGGACATCCCAACAATACAATAATTCATACACTATCAAACCCTCAGATTCTTCACCGCATGCCAACTTTCAGACAACACACTCATACAAGAAATAGAAAATTATACAAAAACAACAACACCAAAATACAGATACAGACGAACAAAACACATACTATTATAAATAATATGCATGTTGTATTATGTTATACATAAATTTTGTCTTAAGTAAATCCTATGTACTCTCTTTTCTGTATTAATCCAGTTACCGTTGTAATGTGAACTCATTTTCATTGTAAGGGATTATCCAACCAATGTTTTAAAATTTGTACATATTTTAAAATAAAATAAAACAAAATATTTAAAAAAACAAAAAAAAAACATTTGAATACTGCCAATCAGGTTGCATTTTGACAATGATTTTTTATATGATTCCTATTGATCATATTGGGCATATCAGGTATTATTAGTTTTTACCAATAATCTTAGCAGATTTAATGTAGATACAAATAAACTTATAATAATAAAATAATAATAATAATAAACGTACAAATAATAATAATAAACGTTACCTTAAGGTACCCTATGATAACACAAGAATATATTGAAATTGTGTATATGCTGTAATTGTTTTTACAATTCTTAGATGATGAAAAACAATCTAAGCTAATAAAATCATGGGATTTAATAATTGTGGTAGAATATTTGGTGAAATATTTGAATAATGAGGAAGAAAATGGTCCGGGTGGAGGTCAAGAAATTTTCTAAAATAGGGAGAACTGTTTATTTTGAAGACTACGTTTCGACCCACATTGAATGTCTTCTTCAGGGCTGGTGATATCAGGGGTTGAGATGAGGAGTGTGGAATTTTCTTCCTCATATATGTAAGGTCAACTAATATTATTCAACATCTATTTGAATAATGCCGATCAGGTTGCATTTTGACAACGTAGCATTTTTTTATATAATCCCAATTAAACATATTATGTATTATTAGTTTTTATCAATAATCTTAGAAGATTTATTGTACCAAAAACTGATAATAATAAACCCTAATAATAATAAATGTATAAATATTAATAATAAATCTTACCTTAAAACACCCTAAGGTAACTTAAAGATATGTTGTCATTGTGTATATAGTTGTAATTGTTTATACAATTATTAGATGATGAAAAAGAATCTTAGCAAATAAAGCCATGGGATTTTACGTTCACCATTTTCCGAAAACCAATGGTTCAAAAATTTGAAAAAAAAAATATATGTTGTTCTATCATATGCGTAACTACATATAGTAAAGTAGTTTCGCTTTATCTATATAAATTGTAGTTTCGTTAAAAATTATAGAAGATAAAAAGATATTTTATCGATGGATTAGGACCACCACCTCGGTATTATTCAACTATTCACAGTTAAATAATGCAAAGCAGACCCTCTTCTGTTAATATAGAAGCAAGTGTTAACAATCGCATTCCTCTGGGCGGGGCGCTAATAAGTTAGTGCCACCTGTACCATAAGTTGTATAATTGAATCGGTCCCTGGGGAGGCGGTACAGATTGTAATGCGAACCGTTCTTCTTAAGTCTTAATCTAGCCTTTTGTTTATAGCCGGTTGTTGTTCCGTGTTGTTGCCAGATATACAACACGCCCTGCCAATATCTCTCTTCGAGGCGCATAATTGGACCCTTATACCCTGCCAATAATAAGCATACTTGGACATTGCTTTCCTTGCACAGGGCCAGCAATAATAGATGTTTTGCAATGTAAATCGCCTTGTAACTCTATAAGGGAGTACTTCTACAATTAATATTCAACGAATGGGTAGAACTAATCCATATCATTGTTTGTCTCAAATATCTATTCTTTTATTTCCTGAAATAACTACCTGAAGTATTTGAAAAACCGTAATGAAAAAATTTCGTGAAATAAAAATGTTCATTCACTATTATCTATACAATATACAATATTCACTATTTATTACCTATGTAAGCGGTTTATTCACTAACTGACTACAAATTTTAAATGAAAGTAACAATACTGCTACACATATTAATAACAAGTGACTGTTAGGTATTGGACTAATTCTGGAGAACAGTACAAAATCTTTGAATTTATACCCATATATACTATTTTAAAATTACCATCAATATACAGTCCCTGGCCATATTAATGTGACCACCACGAAAGATTATTTTCTTTTTGTTTTCTCCTAATTTTTTTATATAATTTCGCGTGTCTTCTGTTTTAAGTAGTGACAACACTGTTATAATTTTTTTAAAGTTTTTTTTTTTAGTAATGGCAGCATTGGTTTTAGTACAGCCATTTTGTTTTACGAGTGACGACGTGCATAATTTGTGTTTGAAATTTTTGTGGATTTATAGTTTCTTTTTCATTAAATACTAGTCGGTATGGTTATTATTGATTTATTATTTGTATCATATATTTTAACTATTTTGATAGTTTTTTTTCATCAATATGTAAAATAGGGTGTAAATAGGGTGACACCACAAAATATTTAAAAAAAATAAAGATTTATTTTCGAAACTATTTTTTTCGATTTCATATTATTATCAGATAACTAACTTACTCATAAAACCAATATTTAAACTCGATTTACATTGTAGATTTGTATGCGTAATACAAAAAGATAATGCAAACATGTAACAAGAACGAATCTATCCAGTGGTCACATTAATATGGCCAGGGACTGTTAAAATACTGGTTACTACTATTCCTAGTTAGGACATAAAACTATAAAATATTCACCATCTGTCAAGAAATTAATTAGGTTAAATACTTGATGTAGTATTAATTATATCACAAGGTTAGATGAATTTATATTATTTTTATTTTTATGAACAAATATCGTGTTTAAGTATATTCAGGTTTTACCTTCAAAGTGATCCCACTCAAATGCAATACACTTATGTTAATGCAATTCCTAATCCTCTAAGCACTCCTCATAAGTCCTTTTTGGTATAGCTTAGAAATCCTCCAACGATGCAGTTTGAATTTCCTCGATCGTTGCAAAACTTCATTGGTATCTTCAGTGATGGGAAAATTAAAAAGTAAAAGAAGACTAAATACGTTGATATATACACATAGTATTCGGATCCAAGAAAAGAAAGAGTGAAAAACTATAAACCAATTAAAATAATAAATAAATTAAATTTATTTTTATTTTTATTTTTAATTTTATATTTAATTAATAATTAAATATAAAATAAAATATAATAATGAATAACAGCAAAAAGAATAATAATATATAGATAATATTAAAGAGCACTGATAAAACCAAAGTCATGATTATATAAAAATTAAAAAAAAAAAGAACGTTGTAACTAATATATATTAAAAATTAAAACAAAAACAAAAAATTGTAATACATAATAAATCACAATAATTTCTTATTAATTCATTTTCTTACTTACATTTTGCTGTTTGGTTAATACATAAATATATATATTCTTATATCATATATATCGCTTCTTTTGAAGGCCAACGGCACAATTAAAATAAGCGTTTTTTCGATTGTCTGAAACAAATAAAAAATGTTATAAATTTGAGTGAATAAAAAAATGAGTGATAGATTTTCTTGTAATATATAAATATTCTTGAAACTCTTTTTTTGTTTTGATTTTCCATGGTTACTATCAAACATCATACATCATACATAGGATAAACAATTTAACGTATCGGATGGAAGTGTCAACGTAGATTGTTTAAAAACCTTCATAATTTATTTTTTTGGGTCACTGGAGATGATTCCGTCATATTGTATATTATTTTTGATTAGTTATAATGAGCCCTCTGTTAGCAGCTCTTAAAAAAAAAAAAAATAATCAACTGACCGGTTTAGAACTCTGGCTATAACAGCAAATAAGAGATTTAAAAAAAAAACAAAAAAAAAACAGTTTCAACATAAACCACTTACAAATTTATTGAGACTGAGAAGTTTATGTATTCCAAAGGCTTTGCGTGGCAGACGTCTCGAAGGAATTCGGAATTTAAAAGAGAAAATGAAAGAAATTCGGAGACTTAGCCAGCGCTCCCATATCCGGAGCTGATTGGCGACAGTTCGCCGAGAAATACGATCGAAAGCTAAACCACCTGCGGTACCACACACGGAGTCGCATTTCTTGACAGATTCCCTTTTTCTGGCTATGAATCCTTGGTAGATTCCTGAATTCCTCCTCTAGATGTTATTTCTAAAATCTGTTGAAAAAGAAGTCAAAAACGATGGTTTAGAATAATGATTAAGATACAAAAGTAGATATTAGTAATAATAAATTTCAGTATAACGACTCTGAGTTTTTCAGATGCGCAGACATTGGAAGATCCACGTAAGGAAGATCACCTCTCCCTTTTCTCTGAAAAAAATGAAAAAGTAGTTTTTTATGGAATGTTTTTGTAGTACGTCCTCCACATTTTATTCTAAAATTATGCAATACTTCTTTCGTAGAGAAATCATATTTGTTTTGTATTTCGAAATTCATTTAAATGAAACAGAGTTGAATAGCTCGGTGTGAAGAGTATTGATTGGCTGAGCTGTGGGGGTTCGAATCCGGCTGTAGAAGACTGTGTGGGATCTGCAGACCCTCTTGGTGTTCACCCAGCCTCTATTAAGTAGTTACCCTCAATTGGAGCAAAAAATAAGAGATTGATGTTGACCAGATCACCCTCCTGCACCTTGGCTCAACATTGGCTTGAAAATAGTACAATTCTACCATCTACTGAAACCAATACCCTTGATTAATTGTAGTGGAACAGATTTATTTTATTTATGATAATTGAATCCCGCCTGTTATTACATAAAACAGTTTAATATTTTTATTCATTGCAAGTAATAGGTTTTCTTTCAAATTTAAAATCAAAACCTTACATTTATCATTTCCCATTATAAGAATTTATGATCAAAATCATTACAAATAAATAAACTTGATTTTTATTGGGATCCTTTCGGGCAAAGTAATTAATTTGAAAAATTAATTCTTTTAAAGCTAGTTAGAACTTTCAACTGTTTGGTAACTTACAACAAGCTGTCGATGTGCATACGTTCTCGTTATTTTATTTTTATTATAACCTTAATCGTCAACGGTGACCTTAGATAGATTATATTGCTAAGCCTGACATGAGTATTTAAATAATTAAAAAGGAGCTGAGTGAGAGACCTCTTTTCCACAATAAAGGAGTTAATACAAGACAAAGGAACGGCATTGATGCTATATGTTCCTTTTAGTTCTAGGAAAATCCGTTTTTTCAAGTCAATATACATCGCTTAAAAATTTTAATCAAAAGTTTTCTCCTTACATTAAATTCGACAGACAAATTTGGTAAATTTCAATTTAAAATTCCATTTCGCCGTTTCAGGCTACTTCAAAACTTAATTGACAAAAGCTCCGAATTAATACATGAATATAATGAGACTTATTTCAACTTGCCGAGCAGAAGTTAGAGACTCCACTAAGCCAACAAATTCCTCTCATAACCAATGTTTACAATCCAAAATCATTCGTATAATTCATAATCCTCATTGCTTTGTTACGAGACATCCATAAAAATTAATGCCTCATCTGTTGCTAATTTTGCCCTACCCTGGTATAAGAAACTTTATTCCCAATCAAATACCACTCTTTGATTCCCGAAATCCTCAGAAGCGTCTGAAAATAAGATGGCCTCGTTGAAGTTGAATTTGTTATTTGAGTGCTACCTCCTCGCCAGCTACTAGACTTCATAGCATCCTAGTTCTTAAGTGCTTTGGCTGTAGTTTGAATCGGATTTCCGTTAGGCCATGTACTCGGAGAGTATTACCTCGAATGTCGACGATATTAACCTTGTTACGAAATAAAGTGTCAGTAAATCACTCAAAGCTTTCGTCAGTTGCAATCTAATGCTCACCAAATCACGGGGTTGGGGCTGCTCTGTCCTTCCTCCAGAGCTCAGAGAGTTCGTAATGCAGTGACAGTCTCAAAAATAGGTCCTTCCTCCAGCTAATAAATCTCTCGTCTTCTGGAATCGTTCCAGGCTTAACTGGCACAGATAAGAGGCCTAGTCAGCAACATAGGTGGCAATTATAGGGTTCCTTCGGATTTTTAGTTTGAGTCTTTGATTGCTCATAGGTCAAGTATGATTATACACGCGGTTAGTAGACTGGGAATGTAGCAACTAAATTATGTGCTAAAAGTTTTGACCTGAAACGTTTACAATTTGAAAATTCTCGTGTCTTTCAGTTCAAGGTTTCACAAACTTTATTTTTCTTTAACTTTATAAAACAATGTATGGTTCTGCCGC
This sequence comes from Arma custos, assembly GCA_037127475.1. Classification (NCBI taxonomy): domain Eukaryota; kingdom Metazoa; phylum Arthropoda; class Insecta; order Hemiptera; family Pentatomidae; genus Arma; species Arma custos. Next base: position 18,632,651 of record CM073759.1, on the reverse strand, counting down.
CCATTTATTATTTAGGTATATGGGCCTGGAAACCGGTCTAATATCCGAATCAGGGAACTTAATCATTTAATTGACTTCTCCAACTCATTTTTTCTTGTCGTTTCTTGTTGCTAAGACAGTTGGAGTTCAGAGCGTGATCTAGAACAATTCACCTCCACATACAACTGTTGTCAATGAAACAGTGCGGTATCTAACAGGTACTCAGCCCTAGATTTTTCATGAGTTGAAGTGGTACGGGATAAAAATTCCTTTAAAAGATTTCCACGAGAGTAATTATACCTAAACTATCTGTTAGACAGAGCAGTATAGAAGGACAATTCAAAGTTCATTACTATAGTTTGTAGGACGCTGCCCACACGGAATAATTTTACTTAAGCATGACCTTTATTTAAAAATTATCAGTTTATTGATTTTTTACTCCATTATTTTTTGCATCGCTAGTTTATGAATAATTTTAATGAATAATATATGATTAATTGTTATTGCTGCTATGGGATAAATATATTTATATAATTTCTGTGTGTATATCTAGTCTTTTGGCAGGTTATAAAAAATCTTACTAATATTATAAATGTGAATGTTTGTATGTTGTATAAATGTACAAAAACTACTGGACGGATTGGGATGAAACTTTACAGTAATATAGGCTATACATCAGAATAACACATAGGCTATAGCAAGCGTGGATTTAAGGGGGAGGATTTCACGGGGGCACATGCCTCCCCGACACTTTTTTTGGTACTGTGGAGAATCCATTATTGTACATAATTAAAGGCAAATCTCATAATCGTAGTTGTTAAAATAACAGAAATAACATGAGTGAAACTATTTGTATTGATATCCTACTAATTTTACTAATATTATAAATGTGAAAGTTTGTATGTTTTCTCTCTTTCACGCAAAAACTACTGAACAGATTGGGATGAAACTTATTGAGTAAAATAGGTTATACATTATAGGCTACAGCAAGGGCAGATTTATGTGGGGGCATGTACCCCCCCCCCTGTTATAGTACATAATGAAAGGCAAATCAGGAACTTAGCATGTTGAAATTTTTAGATAGGTTCTTTGTATAGTTTAAGAAAGAAATTTGAATAATTCCACCCCAAGGATTTCCCCTTCAATATAATAGGGGTTCAAACTTAATCTTAATTGTATATATTCCGTCAGTTTCGAAGTTAGACATCTGATATTTTGGATGTATGAGTAACTTATATTTTTAAAAAATAATTATTTATTTTAAATGATGCTTCACGAAACTTTATGTGGCAGACCAAATTCCACGCGAGCGAAGCCGCGGGCATAAGCTAGTGTATTAATAAATTTCTTACATTTGTTTTCTCTGCATATTTGATTCTGACAAAAAAATATTGAAAACTGTGCATTGTTCTGCTAAGAACTAGTTTTTAAACAGTAAGGGATATATTATATATTATTATATTAAGGGAGGAGATATATTTTATACTTTTAAATTTAATCTCTTGAAAAACTTGAAAACTATACCGACTGATAACTGAAAAAATTGAACTATACAATTTTTTATTTAGTACAGTTTTTCTCCTGTACCATACAAATTTTGTTTGTTCATAAGTTATGATATAAATATTTATATTTAAAGATAATGGTTCAATTACGATAATAATAATAATAATTTAAAACGCTGAAATGGTGAAAATTTGGAAAAAGATGTGAAGAAATTTTCACCACAATGAATAGTAATAAATTTGTACGCATTACTTGTTTGGTTCAAATGAGATAAATTTGTATGAGTCCAGTTGTAACAAATATAGATATTTTATTATTAAACTATCATTAGCTCATTGCAGTTGTCATACTCAAAATATTGAATATGGATTTATAAATGTTTCTAAACCAATATACATTAAGATAAAAATTATTCATAGAATATTTGGTATCATTACAAAACTTCATTATAAAATGAAGCTTAATAATTGTTAATCGAAGTTTTGCAAATTATGTGCTGAATATTTGCTAGTTATCAAAGAGTTTCATTTATTTGAAGTCATACAAAAGGCTTCTCATGAGAATATCTTTCCTTTTATTGTACTGAGGAAACAGTTATAGAGTCGGAGTTATATTATCTGGAATAAACTAGTTTTTGCACGTAACAAGGGCCGGGTACCTACTCGTCCGGACTTACAGGTTGCAGTTCACAACGGGTGAGGAGCAGGTTTAGGGGCACCTCATCTTGCAAAAATTAGCTTGGAAATGTATATATATATATATATATATATTGTAAGTTTGACAATTTTTCCTTTTTTTTATGTATTCATTGATGCTCACGCTACAATAACGTCAATTTTTATGGCATCGATAATAGGATTAGTATTCCAAAATATGCACTTTTCCGTATATTCATTAATAAATACAAACACGGCATGACTAAGCCGTAGGGATTGTTAGATTATTCGGCTTCAAAGGACTACTGTTCTATCAAAAATTAAAAAAGGCCTGACATTTTACTAATTACCTTTCTGCATAACCGTTGTCCATAAAACAGTACAGTCTCTAACATGTACTGCACCTGAGAACCGTTCACGGGGTCTAGTGGTACAGGTTTTGTTTTCTAACATTTTCAATCTTCATATTGGTTTTCATAATGAGAAGTAAATTAAAGTATTTAATAGCCTTTTACGTCAATGTTAAAGTGGGCAGGAGGTATCTCGACAATCAGGATTGTAGTAGTTGGTTTCGCAAGCATTTCTCCCAACATTGATACATTTCGGCCGTTAATTACATCAATACAGGCTTATAGACAACTAGATAATAATTTATGGATGAAAGTACAGCCTTGTACCAGTTCCAATCTTTTTAGAAAATCCACTTTTTAAAAAAGATGATGTTTTTTCTTGCTTTTATTTCCTTTTATTATTTCTAACTTTTCATTCAATTTCCCAAATCCAAAAACATATGTAACACCATAATATATAACACCATATGTAATATGTAACGTCCTGTGTAATATGTGTATATGTGTTACATTTAACGTCCTTACAAAGTAATCTTATAAAAGCCAGTTATTCCATTTTCCTCTGAGTTTTTTCAAAATATATCGTGCTGTTTTGGTTTGTTATGGCAAATCTGCTTATTGTTATTAAAGGAAACACTGAAGCAACATTATTAACTTCCTATACTATTGCGTTTTTCTCTCATATATTGGTGAAAATGATTCTTTTTTTATGTAACTATTCGCCTTTACGATGGATACTGTCAATCATGTTATCAAAAGAGATCTAAAAGTCCCGATGGAAGAAGCAGGACAAATAAAAAAATATAACGTAAAGAAATAATATGTATGTATGGAGTTTGAGATAAAAATATTTTGATAAAATAAATTATATATTCAAACAACTATATTGTTTGATTCGTTTCATACTTTTTACTCAATCGTATGAGTGTAGAATTCTGACAATAAAGGTTAAATAAAAATGTTAAAAAACCGCAAAATCAACTTTCCAAAATTGGCCGAAGAAGTCTTGGGCTTGAATAATTTTTGATAAAAAATTAAATCTACTCAAATAATTTATTATTGTTCATTCTATCCTTATCCTATAGCCTATAAAACATAGTTTATAGTAGTAAATGATTCTTCAGTTGAATCTACAGTTGATTTATATCAATGGTTTCACTCATGTCAAAGGTGGTTTATGGGAAAAATTGCCCATAAGCAATTATTAGAACGCATTTATTATAACAACATTCCTCAGTACCTACCGTAAATGTTAATTTTGAAGACATAGAGCATACAAATGTATACTTCCAATTCAATGAAATGTTCTCAATATAATTTTTACAATCAGGGCTAAATCAGCAATAAATGGGAAATTTAGATCATTGTCATCAGGAAATGTTTTCGTAACAATGTAAGGATTATTAATGATTTTATAAAGGATTGGTTACGAGAGGAATTCGATGGATTAGTGTAGCTCTAAAGCCCAACTCCGTAAGTCCAAATAGGTCTAACACTAGCGATATATATGATACGAATATTGTGAAGTTTAATATTTTCCTGGCATGTAGCTTTTTTATTTTTTTGTTACTTCCTTTTTTTTACTTTATTTTATTTTTACATATGTCTTCTGCTACTGTAAACATGTCAGTGCTATTGAGTATGAAGTGGTTTTCCCGCCAAATACGCTGGGCAGGTGAGAAGGACACCTTGCTAGACCTGCTTTAGAACAATACCGTGTCACCAGCTGCTTCCCCTCCCCAGCAAGGTTTCAATCATACACCACCGTCTGCACCGGCTCGGATATGAATCATACGGCACTTATGTATATTTGCGAACACTTATGTTAGTTATGTTTAATGTAATCGATTAAAAGGGTTCCTTAAATCCTATTGTCATCTCCTTGTTTGAAATAGGTATCATCTTATTTCTCTCCCTCTTCCTGTGCCTTTCGGCATTGAGGAGTTGTAATAAGTGTACCTTTCATAATTGTATTTTACTTGATTCATTCATACGATGTAATTTAAATATATAAAACAAAACTTTATCTCTCTTATTTTCACTTCGTAATACAATACCGAAGATAATCCTATTGAGGAATACGCTTATCGAACTACGACATTGCGCGCCAAGCCACAACATATTTCGTCTGCAAGGACATTTCTTATAAACAAAAGTTGAATTTCCGATGCGGTTTGTCCCCTATTTTTGTAACTCAGTTGTTGTAACTCTATTGACACTCAATGACAACTGTATGACATCGACATTTGACATATTTATGATCTCAATCATCCTAGTTTCAAACAGTGTTTTCAGCATTATTTAACATGGTGGTATGTAAGCACATCATACCACAAAAAGGCAAAAAATTATTCTGTAAACCACAAAAAATTCATAATATGAAATGAAAAATTTATTAACAAAAATAATATTTGTCATCTACTTATATGTTCAGTTTACTCGCCTGATTTTAAAGACTTGAAAAATTCTTATATTTTTTTTTCCTTTTTTTAAACTGGATTTATTGTAAATTTCATCTTCGAGAAAAAAAAAATCTGCTTCCAGTCAATTATTTTATTGTTTTATAAAACAAAACGTTTCGACACTATGGTGTCATTTTCAATTATTTCTTTTTCTGCTATTCCTTAACTGGAAAGTCAATACTTTTAAAAATAATTTTTAAGGAGATCTCTAGTCCTCCATAGTCAAAATTATAATATAATTATAATATTATAATTACATTATAATATTGCAATATAATTTTGACTATGGAGGACTAGAGATCTCCTTAAAAATTATTTTTAAAAGTATTGACTTTCCAGTTAAGGAATGCAGAAAAAGAAATAATTGAAAATGACACCATAGTGTCGAAACGTTTTGTTTTATAAAACAATAAAATAATTGACTGGAAGCAGATTTTTTTTTTCTCGAAGATGAGACTTGAAAACGGAAATATTACTACGAAGTTACAACTACTGTAAGGAATACTTAAAGTTTGAAGTTATTAAAGTTATTAAAAAAGTCTATGACAAAAGAAATTTTGATACCACAAATAATTGAGTTGTTGACATACAATCATTAAAACATTGAAACATAGTGTAATAAATTCTATCTTAAAATATAGTAATGCTTTGAATTATTTTTACATAACAATTGCAACGACAAAAGTTTTTGAATTTATCAGATTTTTCTATTCAAATTTTTAACACGTTAATAAAAAACATAATCGGCAAGCAAAAATTATATATTATGAACATTACACTAAAAATAATATACCAGGGATAAAGCCGAATATCGCCCAAGGATAATAATAATAATAATAAATTCTTTATTAATTCTGGGACAAGTCCTTTTAGAATAACGTAACTGTACATTATTGTGGGCTTTAGAGCCTTAGAGTAAAAAAAAAAAAACAAGTAGAAAAGTCAATCTATAAAGCTGATTAAATAGGATACTTCTGAAATTTCTGAAATAATTTGTAACGCAAAAATATTTGCAACCAAGTTCCTTTCGGGTTTTCTGCTGTTACAGTTGTGTTCATTTATGTTAGAGAAACAGTTTTTTGTTAAAATATTTTGATTTAGTTCAAATCTTCTTATCAAGTAGCACATTTATTATCATCATTTTTATATCGATACTTTAATTTATGAGTACTTAATATAATATAAATTAATCAATGGATTAAGCGTTGTTGTAGATAAATTATTTAATCTGTTAACATCCGTAGTTGGACTATGTGAGATCTGACTAATCCTAAATTGCTGGGAAAGTCTGGCAGTTGGACGTCATCTCTGACTGATCACCTCCCTGTACAACCGTTGTCCTTGAAACAGTACAGTCTCTACCGTGTATTTAACCCAGGACTCTCCATGGGTTGTAGTGGTACAGGAATATTTTTTTTATTTTAAAGTTTTAGAGAATCCTATTGCTACACTATATTTTTTAATATAATTTATTCTTTAAATTATATGATTGAGTCCAGTTGACCTTTTTTTAATTTTTTTTTAATATATTAATATTTGAATTTATACGCCATATATTTTGCTGTGTTATAAAATTAGACTTAAATTAAAATTTATTTGTTTATTTACTCGAACAGTAAGCTATTCGAGAATAGTACAAAACCTATCTGTAAAAAATAAAAAGAACACCAATTAAATGGCGGAAATCACTGCGGAAGTTTTATAGCAGAAAGTAAACAGAATCTTGTATTTTATTTCTCAACATTAGAAAGGAAAACAAAGACAAATAAAAATACGCCACGTTCAATTTTTTTATTTTTTTTTTACAGCGAGGATCCATTAAAAGAAAAACATCGGGACGGTGTCGTGTTTTTTCGGCCGCTAACGGTTTGGCGCAAGAATCACGATCATTTCCATTCTGTCAGATAAGCCTAAACATAAAATAAGGGCCTGGAGATCAATGGCAGATAAAGTTCACAATCTATTTGTCACCGGAGGAGAGCGGAAAGGACACCTCGGGCCTAAGATGTGGTGTTGGCTTTCACCCTCCTCCGGCCAATGAGGTGATGAGGACTAACCAATGGACCATCTCCAGCAATTAACCAATGAACTATGTCCGGCAATTAACCAATGAACCAACCATAAGGCGCCATGTGTCGCGTGCCCGAGCATTAAATATTAATTAGTCCGCTGGTGAATTATTTTCACGGCAACTGGCGACCTTATGGCAGTTTGATGCCCGTGTCCGACTTCTGCCATCTGCGGCCTAGTGCGCTTCGTGCTCCTCGGCAGGTCCACTGGCTACCTGGAACCAGTCGACTAATTTTAATATAACGTAATTAAATCAATAAAGTTATCAAAGACGGATATACAGAAATTATTAGAACGCAATTGGAAATCTCAAAATCTCCTTAAAAAAAGAATACACGAAGATCAATTTCAGTTTATTTCCCATCAACAGTCCAGACTCAACATGATATGTCCTATATTTGTTCTTAACTGATTTTAATTTTATATATATATTGTGTTTTAGTTCTCGAGTTTCAGTCTTTCTTGAACTTCTTAGGCTCAACTTTGATTTGATAACTTTATTGAACTCGAGAACTAAAACACATTAAGTAGAAACCAATATATATATATATATATATATATATATATATATATATATATATATATATATATATATATATATATATTTGTATATTTTTATTTCATTTATATATTAATTTTTGGCATTCGTATTGAGCCAATAAGACTTCGAATCGATAATCGATATAATTTTCTGTATATTCTTGTTCCTATACCAGCTTTGAAGATTTGATGTCCTGCCAGTATCTCTTCAGTCCCTCAAAAAATTTATGTCTAATGTTCTATTAGGCTTAGCTTTATCCTGAAATTTTATAATCACGCATAAAATGGAAAAAATTAATTGAATAAAATAGTGTAAGTTTTCACAATTTTTTAAACAAGAATTCAATCAAAGGAGCAATTAGTAAGTCTAACGATTTGTACCTAATGAATAAAAATAAGACATGTAAATTAATAATATTATAAAATTTATATTTATTTTTCACTGAAATAGATTTATTAATTATAAAAATTAAAAGGAAAACATGCAGTGAGAGTAACCTGGTAGATAGTAAGTATTTGATGCGAAAATTGGTTAAAAAGGAGGTTATCGAAATCACACAGAACTGATTATTTACATATTGTAACATGTGCAACGTAATGGCTACTTAATAATACACGTAATATGTATCGTATATTAAATGTAATGGGCCGTATTTTACTTGATATGTGACTGATAATCAAGACTGCATAATTTTCTAGAGATTATGTATCACAACTAATTATATTTAAATATTACACTTATGCCTACAATTAATATCTGAATAAATACTTTAGTATACTGATTTGCACAAATTATTTATAATTATAGCAATATACAGTAATTTTCACAAGAAACAGGATATTCGATATTAATTATTCTAGCTTAATAATTATTTAATTGATACGGTCTCTCCGGAATTCGGGATTGAATTAAAATCATACGTAATATTTTTACAAATTGAGCTTATGAGAATGGAAAAAAGAACCATGATACAGTAAAGATGAACAATTTCCCAAAGGAAGAGAATAATGAAACTATGTTTCGTATTAATCCTTGCTTTATAAATTTTTCTTCTTGCTCTGGGGATGGTTCATTTCATGATTTTTTATTTTTTTTTTTACTTTTTGTTTTTTCATAACTACATAAAACTAACGAAATAATCAATGATTAATAATGCATGTAAGAAATAATTCGAAATTCATATCAGAATTGTGATAATTAAATATTTTTCATGATTCACTGCATTAAGAATAAACATCAAGGGTTTGCCTTTTTTCTTCTACTTGAAGTTGTCATAGTTAGTATATATTTCATGAAATTTATTTACAGATAGATCATTAAAAAATTTGAATGAAAATAATAGGACAGTATTTAAATATTAATATATATAATACTAGCTTTTGCCCGCGGCTTCGCTCGCATAGAATTTGGACTACCGCATAATGTTTCTTGACAGTGCTTTATACAATAATTTAAAATAATAAATAATTTAATTTTTTTCACTTTAGGTTACTCGTACAATATTTCAGATGTCTAACTTCAAAACTGACGGATTCCATACAACCTTTGAACCTTTATTATAATAAGGGTGGAATTATCCAAAATTCTTTCTTAAATCATACAAAGGACCTATCTGCAAATTTCAAGATGCTAAATTCCTGATTTGCCTTTATTTATGTACTATAATGGATTCTCCACAGTACCTCTAAAACTGTCGGGGGTGGGGAGGGGCACGTGCCCCCGTGCGCCCTCCTAAATCCGCGCTTGCTATAGCCCATGTGTTATTCAGATGTATAACCTATATTACTGTAAAGTTTTATCCAAATCCGTTCAGTAGTTTTTGCGTGAAAGAGAGACAAACATACAAACTTTCACATTTATAATATTAGTAAGATAATATAATAATGAGTGATTGACTTATTTTATTTTTAGGACTGATTCCTGCTTCCTTTTTTTTATTTTTTTCTTAAGACCATCTAAGGATCGCATGATTCGGGGTTTTTTCATTCCAATTTTTTGTTTCTCCTTTCGTTCTTTTTGTATCAGATTAGGCCATTTTCCTTTCTCTGAAAAGCTTCTATTGTAAATTAACATTTGAATTTTTTTTCTATCCTTTATTTAGACCTTTTTAGGCTATTGGAAATATAGAATTTTTTGTTATGAAGGATTTAAATTTTGAAAAGGCTCTTTCCATCTTTTTTCTGCCTATTTATTTATTGAAAATTAAATAAAAATAGGCATTGGTATTTTGCAATGAGTTATTTTTATGTACTCTAATAATTCAAAATTTAAAATACAATAAAATATAAGATAAATATCTGTACTCCGAAGGCAAAGAACATCATGTTACATTTTTTTAATTTCTATATTTGTTCGAGACATTCGAGACCCAATTTTTCCTTAAATTTGAATTATTAAAATTTGTTTCTTCCTTACTTAAGGAAACAGTTTTAAGGATATAGTTCACGTTGTTATTAGAATTGATAAGTAATTGGAAACATTGATTATAGTATTTATTAATGTCAATTTTTATAAAGTATAAACTGTTTTAGGGACATGATCTCCTTGAGTTCCTGGGTCCACGAATATAATAAAATTACCATCAATTTTTTAATATTGATTTATCTGATTCCTTTTAAAAATAAAAGAAGCCTTAATGTTTTGAACATGTTCCTAAAGAAAACATGTTTCAACTATACACTTATCACTCACGAGGCAGTGCGATCTATCTGCGCCAACGCCGAAGCTGTCCAGTAATGGGACCTAAAGAGCGGTGACCTTTCGCCAAGGGTTGGGTCAAAGCGGTTCTCTTTGCTCCTAATTGCATCTGTTTTAATTGTAGTAATCAACGTTACCAAGGTAACCAGCTAGCTAGAGGCGGAATCGTTAAGCACCAGCCAATAAGCTACGCCGCGTAACGGTGTCGGAGCAACACCGCGTTCCAACAGCATAGTTTGGTACGTTAGTTCCTATATGAGTGATATATTATCATTATGGAAGACACTTCACATATTATCAAATCTGTAAGTTTTCAAGTGTACCAGAAAAAAAAAAACAACAGAAAATTATAAATAATAAAAATAAAATGTCTTTAAAGAAAAGAAAAACATATAATGAAATAGTAATGATTTGAAAAAGTGTTGGATAATATATCTTATGTTACTAATCTATTTAAAAAGATTAGTCTGAACACTATTTCTATTAACAATAAAGTAATAAAAGGAAAATAAGATACTAGTATGTTTAAGGGCCTGCTGACATCAGCGCGCTCAGGTGTCACTTTTCTTAAACATCTCCTACTGTTATAGTAACCTTTCTATTGTTTTGTTATTGTTTATGTGAAGTTGAACGTGAATGTGTTTTTGATTATTTTCTTCAAATATGACTCGGAATTTGAAGAAGATTTTTCGCATGGTGAACGATGAAAAAAACGATGAAAAATCAGCTGTTAGGTTTCTTCAGGAGCGGAATGTCATTCTGCAGAAAATGCGTTGTGGAAATGGACATGATATGAAACTGCAAGTGGGGAATAAAATTAGATGGAGATCCCAGAAAAATGATGCAACAAGACCCTGGGTATTCGATTAAATACGTGGTTGAGGAATAGTACATTACTTTTGGAGACTATTGTCCATTTTATATAACGAAGTTAGAAGGAAGAGACCCTTTTGATGCAATTTTTGAAGATATTGTTCTTTTTAATGAGCATTGTTTGGAATAAATCTTTCATTGTTTATCATAACATCATATTTTAAATATTTCTATTTTAAAGATTAAATAACAATTTGTTATTTAATGAATATTGCTTGTAATAAATGTTTTATTATTTCTAGTTTAATTTTGTCTACATGTTTCTCATTTATTTCATTTCCTATAAATCTGTTGTATCATAATGAAAGGCAATGCCTATTTAAAATTCATGCATAACCTGACAAGGTCCAAATAGTTGAGGTAAGTGACACCTGAGCGCGCTGATGTCAGAAGGCCCTTAAACATACTAGAACCGAAAATAATTTTTTGTACGTAACATTGTGTCTATGTGATATTAGTTTTTCTTGAAATTATTCTATACTCTTGATCTTGAAAAGGAATATTTTACTCGATGGATTGAATTTGTCAGGGGGTGCAGTCAATGATAACACAAAAATTAAACAAAACTTAATTTTCTTATTATCATTGGCTGCACCCCCTGACCAATTCAATCCATCATTCGAATTATCCAGTCAACTATTTTCCACTCGAATATTTTACACAATTATACAATAATCGGAGTCAGCGTGATTTGAATTAAAATTGAATTCGATTGAAGAAGAACGTGCTTTAAGAAGAAAGAAAGATCAAGATACAACATAAGAGGTTTACAACAATGGGAATCCGAGTGATTTGAACTAAGATATACTTGGAACAATAGGGGTTTGGCCGCGCTTAGAGCATGGCGGTAGTTTATTAAACAATTATCGGGATAAAATAGTCCTATTCTCAAATAAGATGAAAGAAGTATTACTTTTAATATATTTTAGTATACAAAAAATTATTAGTGTTTTGTTAATAAATGTCTTTCCATGTAAATCTTACTACATGAAAATGTAAATACAGACTTTGAATCTTTCAATTGTAAAATACATTTAGGTGTTATTAGAATTAAATAAAAAAGAAGATAAAACTATAAAACCTAATCCCCCAAATTATTTATTCATCTTTATATCTGTTGCATAAAATTTTCTGCCCTCATGAACATAATGATTTTTTATACTAGAATCCAAGATTTTTTATAACACTTTCAACCTTCTCTTCGTATGCATTAGTAATGAATCATATAGTATATATTGTAAGTGGATTTTGTACATAACTTATTCCAACGGTCTCAAGTAGTAACATAACATACTAACATATTTTCACACGATTTCTTACCTGGTTTTAATAATTTCTTCTATTGCTTATAATGTGTGTGTTTGTTTAAATGGGATATATATATTACTGTTCTACTAATATTAACTATTTTTAAAATTTGTGTTTTTTAGCTATTAAATGAAGTTGAATATTATTTTTTAGATTTAATGTATTTCTTAATATTAGATATGATGTAAACATACCAACTTAGAGAAAACTTGCAAGGTAGTATTGAACAGGTAAACTACTCTTATGTAAACCTGGCAGGCTTTCTCCTCACCCACCATTCAAGTTGCCACAACCCCTCTTACAATGGCCAATCACAGCTCCCTCCCCATACTGATCTCTTGTGGCTTTGTAACAATCCAGCTAAACACTCTTTTAGTTAAATAAAATACTCAACTACCTGGTTTATCCAATTAATGCTTGGTAAATTTAAAAGGAATGCCGTATAGGTGAGAAGGTAATAGACAACAAAAATTATGGGAAAAAATAATATGTATTACAAAATTAAAAAATTTTATAATATATAATAATATAAATCTTCTTTAAGGAACGGAATATATTCAGTACGATCTAAAAGGCACTTATAACTTATTTACAATATTTTATATTGTTCTCTTTTTTAAATTATTATTTTATGTACATGGTCTTTCTTTTCGACCTCATAAATATATATCTATATAAATTTATAATATACATCTAAAAAATGACTAGCATCTAGAATGGCTAATATAAAAGTAAAAAGTACAAAATATACATATTCGATGGGTTCTTGTTGGTAAAAGTTAACAAAGATTCGATGGCACATTACATGAGCCGATAGTTAACATGTTCACTTTTTAAATTTATAAAAATATTAAATAACTTGGCAGTTTCTTAGTCTTTGTACTAAAATTTATATAAAAATATGAGACCTTTTTTATTTATGGCAAAGTAACAATTTAAATAATCAGTCTTGTGATTTCAAAGGCACTCATTCAAAACAACTTCTACAAAATCGAATAGCCATTCAGAAAATATTCAACTATAAATAAAGATATGTAAAAATAACTATGACTGAACTTAGTGTCTCACAAGGACAAATATATATAAATATGTACAACTTGACTTAGGAGTGAGATAAATAAATATTATACATATATAAACAATTTACAAGAGTTACGCAGTGATGTCATGGCTGTATTCATGTTTGAACATGTCATCATGATGTGTTCCAGGACAGCCTCCATCAGTGTGCTTGGTAAGGAGAGACATTCTGGAGAAGGTCTTACTGCAGGTGGGGCAAGAATACTTCTTCACTTCAGAATGGGTCTGGAGATGTGCCCTCAGGTTGGATCTGTCGGCGAAAGCCCTGTTACAGTGCTGGCATGTGAAGGGCTTCTCTCCAGTGTGGGTCCTGATGTGTCCCTGCAGCAACCATGGTCTACTGAACGCCTTGCCACAGAGCTTGCACTTGCATGGGAGGGTATGGGTTCTGATGTGCATCTTTAGAGCACCAAGACTGACATAGATTTTGTCACAGTGTTTACAACTGAAGGTCTTCTTAGCCGCAGACTCCTCATTAGCTGAACAGTGAAACTGTTGATGTTTAGAGAGGCCTGAGTAAGTCGAATAGGACTTGTTGCAGAAATTGCATTGGTACCTTGGTGAAGTTTCTTTTGAGCGCTTTCTCGATGACCAAGATCCGGTACTTCCAACACTTCCCGGTGAAGACAAATCTTCGGGCGTAGGAGGAGCTTGAGAATATACCGGGCTTTGACTGATGGAATTGATGGAGCTGGTTGATGAAGTAGGAGAAAGGCCACAGTCGGGAAACGGCAGGTAGAGTGGGCGCGGCTGCGGAAGCGCCGGCAGGTACTGTTGAGGAGGTGAACTGCACTTTTCGCCGTAGTAGTATTGATAAGGGTACGGGATGTAAGTCGGAGGGTAGCACGGTCTCGGCCAGGCGATCTCAGGAGTGTTGAGGTTGAGGGGCTCCAAGGGTCCATGTTCTGGTCTTTCAGGGGTCTCGGGTTTGCTTGAAATCATGGCTACGCCGAGAGGAGGTGTCGCCGGCTTCCACGTAAGATCTTCAGGCTTAGTACTGAGGTTCTCAGGCTCAATGCCTTCATCTTTTCTACCTGAAATCAAACGATAACTTTTAGTGAAACAGATCAAAAATCAAAATTACATAAATTTTTCCGACTTTATATTGCAACTATTACGTTTAGATCTCGCTAACACCACAAGAGAAAGTAATGGTAAGGATCGCGATTGAAAAAATGAAAGTCTGACCAACAGTTTGAACGCAAGAGGCTGCGAGATAAATTCACTTAATTGACACAAACTAAATTTAAATTTTACAAATCGAAATAAACGAACAGAAATAACAAAGGATGGATTTTGAAAACTTACCTTCTTCTTCCTTGATGAATAAGAAAACTGGTCTCTTCTTCAGTGGGCAATGACTGTAGTTTCCGCCCTTCTTGAAGGCTGACTTCATTGGTGGTTCTTCGTTAACGATGTGCATCGTAGATGGTAAATCAGTAAATGTACATCCAACACAACACTAGACACAGTACAACACAACACGTACGATCTTTTAGTCCAAATCCAGAGAGCGATACGTACAAGAGAGTGGTAGGAACGGTTCTGCTGGAGCGGGTCGCGGAGGGGCTATTTTATACGGTACCCCCTCCTCGGGGCGGCGGTGCACTACCGGTCTGCCGGGGCACGTGCCTGCTGGCCAATGAGAGCGCCGCGATCCCCACCACGACCCCCACCAGCCGCCACAGGTGCCTCCTCAGTCTTTGGCTGAATTCCAACTTGGTTGGGTCATGTGCTTCATTCCTTTGTTAACTTGAAATAAATCGCTCTATTTAGGGAATTTATACAATTAAAACTCGAGATTAGGATTTCTTTTAACCTTCCTCCAGTTTCAGTTATTTTTTTTTAAATTAATTTTTTTTCTTTTTTTTTAATGAAATTTTTTAGTTAAATATTTGAACTATCATAGCAAGTAAATTATTATACTATTTCATTATTAAAAATAAAATTGAAAAACTTATAATACTGTAAAAATTGAAAATTATTTTCAAGCACTTCAACTTGACCTACCGTTAAAGTCACTTCAACACCGAACCTTAAAATTACCTTTATTGATTATAAATTAAGACATTTTTAAGTCTTACCAATTTGTTAATCAGTTCTCAGATCGTAAAGTTCAAACTCTAAAATAACTTCGGAATCTGTCCATAACTAGGTAATTTAAAAAATATTGAGTACTTTAATGTGGGCATTAATAATACATCTACCATGTTTTGGTGAGTAGATATCAAAATCTCCAAATTTTTTAATTTAATTAATACCAACTGGTTATCATTTTTTTCTATGAAGATTTTCAAAATTTATTACTTGCCAGTGGATGCGAATTTTAATTTTATTTAAATTTTAATGACAGTGAGTTATAAGTTTCAAGTTTTTATTCTCTGTTTTAAATTTATTTTGTTATGATAGTGAGGTATTATTTCAAAACAAATAAAATAAAATAATCTCAGAATAATTAAATTTAAACATTATGTTGGAATTTGTGTTGAAATTTAGGTCGATTTTTACACTTGTAAATCAATGAATTACAAGGCCTATTAGAATATCTATTACGTGAACATTAAACACTAATATATCTCACATTACACTAATTTATTCTTGATTTCATTGAAGTCACCATATTTCCTCTAAAAATCAAAATATTTTAGTAATATTTATTTAAGAAATCATTTTTTCACCTGAAAATCTCTTCGATGTAGATGACCCATGTGATTATTTGTAGCTACATAACATGTAGTTAAATTTTAAAAAAATATATACACAATTTTATTGCTTATACATACCACACTATAGCTGTATGTATTTATTTTCAATATTTCTGTAATACAATTATCTAAAATTTTATATAATTTCTGTAAATTTTTAAGGGTTTTTAAAATTTAAGTAAAATTCAATGAATTAGTATTAATGCTTTTATTTATTAACTCTGTGTTCCTTTGACTTCTCTTTACAATAGTACATATTTTTTCTTTATTCATTAGGAGAGTGTGAAAACTTCACTGAAGTTCAAGTTATTTTTATCAAATTATGAATAAATTAGAATTGCCTATTGAATCCATAAATTTGAAATATCTTATGTTTATAAAGTATATGTTTACAATTCTTAAGTAATTTTATTTATTTATCTAATATTTATAAATAATGAATTCATTTTGTAACGTACAAAAGTTGAATTAAATTAAAATGTACATCAGAAAAGAAGTTTTTGGTAAATATGTGAAAAAATTTAAAACAAAAATCTTTATCTTACCTAAATTAATCGTGTAAATTTATACTTCTTCAAACGAAATAATGAGATTAATGATAAATTAATATTTTAATTTAGATTAATTAATCGAATTAATATAGAATAACAAGGAATAGAGAGATTTTTAATAAAATCGTTTATAAGTAAATACATGTTTATGGCCATTGTCTACTTCCTTTATGCAACTTAGGGCTATATATATATATATATACATATACATATATATATATATATATATATATATATATATATATATATATATATATATATATAAAAACATTATATATAAAAAGTTCCTTTCTTCCTGTTCATATTATGCAAATTTTATTATCTTTAGAATAATCATAAACATATATTAATATCTAAAACTATATAGAGAATTTGAAAGTCGATGGATTACGAAAGAAATATATGAGAATATGTACATATATTTATGTATGTATGACTGTATAGTTAGTTATACATTGGTAGCTCTAAAGGTAGATTATGGGTCAAATACATGGAGACTAGACCCGCCCTCTGGTGGCAATCAGATGAGTTCCTGGAAAGTGAGAGTGCGGCGTCACTCACGTGCCTAGGATAATGACCGTTTCACCGTGTTGTGTTTATAGATAGCACACTACGTTTTTTATCCCTCTTTTAAGGGTGCATCTTGTATCATATATATATATATATATATATTTGTATGAAGAATATGAAAGAACAACAATATTTAAATATATATTTAAAGTTGTTGCTTTTTAATATTTTTACATACATAATATAGCTTATTCCTCAGGCGATTATAAGCTATTCTGGCCAAAGATCTGAAAAAAAAACCGTAGTAAAAAATTATCAATTCAGGCAGATATCATAAGATTTAAAAAAATCCTAAAGTAATGACAATATTGTTTTAAAATAAAATTATTTTATAAATATTTTTTCTTCTCTTCAAAATAAAAATATTTTTTAGTCAATCATTCAAGTGAGTAAATTAAAACCTTTTTCCAGTCATATATTATTTTTCTTTATTTAAAAACGTTTCAACAATTCTATGTCATTCTCAATTTTCATTATTTATAAGTCCTTTTTAACGTTATTTAATTTTAAAATTTCTCTGAATTTTTTTTTTTTTTTTTTATAAATTTGTACATTTACAACCTAAAAATAAAAGACAAATCAAATAAATACATAATTTTACATACAAAACATGACCCAAAATACTGACAAATCTTTTCTCTTCAAAATAAAAATATTTAAAAATTACAACAATTAATAAAAAAAATAAAATAAATAATTTAAAATATTTTAGTTCACTTACTTTTTTTTAAGTCTTGTTTATTAGTGTAAAGATTCATCGAGTATTTAATAATTTTCAACACTTCCTGTATTATTGTAAAAAAATATCATTGAAAATTTATTTAACTTATTAGCCAAAATTACAATGTGTTAGAATCTCCGATTCTGAAACCGTTCTGCTAATTTATTTATTTTTGTTACTACATTGTTTTATTGTTTATATTAAAATTAACGCTTTCATTTATAAATTTACTTAATATTTGGCATGATACACAACCTATGCCAAATATTAAGTTTAAACCTATTAAACCACATTCAAGAAACAAAAGTGATTTACTTATAAATAATGAACTTTGATAAATTATGATATTGAAAACAAACTACCTAACTAAATTTCAATTTCTGGATCAATTATTTATTTAAGAATTCTTGTCTTTAAATTAACATTTGATATGAAAACAAACACACTGTAATTTACAGGCGAGTTTAATAATTTAAAAATATATACTTACTTCTAAAAAAATACCTTTTTTTCAATTTTTTTTTTTATAAATTATTACATAAATTTTCTCTGATAAACTAGGAAATGTGTTCATGTAACGATTTAGCTCTCCAAGTTTCTTAGAGTGTTTTCTTTTCTTAAGCTAATAAGACTGAGCGAGGTGACCCTATCAGTAATACATAAATAAATCAAGTCAATTTATTTGAAAGTCCATGGTGCTTCGTGATAAAAAGACCAAGTCAGGAAGACCCTTCTCTCCTGTTTAGCACAAAAGGAACGCTGCAGAGAAAGTCATTAGCTCCTTCGGGAGGACACATTGATGGTGTATCTTGGACATGCTGACCACCGCACCTTTCATAGGAAACCAGAAAAAGAATATAAATAAGTTCCTTACAAGCATCGTTAAGTAACACAATTGTATTAAATAACACTGCGGATTTGACTATAGTTAACACGATCAGAAATTGTTTAAAAACATCATCCCTTTAAGAAACTTTTGAACTTTGTTAGTCATAAAATATTTACTTTTTTTTTTTTATATATAAAAAAGGAGTTAAAGATAAATATAAACTGATACCAAACCTCAAATGTTAAGTGTAATATTGTTCAATAACAAGCCCAACCTCACGCTTATGTGTCAATTTTTTATTCTTTCTGCTCCGAGTAGCTTGAGACACAAAGGATTGTAAGTAAACTTAATTTATTCCTTTTATTTTATTGTTAGATGATATAATTTTTTAAATATTTTATTTGAAAAGAAAAGTTATGACCAGGACCGGACTCGAACTCGGGTCTCCCACGTATCCGTCGTGGCACTTAGCCACCTCAGCCTTCCTGGTTCGCTTCTCGGTCAGAAATATCCTTTCTTTTCACTTGATCCTGTATCTCCGTGTTCTCGCAATTTGCGATGTTAATTACTAATATTAATTATTATTAAAATTATAATATAAATTGTAATAAATTATAATTTATGTAATTATATATTAAATTATAATAAATTATTAAAATTAAATTTAATTAAATAAAATATTTTATAAACTTAATTTAATTGTGAAATTTCCTAATGTATTGTAAAAATGTCGTAATGGGCAATTCTCATGGCCTATGATTTTTCTTTTAAAAAAATATGAATTTTAAATTTTATTCATTTTAATCATATCATATCAATTTTTTTTTCGTCAATTTACCACTTAGATTTTTTTTTTGTGTTTGTTGATGTAATTCTTGTGATTGTCTATCGTCATATTTTATTTGGTAATCATTGATCCTTTTTTTTTTTTTTTTTTTTTAAATTTAATTTATTGATATTTACAACTATAATAATATTACAATAAGTAAATCTGCTATATGTACAATACGACTTGAAAAACACTTGTGGAGAAATACCCATCCGTAGCACTCCAAAAAGTTCTATAGTAGATGGTCTCGAGGCCATCTTCTTTTCAGACGCCTCGGAGGGTTATCAGGAATAGTATGGGAAGCAAATTGAGAGACTAGCGGATTCAAGTGTGTATGGAGCTTGTCATGGAAGGATAGGTATCTAGTTTGGGCCAAATCAGTAACATATGGGATATTAAGATCATGATGGATGAGTTTGTTTGTGACATAATAAGGAGCATTGAGGATTTTACGAAGGATTTTGGATTGCAAGGATTGGATACGAGATGAATTGGATGGTTTAGTAGAGCCCCAAAGCTCAACTCCGTATGTCCAAATAGGTCTGATAACTGTCATGTAAATGAGTCTTTTTTAATTAATTGGGAGCTTAGAACGTATGTCCAGTAAATGTTGAAGTAGGCGAAAACGTCGAACAGTTTCTTGTCTTTTCAGTCTTGTATGAGGATTCCAAGTGAGACGAATTGATCCTTTAAATACATTTTTATTACATAAATATATATATTAATAATATATATAACTATAAAATTGCAAAATTAAGAAAATAAAGAAATCTGAGGAAAAAAAAAATCATTTGAATGAGATTGTAGTAGAATACTTTAAATTTCCATACACTTAGATTGTATGTACTTCTTATGTTTATAAACACATGTTTATATGCCATACTACTTAATTTTCTAAAAGGGGTAGATGCTCTAGTACAGTTTTTTATAAATTAAAAAAACATTACTTCAGAGAATTAACATATCGCTTCAAAAGAACAGCGTCATGATTTAAAATACCTAATTTTTCAATAGAGGTATCAGAACGTTCCATGTAATTAAAAAAAAAAAACTTGGGTATTGGCAAAGCAAAGCATTGTATTGTAATGATGTCATTGAAATTATTTAATTAACCATTAGACAATTTTTAAACCTGACTTTTTTTTTATTTTAACTTATATCATTCATAAGTTCAAACATGATGCAGCTGAAAATATGACTTCATTAAACAAAAGCCTGTTGGAAATGGAATATCAGATATGTCGTTCCTGAATTAAAATGCTTCAACAAATAAAGTTGCCAATGAATGTTTTAATAAAAAAATTCCTATTTTTGAGTTATTTTATTGTTCTTTAGAAGCAATATGTCAATAGAGTGTAAAAAAACATGAGACCTTAATAGAGCTAGCTAGGATCTTAATTATTTAGTTTTACTACGAGTTTACTATGATACTTGTATTTATTATCTACTTTTTTTTTTAATAAGAAAAAAATTGAATAACAAACACGAAATATAGATAAGAAGCATTTGAATTAATATGATGTGTGTTTAGCACAAAAAAATGTGGGTTGTTTTGAAAAAGGGATGTGGATTCCTTGAAGGCTGAAATATACCATTCAGTCTCTCTTCCCCCGCAGCTCACTTAATCTTCAACCTTTTTATGTAACATCAATCCTTTTACGTCGGATTTTTTTCTGAGGGCGATATTTCAACTTCCGTAAACTATCAGCTACAGAGTTAAAATGTCTCCTAGGATCCATTAAGAATAGCTCGGGGCGACTCTAGCGTGCTAACGGATACCTCAAACCTTCTAGAACTGCCCAATCCGGAAAGAAATCTGAAAGGACTTATTGAGATGAGGCAGTAGGAATTTGTTTTCGATACTTAGGAATTAATGAGCCGTGGCTTATGAAACAGGTCCGACGTGGGTGGACTGCTGATAAAAAAATATGGCGCTATGGTTCACCGCTGACCCCTCACTAGCCGAATTAGGATCCGGCTACTGTCTTCGGACAGCCCTCAATTGAGATAAAGTACCATAATTTTAGGTAACATTCATCATTTTTAATATTACTTAATAGGACAATTCGCATAAATATTCAGATTATCTCTTTCCTTATACGTCGTAATGAAATGACGAGAACAATAAATTTCGAAATGCGGTATAGTAAACCCTCCCAAGGTTTGCATTGGAACAACGACTACCTAATATGGTTGTCTTATTATAGTCCAAGTTCAACAGATAATAAAAGATGTTTTCATTATATTATATATTTTTTATTTTCCTATATTACTGGAACTGTGGGGGACCGCAAAACAATCGAATATCAGACGCATTCAATCCTTTCAATCCAAAGTCCTGAGAACTATTGTAAATGCTCCTTATTATGTCTCCAACAAAACCCTCCATAATGATCTCAACATTCCTTTCGTCCTCGACCTCATCCCTACTAAATTTTCAAACTTTCACCAAAACCTTGCCTGTCATCCCAACCCCTGGCTCAGTCACTATCCAGTTCCACACATCCATATAACCCACCCCGCCGTCTAAACCGGCAATGGCCCCGAGATCTGTTGTAATAATGTTATTTGGAGTACTGGCACTGGCCAGATTCTCCACTCACGATCTGTGTGTGTGTGAAGCGCCCTTAACCAGCTTCCATTGGCGTTTAATGCCAGTGACGCGGCTGGGAAAGGGGGCTGGGGCTTCCCGGACTCCTGCTTTGCCCTCATTCCTGGGGAAGAAGCTCAGTTCGGGGACCCCAGGCAAATTGTAAATAGGGTATGAATGTGTACATTTTATTTTATTTTTTTTATTATTAGTATTATTATTTTTATTTTTTTACTTTATTTTATTATCATTTCCGCATTAATTTCTTTCTGTTACCGCATGTATATATTTATTTATTTTATTTTGTTTATATTATTATTTTGTTATGGAATGACTGTCTTTCTTTCATAACAACTTTCTACATAACTTGTGTAGTAATAAGGTGGTGAGTAAGTTTAATCCTGGGAAGTGTAATCATGTACACTGATCATTTTTTTTATTTATTCCTACTTATGTATGAAAAAAATCCTGTATCATTACGATCCATAAAGAATCCTTAGGTTCAGTATGTAGTGGAGACTGTACTGTTTCTCTGACAACTGTTGCGTAGGGCGGTGATTTATCAGAGTTCACGTTCCACAGCCAGTTGTTTGCCCCTATCTATTTCGAGTTCCCATTTTATAAAGGCTGAATAAGCCCAAAGAGGGTTCTAGATCCAAAAAGATCCATTACCGGCTGTTAAAACATTAAATAAATTTTTTTCCACAACTGGATTTGAACCCTAAACTCTAAAAATTCAATTGGCTAGTTAGAGAAAAGTAAAAATAATTTGGTCTACGTAAGTTTAATTATTAATATACGGTCAAATGTGGTCTAGTGGTTAGCGTAACAAACTACGAGTACTAAACCAATGATCGCGGATTCGTAGTCCGGCAGGTGGCCCTAGCATTTTTTTAAGAGAGTAAAAAACTCTTAGTTACGCCGTCCTTCGGAAGGGACGTTAAAAGGAGGTCCCGAACCTGTACCTGTACTCGTTAAAAATCTCTATCCTAATTAAACCTGGATAGGCAAAATTTAGAGCTCCCACTGTAGCATCGTCCAATACCAATCCTAAAGGTATTCAACATCACAGATAAAGTTAATTCAGGTATCATCTTGACATACGCTAAAAGAATAATAACGTCAAGTAAGATAATGTGCAACACATCTCAAATAAGTAGTTCTAATAGACTCACCAAATAGAGACAACAAACTTGCTCTAAAACTGTTTGTGTCTTGTTTGTATGAAAAAAAAAAGATATAGTTAGTCCAAATAAAGCAACCAAGAAAACCCAAAGTAACACCATCCATAATCCATTCGACTGGGGAGGATCGTAGAACAAAATCGAGAGACGAGCTTTTTTTCCCTTATTCCGAACAAATCATCTTTGATGTACCGAAACGAACAACTTGAGGTATTTGAAAAGATTCCCCTCCACACCTGTAGTAGAAAATGTTTCCTCTTTCCTATCCCTAATGCTAACGGTTTTCGCTCTCTTGATTTCCCCCTTTTGGCCCGTTTTAGGGGGTCCTTTGTGTGTTTTTTCAACATTTGGAAACGTTAAATGGTCGAAAATAGAACTATGACTAGATTCTGGGACCCCACACTGCATTGTGTGAGGAAATTGTGAGATACAGGTATAAATCCTAAGTGTATCGTATTGACATGCTGATATCGTTGGAAGAAGGGTTGAAACCAGCAACAATGAAGGAAGAGTCTACCGTTATTCCTTTTCGGTTAATATAAAAAAATTTATCAGTCCACTAATGTTATATCGATTTTTACTATCGTCTGAACCATGTGAAATGAATCCCTGTTAAAGAAATACAAATTTTATTTTAGAGAGATTCTATGCCTCTGTATGAATCTATTCCATAATAATAAATACATTCTTCCTTTACATGTTTAAATGTACTAGTTTATTACTAATAAACAACAAATGTACTAATTACTAATTCAGGTATACAGCCTCAGATATATAAGATAATATAGTAAAAAAGATGAAATCATATCAGAAAATTAAGCGTCTTTTTGATCTAAACGTCTTCATTAAACTAGCATTTAATTTGTTGATGAATGCTGGTAATGACGTAGGGCTCGAAATAAATTCCGATAAAACTCTCAGTATATGAACAGTATCCAAAACACTCGCGATTTTTGTGAAATCATAGGTTGGTATTGAGGAGAATAAGTATGAATATGTTTGAAGTTTTAGTACTCTGGGCCATATTAGAGAACTGTGGAACAACCTGTTAAGCTATTCGAAAATAAGGTATAATCTAAATATTCATCACAAAAATGGAAGACAAGATCACACTCATAATTAATTACACAGCAAATACCCGGTTGATATTATAAAAATAATAATTAATAATAAATAATGTTAATAAGTGTTTGGCCGATTAGTAAACGTCCAAGAGTAGACCGAAGTTTAGGATTTTATTAAAGGTGGTCTTATCTTATGAATTTGGGCTTGGATTGAAATTGTGGATAGACGTTGGTAAACAGTGATAGTATCAACAACTATACTTTATTATTATTTTTATTACTCTATTTATTTTTCTTAACCAGCTTCCATTGTCGTTTAATGCCAGTGACGCGGCTGGGAAAGGGGGCTGGGGCCTCCCGGACTCCTGCTTTGCCCTCATTCATGAGGAAGAAGCTCAGTTCGGGGACCCCAGGCAAATTGTAAATAGAGTATGAATGTGTACAGTATATTTTTTTTATGTTTTATTTATTTATTTTTTTTTTTTATTTTTTTTTTTATTATATGTATATTTTTTTACTTTATTTTTGTATATATTTTTTCGCTTGTATATAATTATTTATGCATTTATTTCGTTTATATCATTGATATTTTATGGAATGATTGTAAGCTACATAGCACCATTACTTATTGCCACAACAGGCAGATTGTAATGCTTCAATAAAGTGTTTTTCTTCTTCTTCTAAAAAAATTATTTTTCTCTCAGATTCCTCTGGAACCAAATCCACAACCCAGAATTCAAAACTCAAGGGAGAGGGGGGTAAAAGATATTATTGTTTTAACCTTTTTCTGACAATTCTTCATGTGTCCATCAGAACTGCATTTTGTGCCAATTTAAATTACTCTTGAGGATAAAGTGATTTCAGCTCAATCTCAAATTTCTGGTATTTCCTATTCTTTTCGGCTCTGGTGTTCATTAGGTTATTATCACTTGCAAGTGCAACTTCCACGATTCTAGTCATTTTCTGATTCATCAATCAAGGAAAATCCGGATGTTTATGCATTACTCTCTGTTCCGTGATTATTTGTTCGTCCCAATAAAATCTTATTTCATAATTTTCTATTATTTTTTTGTCATCAGTACGGAACATATTATTATCATTTTTTTTCTCGGAATCAACCGTAGAATACATCGATCCCGGAAATAGGTAAAGTGTGAGGCTAAAATAATTAGCTTGTAATTTTCATGACTTTTCTAACGATACTCGCAGTTCCGGGCAAAACACAGCTTTCTGTATTTGATCCAAGATGCTAAAAGATAGGTATAATTCTTTTACGGTGTTCACCGCCATTTCTATAGTCAATTCATTTGACGATATGACGATCGGACTAGTGGCTAACTAACTAACGACTTCTGTAGGTTATCATCTACCGATACTCTAATATTAGCACTCAAACATTTTTGTTCTTTTAGGATGAACATAAATTATCACGATTGTTAAGAGGGATTATGTGATCAGTAATTTTATTTATAGGTATTAAATTTATCGGTAATTTCACCAATGCCATCCTCATAAGATGGTTTAAGATACTTGAACCTGTATCTTCATTATACAACGAACCACAATTGCATTCACCTGATACCCATTCTAATCTTCGTAACAGACTCTTCCCTACAAGTAGTATGAAGTAAATGTTTATAACTTTGTTTATATAAAGGTAATCTTGCTGTTTTGACTTATTGTTGACCCATAAGGCACGGGCGAGGACGCAATAGGAGCTAGACATAGAAGACTGCACCTGAGCTCCAGCTGGGACTATTAATCTGAGGGCGAACGGTGACTGAGGTTCCGGGAGCAGATGGTAGACAAGGTGTCCCCGACCAGCTGCCTCCTTCACGTGCCCTACCGCTCAATCTGTAGCACTCCCTATGGCCACCTTGTACTCTCTTCGGTAAATAGTTTATAGGGGTCGCTCTTCTAAGGATGTGGCTCCGTATCCTTCGAGGGTCGTCAAGGTGAAGGATACGAAGGGAGGAGTTTGGATTAATCTTTTCCAGCGGACGATGGAATCAACATAGATCGTTCCATTCTTAACCAGACCAATCTTTTCTCAATGAACTGGTGTTATCTGTACTTATCAATGATATAATCACGATTTTAATTTACAATTAACTACAACATATTCCTTAACACATTATATTGCTACTTTACACCTACTGATTAATGGTAATCAGGTTAAACAAACCTGAGTGTTGCCTTCCTAATTCCACTAAGCCTTGCCTGTAGCTTAATCTACAAATTCTTTACAACACAGTGCATTCTTATTGTTTTCTTTCGACTTTCGCATCTCGGTTCACCTCCTGAGGCTTCTTATACAGGCATTGTATTAACTGTCTTCTTTATTATTTCATTTCATTAATGAAAAACACGTAAATGAAAATTGCAATATTTTCTTATCATCTGAGTAATAAAAATAATTTATAGTTTTCTAGATCAGTAACTATTAACATCGTTAGTATATATTAAAAGGGAGCGGAGTGGCCGTGCCGAAAGTTTTGGATTCAAATCTGGCTCCTTGGAATACTTATATTTAATCTGTTAGTAGCCGGAGATGGATCCTATGGGATCTAGGAGCCTTTTAGGGCTCACTTAGCCTCTATAAAGCGGGTGCCCAAAATACGGGGGAAATCTGATTTTTTTTTTAATTATTACAAAACGGCTTTATCAGGTGTTATAACGATAAAACATGGAAACCGTGATCTAAACGTTGATAAAATTAAAATTTCGTGATAATGCACTGTATTTTTTTTTTGAACACCACTAGCTGAATGGGACTTCCTAGAGTTCCCAATGATAAAAAAAATCGTTACTACCTGCCCTTCTTATTTACATACAAATTTAAAACGACTCAAATAAACAATACCAACTGTGGAAAAAAATTAAAACGCAGGGTCGTGGAGTATTGAAAAACGAAATGAATATTCCGATCATGATCCCAGGTGGGGTCGAAAGGAACTACCTGGACAGCCGTTGAAGGGAGAGATTCCCGCTGAATTAAACAAAAAAAAGTGAAGAAAAAATATGCACTGGTATACTCATGACCCATATTCTGGCAACTTGAAAAACGTTTGTCCGTTGAGAGTTACAAGGGAGGGTGCTGAGTTACTGGGGGAGTTCCTAGGGATTCCTATTGAAAATGGAGAGGTTATTTCTCAAAAGGGAGAATCCATGGCAAAACATTAGTCTGTCTTCTTTGTCAAGACAACATGAAAGTTTCAGTGAAGAATTATGCAAAGATGCTTTTTTTTTCCTAGTTTTTTAACATGAAAAAATAAAGCAAGTGCTGTCAAGGATAAAAATAAAAATCATGTTTTGTTTCTGTATTGATTTTTGATCAAGTAGCAATCATTGATTTTAATTCTTATTTATGCTTAATTAGATATGTTTATTTTTTCGACTTTATTATAACTTCTTACGACTGCGGAAACGAATACTTCTGAATCGATTTTGATGTATTTTTTTAACCTATTTACACGAACTGATCCTCATTCGAATATGTTCAGTCTGATCAACTCAATGATATTTATAAGGCTTGGCCAACCCCTAGGATCGATGTCGATACCACCAATCTCCTCCAACAAACTTCCGTCGAATGCCCATATCCAAATCAGTCAAATCACTCTTAACACTCCGGTAATCGCATGTCATCTGAGAGATTCCATAGAAACATTTATGGTTGTTGCCAGAATATGTTCAAACTTGCAAACCCCTCCCTCCTTCTATCCTCCTGCCCTAGTAGTAGCTACATGCCAGTGTAGTTTGGGTTTTCTTCTGGGCAAGTGATTAACTCGATATTAGCTGAAGCATCTCTGAGATCCTACGCGACTACTGGGGGAGGGCGACGTTGGCCTATGGTGGTGTTTTTCTCCTTACTAAATATTGCTGGCATCAATGCCAAAGTAATATTTTTGTGGAATGGGAACGAGACACCAGTTAGGCAACTTATTCGGGATAGAATAACTATATGAGCAGCTTTAGAGGAGAAGAAAAATCTTACTCCTCCCACAGCAATGTTAAGCAGATTGCAGGAGATCTCACCAGATGAAACTGCTTCTATTGTTGAAACAGATGAAGATGCAGTAGAAGCTACTTCTCGTAAACGGTGTTCACATTGTCAAAAAGACAGAAGTAAGGTACACCCAGTACAGATGTAAAGGTTTTGGGCAGTATTTATGCTTAGGTGCACATTGTTCTTTTATTTGTGCTGATGGTTGTAGTCGCAAAAAAAAGACTGATACATTATTTTACATAAAAAAAGTATTATTGGTAATTAATTTTTGATTATGTGTATATACTTTAAATTTATTTTCATATTGCATATGAAATATTTTGTAAACCTCTCTGTTTATTATTTTATATTTTAAAATTTTTCCTTATTGTTTTATTTTTTATATTTCTTCACATTTTTTTTAATAAACATCCATGACTAGAGATTTAATTATTTCAATCATTTTACCAATTTTCTATAATGCTAAAGTAATATTGTGAGTATAATCGGACAAAATAGAAGAGGCATCTCACAGATGACATGCGACTACTTATGTTCCATTTAAAGGCGAGGCTACTGAAGTGTTAAAGCAATCCTCCCACCTACGCTTCGGTCTAACCCTCAGTCCTTTAAATCCCACAGCGCTTATTAACATTTTTATTTTTAGGAATTCGTTTGTTACTTAGTCCAACAACTTTACAAGCATCTTAATCTTCGCGATATGATTAAACAAAGAGACTAACTGAATCGACTATAAATATGATGACTATATATATATATATATATATATATATATATATATATATATATATATATATACATATAAATATCTTTATATTAAAGTGGGGAGGTTAAGGAAGTTGCTGTTTATATTGCCGACAAAAAGGAAGCAAGGTTAAAATTTGGACGTTACTGACCCACATTGTGAACATAATACTCAATAAGGTCACAATAGGTCATCCGAGAACTGTACGATAGTATCGTACGATCTCGTACTAATTAATAATATTAAAAAAAACAAAAACGAAATACATCTCAATTTTAAATGGCTCTAGTAAATTAATTAATATGAAAAAAGTCATCTGGAGCACACAATAATTGGCGAAGGATGACTTAATGCAACCTGTTCATGTCTGATGTGGTAAAAATGTCTGTTATTTTCTTAAGGCTTACCGTTTGATATTTTCCCAGTCAAGTTGTAGTAAATTTTTCAAAACTTAAAATGCAAGCATGTTTATGCTCTTTATAGATATTCTTCTACTAATAAAAGGTTTTTGCTGTTTTATTCTAAAACTTACCTAATCATATACAGTAGAACCTCTATTATCCGTCACTCTCTGTTAACAGTCACATCAGTTTGAGAAAAAGAAAAAAAGATGTATATATATATATTCTTTTGTTGCCAAAGTCATAGACGCCGGCTAAGAATCAATCGTTATGTCTTGACAACTTCGTTTCTTAGAATCTGTTGTTTACTCAAAACCTAGGCTTCCTCGCACAAATTTCTCGGAAATTAATTTTCTCATCTCTTCGGCTTCAGCAGCTGAACCACCTTCAGTCTTCATTCTTGTCTTACGCGCAAAAGTACGTAAATAATGTCGGAAAAAAAGACAAATGAAGAGTTTAGACCTCGCTACTAAGTTTGAAATTGTAAAACGTTTACGAAATAGTGAAAGTGCTTCAATCATATTCCTCGGACGACAGTTAATGTAATAAAACGTGCGGGGGATCCCTAGAGTATGTCCCTTCTATATAATCATTTAATGATTATTAAGAAGGGGCATACTACGTTAGTGCAAGAGGAGAGCGCTAAACTCCACCTTTAAATTGGTATTAATTTCTCAAGAGGGAAAAATTGGACATACAATAATTGCGCTTCTAGCTTTCAATGTACGTAATTATTATTTAAAAAAATATTTTTACTACATACGTATACCTTAGTAGTACTTAAATAAGTTAAGAGTACATATATAATGTCGAATGTTTGAAATATATTGTTCAATTTATGTGTGTGTATATATACATATATATATATATATATATATATATATATATATATATATATATATATATATATATATATATATATATATATAGGTTCTACTGTACTATTCCGGTTTTCATGACCATTCTCTGGAAATAAATTTTAAAAAACACATAATTTTAACGAAGAAACTCTTTAACTAATCTAAATTATGAAGTAAATCAGGAATTTACCAGTGATTACGAATGATTTACTGTTCTCGTTACAATACTTTACCATAATATTTCTTAAACCACTCACTTCTTTCATGGCTATACTCAAAAGAAAGATAAACCGTATTTTTTATTAAAGATTTACTTTTTGAACTTCTCGATATTATCTCAAGGTCAAATCCGACCAGCGCGTGTTCCTTGTCCGTGGAACAAAACATTGGGATAGCATATCTCCAGAGTGTATATAACTTATAACTTTTCAGCCCAAGTTTAATATTTAAAGGTCCTTTGCCCAGGCTTACATCTAGATTTGATGTATATTGACAACAGTAATAGCCAATCCTGAATCGTGAACCACAACGAACACACATCCTATCAACATGAAGAATTAATTGGAACATGAATCTGCAACGGAGAACGTAGGGTGCAGAAATATCAGGGAGACATATCCCGCATCATGGGCTCTGACGAGAAAGTTTCATTATTGCTTTTCCATCTTTACGTAATGGATGAAGCTAATACGGTACAGTTTCCAATCTTTTTTTAAAAAAATATTTACATATAACGACTCCCTGGCCTAGAAGATTTGAGATATCTTCATTTTTCAATAAAAACATTATATCTATGATATTCAGAATTAATAACATCACCGTAAAACCTATCCAAGTGTGCAGCTCTATACAAGCTCCAAAAATAATTGTTTTAGAAAAATTACTAACTCGTACGAGCATGTCTTGTAATAGATCAGGATTTCTTATTCTATGATTTTTAGAATTTTATGGAAAAGAGATACTCCTAATCCTTATAACTATGGAAAATTATAAATTTCTGAATTTTTATAAGATTAAACTATAGCAAATGGATCGCATGCTTTAATTATTTAAATTAAGAAATAATTTAGTCATGGTTGGCAATTCAGTTCATTATTTCATGGGGAAAAAGCTCCACAACGATCAGAATATAACAATATTTTTATTGTAACCCTGAAAACTTTATATGAGATATCGTATTGTTACGGGCGCGGGAATTGGCGATTCCTGGAAGAGAACAAAGCCCCCTTGTCGGCAGAGATGAAAGAGGCCTTTTCGCGAAACTTCGCGATCCTTCCCGTATGTTCTAGATCTGGCATTCTGTCTAT
Source organism: Arma custos (assembly GCA_037127475.1). NCBI lineage: Eukaryota > Metazoa > Arthropoda > Insecta > Hemiptera > Pentatomidae > Arma > Arma custos. The sequence goes on along the minus strand of CM073759.1, from coordinate 18,600,764 downwards.
TTAAAAAGCATCTCGGCGCGAGTAGAGACAGAGTGTTAAAGCACACGGTACGGTTAACATCGGAAACAGTGATAAGCCAGTGTGAAAAGTCAGTGACAGTTTGTGAGTGTAATTGTGTGTCAGTTTCCTATATTCAGAGATTCTTACGGTCGGTGGACTTTAATTAGTGAACTGTAAGTGTTAATTAGTAGTAATTAATTAGTTAAGTAGCAGTTGTAATTTTATGCGCTTTGTACAAGCTTATGTAAATAGTTAAGCTATTCAGTAATAATAATATCTTATATTATTGTAATAATTAAATAGAAGTTAGGCCTAGATTATAAATATCTAAAATATTCTTATTGTAAATTTATTTCAGTTAATAATCTATTTGTTAGTAATTTCCTTGTTTAGTTTCTTTGTTAGTAATTGTTAATAGTTTAATTGTATTCTTTTATCACTTTTGTAAATAAATATTAGTATCTTTAATTAAGGAATAGTTTAATTGATTTTAATACCCAGTAGCCCGTAACAGTATATTGTATCCATTACCAATCTCCAATATAAGATGGCTAGAACATTTTCCAAGAATGCTGCGTCGTAGACTCTCTAAAATGATGATGGATGGACATTCGGAGGGAAGAAGAAATAGAGGCAGATCTTGACTTCGTTGGCTGCAAGATTTAGGAAAAGATTTCGAGATGGAGAAGGGCAGCCTCCGAAGACAGGTTTATGTGGAGAAAATTGTTGAGGAGGCCTTGCACGTTCCTTGCAAGACCTTTTGAGATATAGATAGATAGATAGAACCCTTAAACACAATTAAAGATACCTATTCAATTTAAACTACGTAATTTACCCACTCTAATCCCTGGGTGTAATTAATTTGGCTTACCTATAATCTTCTAAAATATTTGTGTTCAAAACTTTTCAGGTAAGAGCTATCCTCAGTGTCATAACAAGCTTCTATACAAGCTTAATGTTCATGTTCATTTAAACTAACAGAATATTTATTTTTTTGTATTAACAACTAAAGAAAACCTCAAAATTTGTTTATTCTGATATTGGACGAAACTTCTTGCTGTCAAAAGATCCCAGTTATCGAGATCATAATTTACATAAAGACGCTTTTGTATCCGAAACGGATTGTCATTATATTCCAAAGATTGAATAAAATTATTTTAATCTTGAAAGTTGAATAAAAATAAAGGTGAAGCATATTACAAATAAACGGTCAGCGGTACCCTGGCAGTATTTATATGTATTGTTTCTAATGTTCTTATTCATGGGTGTTGAATAATCAGCATTGTTGAGGGGCAGGCCTGCCAAGTTGAGATCACAATCGTAGCGTCCACTGGCCATAAACCATTGTCCGGGGAAGGGAGGGAAGAAAGAAGGAATAAATATCGGGAACGTCAGTCAGAGCCTTGTAACCCCTCGCCTCTACAAAGAACTTGCTTATCGATGAGAGAGATCAATATTTCAATCAACTAATTATCCTTATGAGGTTTATTATATATAATTATAATTATTATTGTTATTACCTTACACGTCCGCTTAAATGATGTGCCATTCATGAACTGCTTGTTTAATAAAAAAGGTTGGTGATTTGTCCTAGCTCACGCTCAACTGCCAGATTTCCCACCTCCTACTTTATAGAGGCTGAGTGAGCCCCAGCTGGGTCTTAGATCACATGAGATCCATCTCCATCCACCAACAGATTAAATAAAAGTCTCCAGCAAGCGGGATTTGTACCCACGACCTTCGGCATGGCAACTCAGTGCTCTACCACTCAGCCACTCTCCTAGCATCATTATCATCATTGTCATATACAAGGTGCAGTAATGCTACTACTTAGTGCCATTGGAATACCGCTATAACTTACCTCAAGGTACTATTAGCCACATGGTCAAAATTAATGGAACGTTTGTGTAAGAACCTATGGTTTTAATGGGTACATAGTGAAAACAACTAGAAGAAAATGTTAAGAATTTAAGCGTGAATTATATAAATAAAAAAAAATAATTATAAAAAAAATTAAAAATAAAAAAAATAATTAAAAATAAAAAAATTGAAAAAATAAATAAAATAAAATAAAAATAAAATTAAAAATAAAATAAAATAGAAAAAATTGAGAAAACAAATTAAAAAATAAAAAAATAAAATAAAAAAATAAAAAATATAAAAAAAAATTATAAAAAAAAATAAATAAAAAATAAAAAAAATGATAAAAATAAAATAAAAATAAAACGAAAAAAAAAATAAAAAAAAATATATATAGATATACATATATATACATATATATATATATATATATATATATATATATATATATATATATATATATATATATATATAAATGTATATATATATATATATATATATATATATATATATATACATTTATATACATACATCAAACATGTTATCAAACATGTGACGCAGAAGGACAGCTGGCCAATCAGTGTTAAGGACATGTACTGGAAGTATTTTCAGCAATTCAAGGTGTTTGCTAGAGCAGTGTGGTTAATCATCACTACACAAAATCAATATTATTGGTGAACAAGAATTTTAGTTTTGTTTTCAATTACTTTGTTGTAATTTTGTGCTTTTCCTAATTCCTTTTTTTTTTTTTTTTCAAATTGCTTAATATGTACTATGAACAATATTTTTATGTTTAAGTTTTTTTTTTTTTAATGATGTATTTTCAATTTAGCCTTTAGCTTTGTATATAAATAATAAAAAAAAAAAAATAAAAAAAAATGTAAACAACATGTAAGTACAATTGTATGTAATGTACTATAAATGTACGGAACATGCAGAACAATAAACGTCCTTCGCGTAGGGGTACTGCGTGAAGGGAAAAAAAAAAAATATATATATATATATAAAACCAAAAACTCAAAAAGAAACACTATTATTTATTATAATGCAATTGAGAAAAACCACAATGCAAAGCCTTATGTTTCAAAAAATACACCTACTTACCAGTCGACGTTTCGCCTATTCAGGCATTATCAAGACACCAAAATCAATAAGGGGTTATGTGAATCGCATCTCGAAGAGTTGTATGTTGAATGTCTTGGTGGCGGGGTGCTGTCTCATGTTTGGAGCCTGTTTGGGCTGTTGATCGTTGGTATGTTTTGCACCTTTTTCTTCGAGATGCGATTCACATAACCCCTTATTGATTTTGGTGTCTTGATAATGCCTGAATAGGCGAAACGTCGACTGGTAAGTAGGTGTATTTTTTGAAACATAAGGCTTTGCATTCTGTTTTTTTCCAATTGCATTATAATGTATATATATATATATATATATATATATATATATATATATATATATATATATTTTTATTTTTATTTTATTTTTTTTAATATTTTTTCGAATGTCAATAATATCTATCGAATTGCCATTAATATCTATAAAATCATTTGCAATAATATTTAGTGTTTCATATAATCTAATAACTATGATCATTATATGACTATAAAATGTATCGATTCCTTTATTACTTTAGTGTAGCTTATGTTGGCTGATTAATGTTTCTTAACCGCCTTAGAAAATTTATATCTAGTTATATAAATTCATCCCAATTGGTTTGATTCATATCTTTTTATGTGGCATGATTTGTACTTAATTTATTATCCTTCCATTTCACAAGGAATCCTGTTTTGGTTTATATGTCCTTGAGTTGGATTTCCTTCCAGAAGAATATGGATGATCTCCCCTACCTCTTATCCCTAAGTGCAAGTTGGTGATCACTGTACGGTGAAGAAAGTAAACATGTCACCAGCCCCTAATTGAGGAGGGACAAGGTATCGCTTTAATGCAGCGGAGATCTGGAAGAGGGTAGGTTCCTGTACCGGTCACACTTGTCTTGCGACATGCAGGTTCCTCCCAGCCCCTTGTCACTTGTGAAACTCATCTCCGGGCAATATCCACTGCCCTTTATCGCTCTGTTCCGTTACACTAACTTGCAACGATAGCAAAAACAGGATGTTCGAAATTGGTACAGAAGTGACAGCACGTCCCTTAGAGGACATCCCACACTAGCGTAAGTCCTGGGCTGTTCTTGCATAGGTAGTCCTTGATATGAAAATTGCCACTTTATCTAAATATTATAGGTACTTGTGAAATAGCTGGTACCCATGAAATCTACCTCCTTATCTCTTATAAAGCATAAAAAAAATAATGTATTTAAAGTTAGAGTTCTTCGGAACATTGAGCTTTTCACATGAAGGGATGAAAAAAGTATGATGACTGAACATTTATGTTATTTTCAAAAAGAACTAATGCATTTACTAAACATCAACTATATTTGGTACTATAATTGAAATGAGAAAAGCCAACCCTCCTAATATAAACCTATAAATTAAAAATGAATATTTATTAATTTTATAAATGAAGCATACAGAGGAAAACGAGGTAACACGAAGTTTTTCTAAAAAATTAGTAATCACGGTGTCATTGATTTCTGGCTGGCGAACACAATGCTATGGTGTGGAATAATATTGTTGTAAATTGTTTTTTGAACGATAATGTCTACGATACTTAATTGCAGACCCGCAAAACAACAACATACCACGTTCACCCCCTGCTAGCCTGGACAGCCATTTTATGGGCTTACTTTATATTATTTTTTCATATATAAAAATCGCATCATGCTCCACGTTACACAGAAAACCTAAAGCTATATTTTTATTTGTGCTACTTGATTTATGTGAAGAGAACAGAAAAATTCCGATGTTACTTATGCTCTTCTGAACATTTAAGAAAATGTGTGTTACCTCGTTTACTGTAGTCTGTAACTGTAGACTTCAAATAATAGTGGTATATTAATAATAATAATAATTATAATAATAATACAAAACGTTATATTTGCATTGCGTATTACTTATCGGAATGATATTTTAAAATTCATCAGAACTTATGTTATCAAGTAATAATCATGTTTTGAGAGATTGCCTTTGAGTGAGGTTACACCTGAGATTTAACGCTAGGCATTGCTCTCCACTTCCCCAAAACCAATTGACGACTACTAATTTTTCGTAAAACACTCCACACCTTCAACCGCAAGCCTCATTCGTCACACTTACGTCATTTGCCCTGCAGTGTAGTCTTTAGGTTAACCCCTGACCCAGTGAGAAAATAACCGAAGCTAAGCACGGTGATCCTCCCAGAAGATTATAATGATGCCAGAGCTCGCTATCAGAAGGGACCTAAAGCAAGCAAAAGATCCCCCGATAAATTTGTCTGGGGGGTTTCACTCCAAGGTAAGATTTTAAAAAATGAACATTAGCGCAGGTTCAAAAATGGAGAGCGCTATGTAATAAGGACACAAATTGTGTATTATTTGAGGTGAGTGCGCAAGGATTAAGTACACTTTGTGTTTTTGAATATTTCGAAAGGTGCATAAATAACAAGGCTGACTTACCTATACATTTCTTGCTGTAATAAAGACATTATGACTTACTTCGGACTGTTAAAAGCTGTTAGACTTTAGTATTTAATAATTCTAATATAATTGAATGGCAACAGTCCGAATATTTCTGAAATGTCTTACTGTTAAAAATTTAAAACTGTTATTCTTTTTCATGTTTTCCGTTTATTATGATTGTATATTTGTCGGCACATTTTATCCAAGTCTATAAATTAATACGTTTTTAAATTTTCTTACTTCTATTTTAAGCAGCTAGGTAGTATCTAAATATATATGATCAAGCTCAATACATAACCAACTTCTCAGAATATACGTCATTTATAAATTTTATGAAATCTCGCTGAAATTCATCTTCTAAAATTACCCAATTTCATCCTCTCAACATAATTAATTTTGAGCTTTGCCTTTCATTCAGAAATCCTGAGCGTAGGTATTTTGTTTGAATATTCGTTTTATAATGAACTCGAATGATCGACCACGGACTATGTTTTAACTGTTTTACTTTTCTTCTCTTCCATTCGTTCGTTCTTTTGCTTTTTTCCTATTTATAAATTCCGCGTTTATCATTTTGGTCGTTCTGGAAAGTCCTGACCATTCTTAAGCTCCTTCTTAAGTGAAGAACGCAATTATATGTCACCCGAGGAGACCTCAAGCTCTTCGATATCTTTTTCAGTCTTCCCTTTTTTAATTAATTATTATCTTTTCCCATTCATGATATTTTATTTACATAATTACCAATTTTGATAAATAGCGTTTTCATTGTATTTAATCATGTTTATTCCCCTTTCCGTGACACTCTTACAGTTATAAAATTATAATACTTTAAGCAACATCTATGCGATTCAATGTCAACAAATATCGTCGTGGACAACATGTAATGTAAATAAAATTCTAATTTTAAACTTATAACTACCGTTTACCCACGGCTTCGCTCGCGTAGAAATTGGTCTGCCATATAAAGTTTCGTGACAATAATTTTAAATAAATTAATTAATTTTTTTTAACTATAAGTTACTCGTACATCCAAAATTTCAGATGTCCAACTTCAAAACTGACGGATTCCAGACAATCTTTGAATACCTATTATTTTAAGGGGAAAACCCTTGGGGGTGGAAATGTCCAAATTCAGGTTACAGTTTTATATAAACTTCGCCTGTGTGGTGTGTTAATGAAAAGTAGCCTATGTCCTTCCCCAGGCTTGAGATTATCCATATCAAATTTCATCACAGACGGATCAGCACAGCCGTGAAACATACATTGAGACTGATTAACAAACGGGACGGACAGAAGTTTACTTTTGTTTAGAACTTACTTTTGTTAACTGACAGAAGTTTGTCAGTTAAGGACTAGTAAGTAATGTTATTGAATTTATTGAAAAGGATTACTTAGTATAACGGCTTCACTTGTCGTATGGCAGCAGCGAGAAATCGTGAAAGATCATTTTAAATGAATAATTTAATTGTTTTTTTAAAATATAAGTTACTCGTACATCCAAAATTTCAGATGTCTAACTTCAAAACTGATGGATTCTATACAACCTTTGAACCTCTATTATATTACAGGGGAAACCCTTGGGATGGAATTATCCAAATTTCTTTCTTAAACTATACAAAGAACCGATCTACAAATTTCAAGATGCTAAGTTCCTGATTTGCCTTTAATTATGTACTATAACGGGGGGGGGGGCACATGCCTCCGTGCCTCCACATAAATCTGCCCTTGCTGTAGCCTATGATGTATAACCTATTTTACTCAATAAGTTTCATCCAAATCCGTTCAGTAGATTTTGCGTGAAAGAGAGACAAACATACAAACTTTCACATTTATAATATTAGTAAGATGTTATATTGTAGTTGTCTATAGGTATCTTCTAATTTTCTAATACTACCGAAGAAATATGACCCATAACTTCAACCACCATAGCAACTGAGTTTAACTGAATCGCATTCAATAGTTAAGATAATTTCCGAATTGTGCTAGATATCCTTTGAAGATAGGCTGTCTCTAGGAAAATAAAACATTTTATTTTTTGTAATATTGAATTTTATTTGTCATGTATTTATGTTACTCCCTCTTCTTTGAATACAAAGGCACGAAGCACAGCCTCCTGCGGAGGGGTATGAAATAAATTTAGAAACCGGTAGTAGCGATGATCCTCAGCCTGATCCTGACAAGATGGTGAGGAGGAAGTGGGAGGCGCCCAGGATATCCTTGCAGGTGTTCTCTTCATAGGCAAATCTGACGTCTGCTTCCTCTAGGGCCACTTGACCTTATCTAATCCTCGGCAAAAAAGAAAAAAAATCCGCTATCAGCCATTCATAGCGCCCCTGAATGAATGGCGCCACGTGTTCACCGCAACATTTCAATATTTAAATTAATCAAGGGACCATTCATCATTCAACAATAGCAATTAATCGACTACTACTGCTTCTAATAGTAATAATAATTTTAATATGCATAAATTCAGCGTCATTACGAAAAAAATTATGAAAACTAGGAAGATGTGCAGTAAACTAGCAAATTTTTAAAAAGTGGCTCTAGTTGAGGAGATAGTAACTCTTTAAAGGATAAAAAAGAGAATGTTTATTTGTATTATAGTTTGGATTGCCTATTAACAGGCTGCAGTAATTGGATCAGGCTTGACGAGGTAATAATATTAACATGCATGCTTAGAATTATTTATTAATAAGAAAGCCTTTAGTCTTGATTAGTTGTTAGTTGAGCCATTTAAAGTCTGCCGTCCTTCGGAAGGGACGTAAAACGGAGTTCTCGAGCCTGTACGATGTCAGGTACATGTTAACCTTCATTTTGCATTTTTCTCAAACGGATTATTGTTTAAGTACAAAGATAGAATACATCATCCTAGTCCATTGACATTTTGTCTAGATCTGAATAGGCATGCGGGGGATAGACCGTATCAATCCTGTCATATTTACTCTTCGGACTGAGAGATTTAACTTGTAATCCCCAAGTTTCTTTCAAGATCTGTGTGTGAATATAGAAACGCGGAATTTCCTCACGGCTACATTATTTTCGTGCTGATAATTGTAAGTTTTAATTAAAAAGGAGTGATGGAAATCTCAATGTGATGGAACATAAATGAAGGACACCTCTCCCTGGTTAAAGATCTATTATTAATAAGGATAGGCAAAATTTAGGACTCTCGATGTAGCATCATCCGATTAGCCAGTGTCATGATTTGACAAAATAGTTCCTAGATTTAGTCCATCAGAATTGTTTTTTGTTTTAAAGTGACATACCTGGTAATTAATGTGATGTTGTTTTATTCAGGTTTTATGATGGAATGAGCTGTTTAATATTTTACATAGATATAATACACTTTAGTTAATAGAAAACTTGTGAAAGATAACTTAAAAACTATTTAGTCGGATATGGATTCACCTGGATTGGGAGTAATTGTCATAAAATTAAGTAATTAGAAAATTCTTGGTATGGAAATACTAGTCTAAAGTTGAATGAGAAAAGTAATAATAAATCAAAGAAATTAATTATGACTTATTGTTTCAAGGAATGGACTAATGGATTGAACCTAAAAAATTTAGTAACCCCATTCCTTACAGCCACCCCCTTCAGTATACAACTTTGCTCACATGATCATCCTTGTTTTTTTATCAAATAAGAACGAGTTGATAAGGAGAAACCTGCCTCCTGGTGGATGTGTGCACAGTTGCCCTGAGCAAACACCTTTAGGACAGTGGGCTGTCTGTCCTAGCTCGCACCGGCGTAATTCCTGCTACTTCTGATCACCTGCCCCACTTTTTATCGAATCGAAATCTTTAATATTATTTACAGAAGTATGAACATATATCATAATATATTAAATAAGGGTACTAGTATGTTTAAGGGCCTGCTGACATCAGCGCGCTCAGGTGTCACTTTTCTTAACCATCTCCTACTTTTATTGTAACCTTTCCTTTGTTTTGTTATTGTTTATGTCAAGTTGAACGTGAATGTGTTTTTGATTATTTTTTTTCAAATATGACTTGGAATTCGAAGAAGATTTTTCGCACGGTGAACGATGAAAAATCAGGTGTTAAGTTTCTTCAGGAGCGGAATGTCATTCCGCAGAAAATGCGTTGTGAAAATGGACATGATATGAAACTGCAAGTGGGGAATAAAATTAGATGGAGATGCCAGAAAAAAGGATGCAACAAGACCCTGGGTATTCGATTAAATACGTGGTTGAGGAATAGTACATTACTTTTGGAGACCATTGTCCATTTTATATATTTTATATAACGAAGTTAGAGGGAACAGACCCTTTTGATGCAATTTTTGAAGATATTGTTCTTTGTAATGAGCATTGTTTGGAATAAATCTTTCATTGTTTATTAAATATTATTATTAAGATTTGCCCGGGCAAATCTTTTCTCTTTAAAATAAAAACATTTAAAAATTAAAAAAATTATCATATTTTAGTTACAAATTGTTATTTAATGAATATTGCCTGTAATAAATGTTTTATTATTTCTAGTTTAATTTTGTCTACATGTTTCTCATTTATTTCATTTCCTATAAATCTATTGTATCATAATGGAAGGCAATGCCTATTTAAAATTCATGCTTAACCTGACTAGGTCCAAATAGTTGAGGTAAGTGACACCTGAGCGCGCTGATGTCAGCAGGTCCTTAAACATACTAGTACCTAAATAAGTATTTCCACCAAAAAAATAATGGAATCTGTCAATTATATGTAGTTTTTTCAGTGAAACGATTATATACAGGAATTGTCTTTTTAAATAAATTTCACATAAGCAAACAGACACCGGATTTTCTTTATTAACGTAATATGCTTGAATAAATAAAAAAAATAGGAATGAATTCTTATTATTTGGGATAATTAGTAAAAAAAAAAAATTGATTCCAACGGAAACAATTTTAACAACTGATTTCTAAACACTCGTGTTCCCATTTCTTCAATTTTTAATAAGCATGTAAACTTATTCTAGAGTGAAGTACCAAGTCAGCGGAAACCGTTATTTTTTAATATATTTATATTGAATAAAATAGCCATCTTCTTTATTTTCTCTACTAAAAAGAAACTGTCCCTATTCCTAGGCAATGGTTCATATTTTTTTATGACAAATATATCTTTATTACTCCGAAAGGAGTAGGCCTAGCTTTACGGCCCCTTTAGAGATCTCGAGGTTATTTTTCGCTCTGTAGCGCGATAAAGAATGATTTTTAGCACGGCTTTCGACTCGGCGCGAAACGCACTCGTAAAGGAACGGAAGGCAGATAAAAGGAATATAAAGGCGGATGGAAGAGCCCGGGTTTATGGACTCTGGGTCAGATTTGTATCGGGGCACGAACCTCCTGAGCTGTCGTGGGCGTGGTCCATTGTCCGCAACCTGTCGCTATCCTCCACCTTCCTCGACAGGGGTCGCCATTTCCTGACAGCTGTATATTTAAGCGGGTTTTCTGTGGGCAATAAATTGCCATTTTCGTCTCCGGTCAACGCCTTTATACCACGGAGCAAGTGGTTTATCGTTTTCGGTTATTGAATACGGATTGGAAGGTAAACAAATCGGCTTAGGATATCATTGGAGAACGAACTACGTAGAAGTGGTTCATTGGCATAGCAAGAGTTGCTTATGTTTTTATGTGAAGCCTAACTTGGAGTTATAGTGATCTCATTATTGCACACGTCAGTCGCCATATGGCAGTCTCATCAGTCATTTATTTTCAGTTTTTAAATACGCGTTTTATAATTCATGCGAATTTTGAACTATTAAACACTAATATTATGTTTATAAAATTTAATATAAATATTTAACTTTTTCTTATTGATTTTAAATAATTTATTTTATTTTATTATTTTATTGAGTTGTACAACTGCAATACATACATCTAGTACAATTGCTATAAGAGTAAATAATACATGATAGGACATGTAGAGATACTACCCACTGGCAGCACTCTAATAAAGTTCTATAATAGAAGGCCCGAGGCCATCTTCTCTTCAGACGCCTAGGAGGATTGTCCGGGATGGAATTGGATGCAAGGATGGAAACTAGTGGGTTTGAAGTTTATTGTGGAATGATAGGTATCTGGAATAGGCTAAATCGGTAACATATGGAACGTTAAGGTCATTATGGATGGTTTTATTTGTGACAAAATAAGGAGCGTTTATGATTTTGCGAAGGATTTTGGATTGCAAGGATTGGATACGAGAGGAATTCGATGGTTTGGTGGAGCCCCATAGTTCAATTCCATAAGTCCATATAGGCCTTATACCAGTCACATAAATAAGTCTTTTGTAATTGATCTGAAGTTTTGAGCGCTTATCTAGTATGTGTTGAAGTATGCGGAAACGTCTAGCTGTTTCTTGTCTTTTCAGTCTTGTGTGAGGGTTCCAAGTAAGACGCTTGTCTAAGTAGAGTCCCAGGTATCGAATCTGTTCAACAGGGATAAGTGGAGTACTATTAAAGAATACAGTAGGACAGGAAGTCATGGATTTTCGACGAAGGGTAAAGGTAATTTGATGGGACATGCTGGGATTGATTTTAATTCTCCAATTCCGACACCATTCTTCGAGGCTTGATAGGTGTAATTGAAGGAATTGGGATGCAATATATGATTAACTGATAACACACATGTGTCATCAGCATACGTGGAGATGAAGGTGTTAGGATGGGTTGGAATGTCCGCTGTATATACTGTGTAAAGGATAGGACCGAGGATGCTACCTTGAGGAACGCCAGCAGACTGGGAAGATTTTAAATAATAAATTAGAAATAGTAAGATACCTAGTTTACAATTTCGTTAGACAACCTGTTATGATTAACCTAATTTTATGCTGGTCATTAAGAATTTCTCTGCCTTACTAACTTTTACTCTGCTTAATCCATAGAAGTTGATTGTATACGCTTCGCTAGAAAAAAATACACTATAATATAATCATTAAATAATAATGTTAGGAGAAAATATAAATAATGACACAAATAGAAACCGAATGATAATTATTTTACATAATTCAATGAAATATTCACACTCAATCTGAGAAATTTCGACCAATCTTTCTTAGTTCATCTCCACTTTGCTTTAAGAAGATCAGGATTCCACTATGGTCTATTGATTCTCTTTTAAAGCCCGAAGAAGCTGAAGACGGTCATTTTAGAAGCCAATTATCTGACACTGATATATAATGTTTCAGGTCCAATGCCATTTTAAAATTGAGAATAAATTAGATAAATAAGATGTAAGTCGAATAAAAATATCAATGAAGTCGCGTCATTGCAAATTATTAGTAAGTAATTATAAATTATTTTTTGGATAGATGAAGTTTATGAAAAAAAAACTAGAACATACTACACTACTTAACTACAAAGTAGGAATAAAAACAGAAAATAGGTGCCTTTAAAATGGTAAAATAATATTAATAAGGAAAACCCGGAGGTTCGATGCCGATGGCACCAATCTGTATACAAACTTCCGATCACTGATCATTACTCTACCCAAATCCGCTATTTAGATTACTAATAGATAATGGTTATATTATAAATAAGTTTAACATTGTTTTGTATATAATGAAGTTTTATGTTGTATGGTTTTTATAGCAGTTTTGATTATAAATAGATAAAGTTTTATTTATTTAACTTGAATAAATTGAATATAAACTTATTAAATTAACAAATCTTTAGGCTGATGTTTATAAGAATATTGAAACCATTAGAACCACTGAGCATATATAATTAAAAAGAGGATATATTAATCTCAATAATATATTGAGATTGTGTTGTCAATGGTGAACTTTATGGAGGAAATAAATAGGTTTATTCAATATTGGTTATTCTGAAAGCCGTATTTTTCTGTTCTTACTGGTTTCTGGATATTAAATTCGTGACTGGCTATGGCAAATAAATTATTATTTTAATAGACGTGATTCGGCCCTTTGAGATTTGAAGATCCTCCATGGGCTCACCCATCCTCTTGTAAGTAGTTAGCATCAATTAAGGAAAACTTGGTGGTCGAGCGGCTTAGCCATATTACTTCCTTGTACAACATTTAAATAGAGTCTGCCACACTTAAGGACAATAAGTATTAGAGGTGATAATCCTCTTTTTATGATAGGGATTTTATTTATTTATTATTATATAATCTAAACAGAACCTGAAAACAGCGTTTAGCCCGTTAATATATTCTTTTTTTATTTTTGTTTTTTTATCGATTAGCCTGGAAGTGGCATGATTATCCGGGACGCTGTCAGTAGCAGTGAAGGCTTCGGTAAGCCACATGGCGCCCTGTCTTGGTTTATTAAGTTCCTTAACTAATTGGTCTCAGATAACAGTCACCGAAAGATCGCTTCCAGTCAATCTTGTCCCAACGGAATGGCGGAAAATTGCTTCTCAGTCACCAATTAGTCTTTAGTTGGGTAAACCTTGGTAGAAAAAGAAAAACAAACTTCTTAATCTGTCTAATATTTCTACTATAACAATCATTAAGCCTGTAGATGCTGCACACTCTTCTTGTATTACAAAGATAAAGGATTCACATCTACATATAATAAAAAAGATAATAAAAAAAAGAAAATAATTTTAGGTAGGGACCAGGTCCCTTATTCCATTAAAAATAACAGGTTAGGTTTTATTGCTTATAGACGCACAGCATCTATGGTCATCAGCGTCTTTCTTCTTTTGGTTCAATATTTATTTCATTATTATTCTTTTGGTTTACCTTTTATTTCCATTTAACCTATAATTGTTATATTTTACTGAACATATTGTTACGGGCTACTGGGTATTAAAATGAATTAAACAATGCCTTAATTAAAGATACTAAAGTTTATTAATAAAGTGATAAAAAGAATACAATTAAGTTACAAACGCTTAAATTATTAGACTAAGATAAAATAATAATAACAATATTCTAAATATTTATTATAACCTAGGCGTACTTAATTATTACAATAATATAAGATATTACTAATTCTAGATAGCTTAACTAGTTACAATAGTTTCTATGAGTATTATAAAATTACACTACAATTTATAACTAATAGTTAACACTTTCAGTTCACTAGTCCACCGACCGTAAGATTCTCCAAGCATGACAAACTGACACACAGTAACAAACAGAAACAGTTTATTACACTCGCGAAACTGTCACAGTTCACTGATACACTTATTATACTGGCCGGTTCAACACTGACTAGTTTATCACACTGACAATCACTTCTCACAGATCCTCACCGTGCGTGGTCTACTTTCAGACTAAGACTGACTCGCTCGAGGCGAGGGAGGTATTTAAATAGGCAAGGCCGAACATTCTAGAACACGGAAAGGTGGAGATTGTTCTGGAATCTTCTTAATCCTTTTTCCGACAAAGCAGAGGCGGATCTACTATGCTGAGAAGGTCCTAATCCTATTTTAACTTCTCCCGTCAACGGATTAAAGCCGCTAATCTCTTGCTTCCATCCTCCTGTCTGCGACCGTAACAATATGTATCTTAACCATCTTCTAAATTTAAATTATCTTGATGGGTGACAAGCAAGATCCGAAATCATACTTACATCCTTCTACAGTCACCTGTTATATTTGGACTCTTATCAACAAATAATAATTTACAGAACGCGTTGATTACAAATAATCATACAAATGGAGAATAATAAAGTGTTGGATGAGAAGTTTCCTTTCTTGATCACGTTATTAGATCGTATGCTGACTTTCGACTTCTATTAAGAATTCGACAGGTACAAATTAAGCATTGAAGAGAAAAATATAGAAAAGTTAATAATACAAAAAAACATTCAATATGTAAATTACATTTCTACTTTTTAAAATATCAGAAATGAATTTTTAAACAATATGTGAATTTTTAAATATATTATTATTGTATTGATTACTATAGTTTAAAATATCCTTAGAAATTTCTACAGATTCCACTACAACAGCACTTTGTTTTTTCTTTTCAGGAAATGATCCATTTTGTTTGCATTATATCTTACAATTATCCAAATTAATTACACTTCATTTTTTTATGGGGAAGAAAATGTTTCCGGAAGTGGATCTGCAATTAGAGTCCAAACGTTGTTTTCCAATAAATAGTTTATCTGTATATAAGAAATTCTTTTAAAAATTTTGATTTTGAAGAGAAAAGATTTGTTCAGAGCTGGGAATCTAACCCGGGTCTCCCATTTATCCGTCGTGTTGCTCTAACCAACTGAGCTCGAACCGATCCCATATCCCCGTGTTCGCGCAATTTTGCGATTTATACAAGGTGAATAATGTTCATTGAAAATTACTTAAATTAGAATCTTGTTGACTTACGCCATTAAATTATTTATATTTTATTTTATTTTTTTATTAATTGTTATAACAGGATTTGTCCAGGGTCGGGATTCAAACCTGAGTCTCCCACGTATCCGTTCCAACCCTGGACAAATCTTTTCTCTTTAAATTAAATAAAATAAAAATAAGAATTTCTTTCTTTGACCTCAAAACGAATCATTTTGACATACCCTGGTAAATTTTTCGAATTTACATAGTTTTACATTTATGCAAATTACATTCAAATAATGTTGGGAACTCTTAACTAATGTTTACCAAGTTTTAGAGGAAATTAGTTTATAAGATTGACTTTCAGTTTATCGGTTCCATACTAAAGGTATGGGATTATAAATAGCGGTATTGAGTGACCTTAACGTGAATCGAGGTAGAAAAATTCAAATGAGTTGGGCATTTTCATAGAGTATGCGCATTATTCTGACCCAGGAAACTGACACTTTCTAAAAGATTTCCTGTAAATATCCGCATGTGTAGTTGACTGCTCACCAATTCCTTCGAGACGAGAGTGGCTATCAGCGGCCACTAGATGAGGCACTGCCAACAGGTTGTGATGGATTGGTGGTTTCCTCGTTACAGGCCTAACATTCGAAGGCTTCGATAGCTCGTGGTGCTGAATAAATCAGGAGAACCAACCGCAAGAGGACGAGGTATCCACCTGTCCTCGAGCACTCACTATTGCTAATTCCTGGGGTGAATAGGAATCAGTTGGAGCACCTGGCCCCCCCTTACAATACCGGTACTGTAGGACCAGCTGTCCATCGAGACAACTTCTTTAACCGGTTCAAGTCTAATTAATAACTAATGTGTCGTTGCGCACTCAACTTGTGTTGTTGAGATCAGTCCATTATCACCACCTCTTGAGGGATAATTGATGGAATAATCACTGTGTTCGTAGTATTTTTTTGCGCATGAATGGAGTGATTTAATGCTAGAACGTTTTTTCATATAATTAGGTATCAATTCCGCAGGTTATTTTTTTTATTTCTTGTATAATTTGCAACATTGCACAAAATAAAAATGCTGTACCAATAGACCAGTCTCAAATAAAAATAATTGTACAAATTTAAATATATCTCTGGAGAATCATAATTTACAATAAAAGAAAAATGTATAAAAAACTTCCAACAGAGAGAAAAAAAATTAGTAATAATAAAATAAACAAAAACTATAACAATACATTCTTAGTAACTTATATGCATATATATAACTATATCAATGAAATGAAAGAAATTGGAGTCCTACAATAATAAACGTTTGGTTCGTTTATGTACATACCGCTCCCAATATTTTTATAAGCGGGTTTTTATCGTTTTTACACTTAAAAAAAATTGTTTAGATAGTTTGCTGATAAATATATTAATATAAGGTATACTTAATTCTTTATGCATAATTTTAACTTTAGTGTCATGTGCATAATTTCCAGCAATTCTAAGACATTTGTTTTGCAAAATTTGTAACTTTAAGTAATTAGTTTTAGACATGTAACTAAATATTGGGCATGCGCATGTTAGTAAAGTTCGTAAGCAGGCTTTATGTAATAGTAACTTATTATCTGTGCTTAATTTAGAATTTCTATTAATGTAAGGATTTATAATACACAGAGCTCTGTTATCTTTGTTGCATACATAATCAGTGTGAAAAGTAAAAGTTAACCTTTTGTCCATGTTAATCCTTTATAAATAAGTATTTAATATGCGTTGTCCAAGGTACAGATGTTCTGTTTATTTTCAATTGGGGGATATTATCCGGTTGTCTCTTTGTCAATAATATAGCTTGGGTTTTATCCTGATTTATTTTAATTTTCCATTTATTGTAGAATCTCTCTATTTTTTTTAGAGCTGTAGTCAGTCTATTTATAACTGTGTCTGTTCTATAACTGGAAGTATAAAAAGCTGTATCATCTGCAAATAGGAATTTTTGTACTTTGAATGTATTCAGAATATCATTAATATAAATATTGTAGAGCTTTGGCGATAAAACCCCGCACTATGGGAGTCCGGCAGTAAGTGTACGTGTAGTGGAGTAGTGGCCTTCTATAGATACTTTAATTGTGCTCCGCAGGTTATCGCTTCCAGTTAGGACACAAGTTGTATCTTTTCATTCGTTTCATTTTTAATATTATCGAAAATAAAAATAATGTAATAATTTATGACGGTATACAGTAACTACTACTGACATCATATAGATCGAAAAACCGACAAAGTTATACATTTCAGGTTATATCGTCGTCTTGTTGAAACGTTCATTTCTAGATGCAATGATTACCAAAATATACAATTTCCCATCATTACATTTACAAAATCACATCCTTTTTTTTAATACCAAAATTCAGGATTATATTTATTTTCGGACCAACATACGACCTATTTGGACTTACGGAGTAGAGCTTTGGGGCTCCACTAAGCCATCGAATTCCTCTCGTATCCAATCCTTACAGTCCAAAATCCTTCGTAAAATCCTCAATGCTCCTTATTTTGTTAAGAATAAGCTCATCCATAACGACCTTAATGTCCCTTTTGTTGCTGATTTGGCCCGAACCCGGTATCTATCCTTTCATAACAAACTTCATTACCACTCAAACCCTCTAGTTTCAAACCTAGCTTCCTCTTCAATTCCCGATAATCCTCCGAGGCGTCTGAAAAGAAGATGGCCAAGTGACCTCCTTACTTGAACTTTGATTTGAGTACTACCAGTGGGCAGTTTCTCTACATTTCATTATATATCACTTACTCTATTTACTTGTTGTATTATTGTAATACAGTTGTAGATATCAATAAATAAATTAAAAAAAAAAAAAAATTATTTTCGAGAATTTTATAATGAAAACTATTGAATAGTAAAAACATGTGACATAACTCGAGGCGTCAAATTCCGAAACTGAATATTTAAATAATTTTAAATATTTTTGTTTTGAAGAGAAAAGATTTGCCCTGGCCGGGATTCGAACCCGGGTCATCTAAACCACTGAGCTACCAGAGGTCCTGTCCAAGTCAGGCAAATCCTTTCTCTTCGCCGATCCTATATCCCCGTGTTCTCGCAATTTTTGCGATGTATACACGAGGAAGAATGTTCATTGAACAATACTTTAATTCGGATCTTGTTGACTTACGTCAATAGATTATTTATAATTTATTTTTATCAACTATTATTTTGATAGCGATTATTTTTAAACATTTTTGTTTTGAATAGAAAAGATTTCACTATCACTATCAAAATAATAATTATAAAACTAATTAAAAAATATTTGGGTTGGACTATATATATTTCGAAATTCGTTTAAATTTTTAAAATAAAGATCGTAAAAAAGTTATTTTGTTATACCCCGTTACTTTTATTTCGATTTCGATGGTCTATATCAGTGATTCCCAAAGTGTGCGCCGCGGTTCCCCGGGGCGCCTTGGTGCCCTCATAAGGGCACCGCGAAAAATTAAAAAAATTATTAATTAAAAAAATCGGTAATATTACCAAAACAGATGAAATTTGATATTTTATACTATCCCAAGGAAAATAGTAAGTATCTGATTTTAATTTTTCGCTGTTAAATGGGTAATCGCTATTATAAAGGAATTTTTCCAATTTTTCAAGGAAATTCAAAAATTTAGAGAAAAAAACCTGATGTATTCATGCAAGAATCAGTTGATCTGAAATATATTACACTTATAGGTACTCTTCCAATCTAACGACGACCTACCCCAGCGCCCCAAGTGTCAGTTTCCTTAACTACCTGCTACTGTTAGCGAAACCTTCCTTAGTCCTTTGTTATTGTTTGTGTCAAGTGGACGTTTATTTGTTTTCATATTAATTATACAATATGAGTTGGAATTTAATGAAGATTTTTCGCGAGGTGATTGATCAAAAGTCAGCTGTGCTATTTCTACAGGAGCGGAACGTCATTCCCCGTAAAATGTCTTGTAGAAAGGGACATAATATGAAACTGCAACTGAATATTGTTCTTTTTAATGAACATTGTTTATAATTTTTGTAACATATTGTTCTTTTTAATTAATATTGTTTATAATAAATGTTTTATTATATCTTATTATTTATTTTCTATTTTAAATATTTCAATTTGAAACATAAATAATTATATTTAACTACAATGTGATGTTTTTTGGTTAATTGTTTTGATTGTTCTGTATATACGACACCGTTTTGAAGTGATATTGTTATTTTTAATGAATTTTGTTTATAATAAACGTTATATTTTATCTTCTTATTTATTCAGTTGTTTATATATTTTAAATTTAAAGAGAAATTGTGATATACAACTAAAATATGATTTTTTTTTTATTGTTTTTATTTTTAGCTATTTTTCTTTTAAAGAGAAACATAGCTAAAAATAAAAACAATAAAAAAAAAATCATATTTTAGTTGTATATCATCTCCTAAGAATCCTCTTGTATGATAATGAAAGAATACTATTTCAAATATATTTCAGGCAGGATAACCTGACAGGGTCCAAATAGTTGAGGTAAGTGCCAGAGGACCGTGCTGGGATAGGTTGTCGTTAGATTGGAAAAGTACCCACTTATATCTAATTTTTAATACAAATTTAGAAATCTAATTTTAATACATTAGATTCTACTTATACAACATTTGGTTGTTGGTTGCATTTGTCTAAATCCTTAGCCCCCTACATTCATTCGAAATTCCACTGCAAGAATATGTGTTATTATTATCAGATCATTACGACTAACAGAAACGCATGGCTTCCCGACTGTACTATTCCAACTCTACGATAGAGCGAAGTCTCGTTCTAGCAACAGATCCACGAACGGTGTATTTAGATTTACTGTCTTCTGACCTGTTGGGCCGTTTCAACACAGAATCTGCGGGAGCTGGGGAATTTATTCCACATATTGTGACAGGTATATGGAATATCTATTCCACAATCGTGCTAGGCAGCGGTGTACAACGGCCGTAAATATAACTACCGTTCATTGCTTTCCAATCCAATAAAACGGTACCGTTCCTAAATAAATCATCCGCAGCGGGTAAATTAGCCTGATCCAATTGGGGACAGATTGGCCAACAGCGGGGCGTTCTAATTGGAGACCATTCGTCTCGAAGGCTCATTGTCTTCGGCCACTGGAGTGTGGAGGAGGCTGAGTGAACCCTTTCCGATCCCAATCACTGGACGGTGAACTCACCATGGTGAGTTATGATAGGTCGGTTCGATAATAGTCGTGTTGTCACGCAATTTCAAGCCGAAATAGGAGAAACTATCGCTTTGCTATATCACTAGGTTTTTCTGAAGATATTCTACAACTTCAAATGTGAGATGGATACCAAGAGATGAAGAACCAAACAAAAAACTGACATACATGAGAAAAACAAATTATACAAACCAGGAATTCGGTCTAACATTTTTTTTCTATCTGTTGAAACCGCACAACCTAAAAAACACACTCAGCTTACACACGTGGTTCTTGTTACTGCTTTGCTTCTTCGCCGAAGTTTCAGAAAAAAAAACCCTGAAAAAAACAGTTTGCCGTTTCATTTTTGATTTTTTTAAAAGCTATGTTTAGGTGTTTTTAACATTGATAATATATTTAACCGATTTATTGAATAATCGGTTCAAGTATGAAATTTCACTCTTCTTCCATTAATCAATCTGTTGTTTTACTCTAATATGTTCATTAAAAGGAATAGCAATTCCGACTTTTTTTATATAGAACCTTTATTACCTTATGTATTAAATAAACATAAGCAAATTAATTTGATAGCAACTTGGAAACAATATCTGTTCGTGGGACTTGGTTTAACAATTGTAATCTAGCATGTATGTTGTTTTTGATTTTTTTTTAAATCGTCAAACTCGTTTCTTTGCATACGCTACTTTTTTATCATAACTGCTAAAAGGGGTTGTTTTTAATAAACAGTACCAAACGTAGAAAAAATATGATTAATACAATTGAAAAATATTGATTGAATAAATATGCAATCCTTTATTTTTGAATTGTTTAATAAAAGATAAATGATCTTATGATTGAAATCAACTGAACTATAAATTTAAGATAAGTCCTCAGAAACAATGTTCATTCCAACCAATGTTTCTGTTCAAATTTAGTATATCTCCATGATAAAGTCTCAGTGAGTAATTACTAGTAAGAGAAATGCTTACTTTACAATTTTTGTTTGTTTTTCTCTTCATAGCATAATATCAAAATTATATTCTTCCTTTATTTAAATAAGATACCATTCATGTCATACACACAACATCTGTACACTAAATGATGTTAAAATCAATGGACAAATGTTAATTATTTTTTAATGATATCATAAAATAAAAAATTAATAAACATATTACAAACGAGACGCGTTAACCGAACTTAAAACAGGTTTTGTACAGAGCAGCATTATCATCTCGCTTCTCAGCACATTATTTACCTGTTAAAGGGACTGGTTATATTCAATAGATTAGTGGGAAAAATATATATTTTATTTCGTCCGATATTAAATAAATAATGAATAGAGATGCCATTAAATTGGCTTCGGTTTCGAAGTTGCTAAACACTGTTTTAAGGTATTAATATGAAAAAAACCATTACCATAAAACATTTCCGAATTTATAGAAATAGAAAAATAATTTTATTCTGGGACCAGGTCCCTTTAGAATAACAGAGATGAACATAATTAAGAAAATATTTATCTGGCCAAAGGCCTACAACTGAGTAAAAACTTATTTACAAAATATCCTGAAAGTAAATAACTAAACAGGTATATTTTAGTAGATAATCAGAAAAAGTGATGCAAAATTAAAATAAAAAAAACAGACAAATTTACAATAAAAAGAACTAGGCTTATGGAAAAAAAAAACAGTAAATACATGATAGCATCTGGTAACAGAAATAAAAAATAAAAAAATGATTTCATTGTGAGTGAGGAATATTTACAGTAGTTCATCAATCAATAGAGTTGAAAATATCTATCAATTATTTATTGGTTATAAAGCACCTGATTGGGAATTTAGAAGATGTTGGAAAAGTTTAGATTTAAATGAGGTTAAAGAAGACGCATGACGGATATCGGGTGGGAGTGAGTTCCAAAGAGAGATAGAACGGACGAGAAAGGAACGCTCAAAAGTTTTGGTTCTATGGGAACGGATATAAAGATCGGAAGGGCGAGATCTTGTGCCTTGGGATCGGATAGAGGATTTGAATTGTAGGAGACTATAGATATAAGATGGATGTTGTGAGTTGATAGTTTGATATAAGTGAGAACCAAGGAAATAGAGCCTGCGGATAGAAGGAAAAAGCCACTTTGACTCAACGTAACGACGGGACACATGAGACCTTCTCGGGGCATCGAGAAGACAAATCGAAGCGAACAGTTCATAATCCGCCTCAACCTCTCCTCGAGCCTGTTCGAGAGTCCACCATATGCCACACAACCATAGTCAAAGTGTGGAAAGATAAAAGATGTGATGAGGAGCTTACGGATTGGTAGAGTTAGAAGATGTTTGGAACGGTGGAATAACTTTAGAGAGCTTATTGCTCGACGAGAAATTTGGGCAACGTGGAGTTTCCATGAGAGGGATTGGTCGAAAATGACTCCGAGGTTTCTAACAGAGGAGCTGAAGGCAATAGGGTGATCATTTAAGGTTAATCGGGGAAGTGATAGATTTAAGAAGGATGTGATTTATCAATGAACTATGTGAGTAATATTAAATCATTAATTCGTAGTTTATATTATAATTCTTATATTAGAAAGGACAAGATGAGCTTGGTGATGGATGAAGTATTGAGGAGTGGAATGTTCGGTAAACATATAATTTTACAGTGGGAATGCTCATATCGTTGTGTACCTATAGCGTGATTCGAAATAAACTAACTAGAATTAACAAATTTCTTAGTATTTTGAATTTGGCTTTGTATTGTGTTGTCTGTATCTTGTGTAAATGAACGCGTTTTGGTAAACCCTAAGTTCTGCTCCATATATTTTATGTGAATATCTTTAGTCCGGAAGAATTGACAGTTGTTTGTAGCGCTTTGTCAGTTCATGTAATTTTATTTTTACTGTATGCTCTAAGTAAATATTTTGTCCAAGTACGAGTATAGTCCGAGATAACTTACATAGTCTTTAGAACTCACATAGTCGTCAATTTTTTATATGAAAGAATGACTGTATTGTTAGGTATAGACGGTGGTAAATGGGAGCTCCGGAATATTAGATGTAAAAGGAATAGAGGATAGAGCTTTAAATTTATAAATTCGGTGTTTGTAGCAAATAAAGAAAGAGTATCTAGTGTAAGCTAATATAACTTCAATATTTTAAAGGTTAGAAATGCACAATATGCTTTAGTGAATATGATTCCTCGAAATATTATCAATAAATTGTGTCGAAATTGGGTGCAAGTGCAAAATCAGTTCTCACGATAGTAATAAATAATGAAGGAACGATTTCGCCCATCGATTAATAGAAATTCTTTGATCCATATATTACATTATATTCTAAAAACCCAAAATGTCCAGTTTTTCTATGTTTCAGGTACTTAATGTAAACCTGTACTGATCTTTAATTACTTTAAATTAATTAATTTTATTTGTCTCACATAATACATCTTGTGATTCTGTTCTGTTTCATTTGGTCCTTGTGCCATAGTAGAACCGACAGAATTGCCTTTAATGATGTGAAATTTCGAATTTTATATTACCTACTATTCTAATTAAGTAAGAGGTGTGTGTTCAGAAGCAAAAACAATTCGTCCCAGTGAAAAAAGTCTTATTTTGACCATAATAAGTTGCTTGTACAAGGAGAGCTGCATTCGTGTTATTCTAGTTGTGCATATTTGACTAAGCCAGAAATTGGAGTTACTGCTTCTATTTTAACTCATTTTTTCCAGCCAAAAACTATGGAAATGATAAGACTCCACTTCCCTCAATATAATTCTCTCTCTCTCTCTCTCTCTCTCTCTCTCTCTCTCTCTCTCTCTCTCTCTCTCTCTCTCTCTCCCTCTACAAAATTCAACTAACCCTATTATTCATAGTAGCTATATCATATACTTTGGACATGAAATACGATCCTAAATACCTCACCCTCTTTTTATAAATATGTATTCATATTTCACATAGCATTGGAAAGATCTCATGGGCTGGTGCTACTTTGCATACCCAACACTTGACGTACCACTGCCAAGTCCGGTTCCTGTTAACCTGTCCTGTCCTGGTGGGTACCACCCGTCCTTCGGGACAGGGTACATTCGGAATGAGTTCCAGCCATTGTCCGGGGTAACGACTGATCCGGGGAGTATGACCACGCTCCTCCAGAGGTCAACAACGTTATTCTCTGAGAAATTTTAAAACCATAATATATCATTCGCTATTGTATTGTACCGTGGGATGTTATCAGCGAAATCACACATGTAATTTTCATGGAGAAATTGAAGAAAAAAAATGGATAGCGGGAAAATACTTCATTTGAGAAGTCTGGGATCAAAATCGGATAACTCTCCGAAATTTCAAAAATTGATTATTTCAAATTTTTAGTTAGTTCACTCAAGTGAATTTGTCTAACACGATAACACTTTGCCGCCCACCCTTCGTGGTCTTAATCGGGTTCCGTACCTGAAATTTCGGGAGCAAAATTTCGGAGTAATTCACTTTTGATCACAAACGCCTCATTTGTTATACATAAAGAATAAATTCAGTACTATTCTTTAAAATATATAGGTATAGAGGTAATTTAAACTCAATATAAATAAGAATTAATACTAAATGGTTTTTCTCAATGTATTTTTTTTATATCACTATTAAAGGCAATCTACAACATTGCAAGGTTTGATAAAAATTATTTTTTGACGATAGGATATTTTACAGTTGAGCTTCATTTTTAAATTGGTATTTTAGTCACAATTACCAACAACGATAAACTTAGGATGTGGAACCATACCAGATTTAAAGGAGAAAAGTAAGTTAAGGCTCATTCATATTATTAATAATCAAAGCAAAATTAAAAAAAAATTATTGAACTTTACAACTTATTATAAATTAGTTAAGATTATTATATTACAGCAAGTATATAGAATGAATGATACATAATGGCATAGGATAAAGGCAAGTAGATAAACTACCAACCGCCATTACACAAATAACAAATTCAACTTATAAGATCACGAAGCCATCTTCATTTCAAACGCCTCGGTTATCGGGAATAGAAGAAGTTAGGAAGTAGTGGATTTGAGGGAGAATAAAGTTTTTCATGAAATAATTGATACTGGATTCGGGTCAAATCAGTAAGAAAAGGGACATGGAGGTCGTTGTGGAATACTTTGTTCGTAACAAAGTGAGGAGCATTGAGTGTCTTACGAAGGATTTTGTTTAGTAAATAAAGATCCTTTGCATGAGATAAAATAAAATTAACTTGCAAAAAGGGGCGTTTTCATTATATTTGCTGGTAGTTGCTGGCATCTTGACAACCCCCATCTTTCCCACAACTGTACCATTTCCTTTTTTCAGGTAAAGACTCTGTGAGATTTTTTAGTAGCCTGAGATAACTTGGGCATTTTACGTCTTCCTAGCATTCTAAAAAGTGTCACACATTATAGGACGAAGAATAGACGATACGGCGTCGGTATTCCTTCCTCATATTTTCTCTATCCTCGAAGGCTATATATCTCGAGAGCTGGAGAAACATGCAGAAGAGTCAGAAAGAATTCGTGAGACCTCCCGCTGGTAAGTGAAATTTTAAGGGCGGCTTCCTTGTTCCGGAACGATTTGTCGACTGGTGGCTGAGGATGGCCCAATAAAGCACGTCCTATCTGCTAATGACTATCGGGAGGGCACGACCACCGTCACACTGCACGAACCCTCATTAGGTGGAGGTTATTAGGTGGCATAATTGCGACCATTGGCCAACTCGAAGCTGGGGTTATCCTCTGGGGCGAGCCCATCTCCCGCCAGTGATTGATTTCAACTTGCACCAATCGCTTCGTGTTTGTCCTCTGTTGCAACCTTCCTTTGCTGCCAATGGTTCCCGCTGCGGTAGTTAATGACTAATAGAGAAGGCCATAGAGGCTATCTTCCTAGAGAATCAGGATTTCTCAGATCAATAAAGATAATTAACCAGCTTATGATCCAAGACGATGAAGATTATCAAAAGACCCGTTGCTAAAGGTCTTGAGGTAATTAAGAAAACATGGACTGTTTTCTTAATAAATAATATTTTACTTGAAAATGAACTTTGTAATTCGCTAATAATGATTATTCAAAACGGATTGAGAAATTATTTTACAAAGTTCCCAAAGTCATATTACGTCATATCGCTCCTTTCATAGAACATACCTACTCATAACTCAAAAAATTTAATTTTTCAACAGAGGTACATATTTGGAAATTCCTTGTGAATTTAAAAATTTGGGTATTGGTAAAGCAAAATATTCCTAGTGTAATGATGGTATTGAAATACTTTTAGTTGGAAATGGAATATGTATCAGCAATATGGTTCCTGAATTATAAAGCAGTTACAATTGAAGGCTAGATTCAAAACTGCCAGTTTTTGAATTATGTTGTTGCTTTATTGAAGGAGCGATACTGGGTTCAAAATGGTTAGCGAATAAAACAAAAACGATCAGAAACATTCTTTTTTAATTTATCTACCATGCAAATATTGTGCCGATTATTTTTCTAAGTAAATAATATGTTGTACCTACCAGTTTTACATAATTTATATTGTATACTAATTTTATATATCAAAACTGATGTTTTTTTAATTTAATATCGTGGAGCTGCAAGTAAAATACACTACGCTGATGAAAAGGCTGGAGTACTTAGAGTGATTATGAAATATTGAAAAAAATAAGTGAATAAATATATGATTTAGTTCATCAGTAGAATAATCTCACACTAAGTACTCTAGCCTTTTCAACAGCGTTTTTTAAATCATGTTTTTAAATAAGTGCATATCACTTGTAACTCCACGATGTGCAAAAATCTTTAAGTAAATCGATTAAGAAGCACTGAAAGGTCTCGCAAGGTTACCTTTAATTTGGTAGGGGACCCACCTAATAAATCTCTAACTTCACCCTTTGGTAAAGCATAGGTTGGAAACCTGTAGGTTACCACTCCCAGCCCTAGTTGTTGAGCACAAGGGCACTAAGCCACAGCAAACAAACAAAGTTATCTCCACCCTTCCTTATTCGGCTAGTTTAATGTCATCTGTCCCTACTTATAACTGCTTAAAGGGGTCAATAGAGTGATCAGAAGTACTAGCTTACTCAGTCTCTGAAAATTAGTTAAGATATTTGTGAAGATTCAATGGTCTTGAGAAAGCACCAGAACTATGTGCCCTGCAGAAACGCATTCTGAAACATATCGCTCCTTCAACAACCTAAATCAAAATTTAGGTTATTTTTAGTATTGGTTAAAGTATAAATGACATATCTGATTTTCCAGTTCCATGATATATGATAATTTTGTTGTTGTTATAAAGTCATATTCTGAATTGTATCATGTTTAAATCTGATGTTTTATGGGAATATTGACATAGATTAAAATAAAAAGAGTTTCAAGCTTTAAAAAATGTTCTAATGATTAACAAAACAAAAGAATCAATGTCATCATTCCAATAAGAATTCTTTGCTTTACCAATGACCAAATTTTTATTTTTTTTAACTCCGGTTGAATTTTGACAAGATATAGAATTTCCAAGCACCTCTAAAGAAAAATTTTAAAATAAAAAAAACAAATTTTTTGAGTTATGACATTTTTATACCTAAACGGATGGATCTAGTTATGAAAGCCGTTAAATATTTTCCAATTTTGGGTAAAAAAGCGTAGGTTTTGAATATAAGGATGGATACAAGGATTTGCATAGAAAGTGATCTCCAGAATCAAATAGTGTTGCAATTGATGATCTGCTAATAATGATTTCATTAAGGCATAGAAGGGAAGAATTAGACAATAAATCCACAAACTTTATTTGAAACACGCCTCTTCTAGCCTAATCTAGAAGTCAGTCATACTATGATCAAAAATATTGGAAATGATCCATCCATTGCTCTTTGAAGGTAATGAATGCTTGCCAATATGGATAAAAAATCGTACTTCAACTACACTGTAAATCAGTAAACAGTCAATAACATTTAAATATCCTTAATGAGCTTAAGTGAAGAACATGAAACACCTCTCTCCTTTCTCAATCAACTCTGATTGAACTTATCATATCAATTTATTCTATTTATAAATTAATGCATTAAATGTTTTCAATTCTCAGCGTCTCAATCTTGCTGATGGGTACTTTAACCTAGTAACGGCCATCGGCTAATGACTATGTATAAGACTGAACATGTTGAATATGATAATCATAATAAAAAAAAAAATATGACGCTTCACACGGGGCGATCCTAGAGCAGGTAGTGGTGAAATGGTTCGCATTAGTCAGTGAACAGAAACCAAATCGTATTCTGAATAGTAATTCCTCAGATTTGCATAACTTTGTTCTAATTCAGCTAACCGTATTCGATCGGCTGTCGATCCCCTTCAATCACATCATAACATATTCTATCTCGGGTTAACCAATACAGCTACAGGTCACATAAGCGAAGATGCTGAATCGATATTAATTACCAGCTCATTATCATGTTTGCATTTAAATGGGTTAACGAATTTATTGAAATAGCATGCTACCCACTTTTTTTCGCTACCTGCTAATGTACACAGGTCATTACATGCTCCCTCCTGTGTGAACCTGTTTCGGTTTAGTTGGGGAATGCCTTGGACTCATTTGTATGTGAGACCATTTATCTGTGGGTCTTTTTGTTGTAGCTAGGGTGAATTTTTTATTTGACTTTTTTCCTCTGGTTTATCTGTGTCCTACATACCTGTACCCGATATCGGCTTCCTAACGATTCTTATCATAATCATTTCAAACGTTTAAATAATTTGTGTTGAGATTTATTATTATTAATTAATAAATTGAAAATGCATAGAGCACATTATTGTTCTTGTTCACAACTAGATAACTCAAACATTCTCAATGCTATAAAATGCTTGTTTTTATTTTCATTTCTCAACTCGTCTTTATTTCTTGTTTGATAGGAAGATAATATTCTTCCTATAAACTTCGGATGCGCGATTAAAAGGTTCCATATAGTTTGATTGAAAAAAAAAATAGCAAGTAAGTATTAAAAAATACTTTGAAATCCCCCTTGTTCCAATTGTATAATTATTCACATCAATGGAAATCCAATTATTATATTATATATTATAAATTTATTTATTGGAGAGAACAAGATTAGGAAAATTACTTTTTTTTTGGATAGCATATAATAAATATTAATCGGTGATCACGGTAACATTTGATTTGATGATAAACTCTGAGGATCTAAAATATATTGAAAATAAATATATTTGAATTATAGATAAATTATTCTTTGATGTGATAAATTATATGAGCAATACCCGTCAACGAGTATCTATGAGCTAATATTCATCCCGGCGTCAGTAAGGGGATATAATTTCTAAATACTAGTCACAGGGAAAGCAAAAAAAAAAAAGAAAAAGATGATGAACTTACAAACTTGTTGAACTTGTTTTGTACATGAGTATCATCACAGTACTCGACATCGCTAACAATTGCCTAACGTCTTGTTAAGTTTTCATCGAAAAAATAACACTTTTAAGAGCATAGAATATTAATAAATCATCTCATCGGTACAAAACTTGTAAAATTGTAAGTATTGGGTTTCAATTACAGTTGCAGAAATAAGTTAGTCACTTTTTTAATGACTTTTTCGGGTATTTAAATCTTAATTAGTGATATACATATTAAGCTAATTATTTTTTTGCTTTACGGATGAGATACATGACTAAACATCAAAATGTAACTTTTTAAATATTTTATTCGAAAAGAAAAGTACAACCGGGACTCGAACCCGGGTCTCCAACCTGTCCGTGGTGGTGCTTTAACCACCTCAGCCATCCTGGTTCGCTTCTCGGTCAGACATATCCCTTCTTTTCACTGACCCTATATCTCCGTGTTCTTGCAATTTGCGATGTATACACTGGGAGAATGTTAATTGAACATTACTTTTATTTGATGGTTAAAGCACCACCACGGACAGATGAGAGACACGGGTTCGAGTCCCAGTCCTGGTCATATCTTTTTTTTTTAAATAAAATATTTAAAATATTATATCATATAACAATAAAATAAATTATCAAAATGTAACGTAATCCTATAGTAGCCATATGTTTGGATAGGATATTTTGGCTTCTATAAAATGCTTAAATTAATTGATCTGGGTCCTGCAAAAGATCAAAGGAAATTTATCTGAAACTCATGTTTACTGATGTTGAATCCTCCTAATTATTGATGTTCGAGAGGTACACGACAGATTTAACGAGTCCAAAATTTTCAAATTGAATAAGGTGGATCAACTTATGGCCTCAAAATGTAGTAAGAAAAATAATTGTTATGATCCCAAAAAATCGGATTGAAAAGATACTTGTGATTTAGCCGATCGCTTTGAAGCCTACCTCCCTGTTTTGTGTTACCTCTGAGATAAGTTATTTTATTATATTTGCTATGTGTGCGTTATTGAATTTCTGATTGTCTGTAAAATTTAATTTGACGTTTTTGCCCTAATAATTTTGTTATTGTCTAGTCAAACTAAAATTTTGACAAGGATAGAAAAGGAAATGTTTTCGTTGAATGTGTAGGGAAAGCATTTATAAGAAAAAAGTGACAAGAGGAGCCTAGAATCGACATTTATTATTACATTTCTTGTATTTCAATTTCCATTAATAAGAACAAGAAGGTTTCAGAATCATCAGTGTCCAGGTAGAAACAATGGCAGTTAACAGTCCGTGGCGACCAGCTGTATCACAAGTACCGTATATGTTGGTTAAGATTTTTTTCTAAAACTTATTTATACCCGTTCTTTGAATACCCGTTCTTCCGTACAATACTGCACAAATTCAGTATTGTATGAAATGATAAAACATGTTCGGAACTCGGGTATAGATCCATACGACAGTAATTTTAACCTTTTATTTTCTTCTTAAATTAGTTAATATAATTTAGAACACAACAGTAAACAAGGGTATTAATATTAAAATAATCTTTAAACTATATTTTGAATACATATTGAATGATAATTGTTGACTTTGATAAAAAATGTGGAAGAAAGTGGTCAGGGTAGAGGTCACAATGAATTTCTCGTAGTATTGGAGATAAACTTTATTGATTAGCCAAAGTTTCGACCTACTTTATAGGTGTTCTTCAGGGCTGGGGGGTTAGGTCTGTGTTTCATGCTAGTGTGGACCGAACCCCCCAGCCCCTCCCCCCCACAACCCTGAAGAAGACCTACAAAGTAGGTCGAAACGTTGGCTAATCAATAAAGGTTTTCTCCAATTCTAAGAGAAATTCATTGTGACCTCTACCCGGACCACTTTCTTCCATATATTTTGAATACTTTTTGAAATTATCATATCCTTCATGGAATGATTTTATTTAATATTATTATTTTACTGTCACACTTCCTTTTGCTTTTGCACTTAAATTTTATCCTAAAATTTGGTTAGAGATTACCTCAACATTGGGGAAACTCTTTTTTGTTTGTAATAATTGATTAAATAAAATATCTGTTTTCATGCTTGGGGTAGAATTAGGCAACTAAATCGGCGCGTTAATATACTACCAAACATTTTCTGTAACGGATATTCTGCAAGAGGTGAATGAGCCAAAGGAACAAGGAAATGCAGGACTTCCTTAGAATCAAGTGCACGTCAAGCGGTTAAGAGAACGACAACAAACATAACGGTTATATGTTTGTTCTAGTTCCCTCCGTAAGGAACCTTTAAATGGGGCTATCAAGGAGCAAGGCCTAGACCCCACAAAGGTTATATCGCCACCGAGAGCCTCTAAGTACCCTTCCGACCCCTGGGAACTGCTTACGTAATGACTGCTCGGCGGGAAACAATGGCGTCGGGGGTTGACGGGGAAAGAAAGGGAAAAAATCAAAACAAAAGGTTCTGTAAGGGTTGGAGCATTCACCGGCTCGTATCTATCTGAGTCGTGATCCCGCATCTCCGCTACGGCTAGTGTAGCCTTTCAGCATGTCATCGTCCTCAGGTAGTTGGAAGCTGGAAGATGAAAGCTTAATAGTGGAGACAATTAATGGAGAACTTAATGTAAGGTCGTGGATGATCGTTAACCATAAATTCAGAGTAAAAAGCACGTTAAATTTGACATATGGTTCTTGATCCATTTTTTAATGTGATTCTCAAATATTGTTAAAATATCTTTAGTTTATGTACTATCGCATTGCAATCATGAGTGACATTGATGAAAATACTGATAGTTTTGGTTTGGAAAAATTATGAGAAAAAGATCCATTAATTATGTGGATAATTAAATAACGAAGTTCCCTAGACCTACGTTTTTCAGTAAAGGATATCCGCACTAGGTATTTTGAGTTGGTGATAGCTGTTTTGGAAAGTAAAAAAAATACCAACTTTTCTAAAGTTATTTGCTAAATTGCTTGATACAGGCGAAATAGAAGTAGCAAAAGTATATGCACGTCAAATTCAAGAGAAGGTAAATTATGAAGATGAGTAGAACGTTCCGATCCGAAGAGAATTTTAAATTCCTCCGGGATCAATCTCCTCTCACAAGGACGGCCAAGTACTGGCCCATTGGACTTTACATAAATACCCAGCATTCCTCAGATCTTTCCTCTTCTACCCATAAACATATCCTCACCGAAATTATCGTCGCTGTGAGTTACCTCCAAGACACAGTCCTCTTGTTCATGGGCCGGGCCACACTTCCTCGATGACAGCTACTACTTCCTTCTGATTAATGGTCTCGAAAACAGAGGCTGCTTTAGGAGCTACATAGCCTCTTCTATTAAACCATTATGCGTTCCGACGAACGGAGATGTTCTTGATAAAGAAGTTGAATGTTATGATGTTATGCGCCACGGTAAGAGTCTCCACCGGATTCTTCGAGTTCTTGGAAACTAGGAACTATGCATAATATTCTTGTGTCCTTTCACACCTAAGTCATTTCAGGTGATGAAATTGCTATGTGGTGACAGTTAACTCCATTATAAATTATAAATAATGGTCCACAATTTACCTACGAATTTCTCTAACCTTAGAAATTTTTGGTATTTCTACATTTTGAGCAGTGTATGAATGTTGTAAAGAGTTGTAAATAACTTCTGTTTGCTGATGCCATCAAAAATGTTTTTTTAGCTCATTATTTTTAAATAAAAAAGCAATATGTAATGCAAAATGCAGTTTTACGTTCTGGGTCAATTAAAAAAAAATCATCAATTTCACTGTCCATCACCCAGCTACCTTCATTTATCCATTAATAATGTTTAATACCCCAACCAAACTTACTGAATAAACTACATAACTGAGTTATAAATATTGCTTACACAGATTGCTATCAGCTGATCGATGAGAAATTCTTCAAGCTGATGTCATAACTTTTTATATTATATTAATGTTTTAACTTATTATTATAATAACAAGCAGAAGTCACGTTAGTTACTGTCCCACAGCTACTTCCAATTTTCCAAACAGTAGTTTAGTACTGAATAACATTCCGTTAAACTTTACCAATCACCATTTCTCTTTTGGAATATATAGATGAACATAGTAATTGAAAGGGGCAATCCTTTTTCAAGGGTAAAGATGTCAAAGAAAAACGGTGTCCACAAATTTGTCCAAGATATTACATATTAGTCACATTCAAATTAGTTATTGACTAGTTACATTATTACTATGAAATTTTCATTATCCCTGAAGTTGTATTGGTCAATGAATCATCTGTTACTTCATTGATGATGATGAATCTAGTACTTGAATGGCTTCATTACTTTCAGAATTTAAAAAAAAAAATGGGGAGAATGTTTTTAGTTAAATAAGAAATCGCTAAAAAAAGATTCATGTTGGTGACCGTAAAATATATAAAATTCCCTTTGTATGTGTTTGGGATCTCTCTTTCGATATGGATTTGTATACATACTTGCATGGATTAAAATAAATTAGCTGATATATAGTTTACATGTGGTTTGAAATAGAAAATTTCTTGGAAACATTGATAATGATGCCATTCATTCGATCTACAATTATCGTAACAAATCAATCTTTTTTTTTTTTTTTTGAGCAACCTCGAAATAGTTAATGGACCTTTCGATGTTTCGGTGGACCCGAAATATGTTTGGGAAATAACACTGATTCAATTACCAGATCGCATGTCATATTAATAGAACCTTTTATTAGACTAAAATTAAAACTCATTATATAAAATAAATTAGCAAAACAACTTTGATATTAATTCTAAATCAATTCAATTAAAATTTAATCGTTTCTATAAAGAAAATAAATTGCTTATACTGAAATTACAATGAACAAAATAGAGAAGTAAAACAAGAATTACAATTACCATTAATAGAAAAAGAAATAGAGCACAATTTTAAATGAGTCAATGTTTGTAAAATATAGCTACTATTAAATGTCTATTGATTATCATAAATGTGGCTATCCAGTCGAAGTATATAAACAAAAGAATCAAAACTGTCTTATCTGTCGTCATCGGCGGGGCGTTCGAAGGAATTCTCCGCAGGGCCGGCGAAACCTCAAAGTAATTTTTCTCCGCAGGGCGAGAGAAAATGTCTATAAAATTCCAATTTATGGAATTAAAGGAATTTTAAAACCAACAAGGCGAGCGTGGATCAAAATATCGGGTCGGTTCGAGGTGGTCGAACCGACTGCCAGACGAATACTGTTTAGATTCTCGGCTGGGCGAGAGAAAATGTCCATAAAATTCCTTGCTCCAACAGGGCGAGGGAAGATCAAAATATCGGGTCGGTTCGAAGTGGTCGAACCGACTTCCAGACCAATAATGTGTCCACAAAATTCCTCACTCCAACAGGGCGAGCGAAGATCAAAATATCGGGTCGGTTCGAAGTGGTCGAACCGACTTCCAGACCAATACTGTGTCCACAAAATTCCTCACTCCAAAAGGGCGAGCGATGATCAAAATATCGGGTCGGTTCGAAGTGGTCGAACTGACTTCCAGACCAATACTGTGTCCACAAAATTCCTCACTCCAACAGGGCGAGCGAAGATCAAAATATCGGGTCGGTTCGAAGTGGTCGAACCGACTTCCAGACCAATAATGTGTCCACAAAATTCCTCACTCCAACAGGGCGAGCGAAGATCAAAATATCGGGTCGGTTCGAAGTGGTCGAACCGACTTCCAGACCAATAATGTGTCCACAAAATTCCTCACTCCAACAGGGCGAGCGAAGATCAAAATATCGGGTCGGTTCGAAGTGGTCGAACCGACTTCCAGACCAATAATGTGTCCACAAAATTCCTCACTCCAACAGGGCGAGCGAAGATCAAAATATCGGGTCGGTTCGAAGTGGTCGAACCGACTTCCAGACCAATACTGTGTCCACAAAATTCCTCACTCCAACAGGGCGAGCGAAGATCAAAATATCGGGTCGGTTCGAAGTGGTCGAACCGACTTCCAGACCAATAATGTGTCCACAAAATTCCTCACTCCAACAGGGCGAGCGAAGATCAAAATATCGGGTCGGTTCGAAGTGGTCGAACCGACTTCCAGACCAATAATGTGTCCACAAAATTCCTCACTCCAACAGGGCGAGCGAAGATCAAAATATCGGGTCGGTTCGAAGTGGTCGAACCGACTTCCAGACCAATACTGTGTCCACAAAATTCCTCACTCCAAAAGGGCGAGCGATGATCAAAATATCGGGTCGGTTCGAAGTGGTCGAACTGACTTCCAGACCAATACTGTGTCCACAAAATTCCTCACTCCAACAGGGCGAGCGAAGATCAAAATATCGGGTCGGTTCGAAGTGGTCGAACCGACTTCCAGACCAATAATGTGTCCACAAAATTCCTCACTCCAACAGGGCGAGCGAAGATCAAAATATCGGGTCGGTTCGAAGTGGTCGAACCGACTTCCAGACCAATAATGTGTCCACAAAATTCCTCACTCCAACAGGGCGAGCGAAGATCAAAATATCGGGTCGGTTCGAAGTGGTCGAACCGACTTCCAGACCAATAATGTGTCCACAAAATTCCTCACTCCAACAGGGCGAGCGAAGATCAAAATATCGGGTCGGTTCGAAGTGGTCGAACCGACTTCCAGACCAATACTGTGTCCACAAAATTCCTCACTCCAACAGGGCGAGCGAAGATCAAAATATCGGGTCGGTTCGAAGTGGTCGAACCGACTTCCAGACCAATACTGTGTCCACAAAATTCCTCACTCCAACAGGGCGAGCGAAGATCAAAATATCGGGTCGGTTCGAAGTGGTCGAACCGACTTCCAGACCAATACTGTGTCCACAAAATTCCTCACTCCAACAGGGCGAGCGAGGGTCAAAATATCGGGTCGGTTCGAAGTGGTCGAACCGACTTCCAGACCAATACTGTGTCCACAAAATTCCTCACTCCAACAGGGCGAACGAAAATCAAAATATCGGGTCGGTTCGAAGTGGTCGAACCGACTTCCAGACCAATACTGTGCTGAACTGTGCATGAACTTGAACTAACTCCCAACTGCAGAGGGGCAGCGAATGAGACCAGTTGAAGTCCACCAAAACAACTGCACTATTGTTTATAATGTACACTTTCTCTGACTAACACTGTCTAGCTTGATTACACCGAAGTGAACAATAGCCGATCGAATCCACCTTCGGCATGCGTTTTTTTTTTCCTTAAACTTATAAATAAATAGAAAACTATTTCCTATTGCCTACTACAGTAAATTAATTTATTTAAACAAATTAGAAAATATGAAAATAAATATTTATCACTATATTTACAAAAGGTGAAAATAAAAGGAAACTGTTCTATTACAAAGTATTTATTGTTTTATTTTACGATTAAAATAAATACTCTTTTAGTTAAACAAATAAACTATCTGGCCTTAACACTTATCAAATGACATTTTTATGCTTATATTAACAAACACAAAAGGAAAACACTCAACAACATTCTTGAAAATAAATACTTGAATTGATTCCTTAAACCAGAGAAATAAGATAGCAGCTAAAGCTCTATCTAAAAACTCCTGTCTAAAAAATGCACTCAAGGGTAACGGAAAACGATGATTTAGAATAAACCAGTCCAAGTCCATATTAAGACTTTGTAAATCGAGCCCTCCTTGTGAAATTAACATCAACAAGTGCCGGGTCGGATCCGCCTTCGCAGCTCCTCCGCATCCTGCCTAATGCGTCCAGATTATCGTTAATGGATGTATTTATTTTGTTGTATTTATATTACCAACGATTGTGCAATGAGGTGATTTGGTCTTTTATAAAAATATTATATCACATTTTTCTATATTAATTGTAGAGCATAAGTAAGCCCCATCAAGGTCTCCAGATGCCATGGAGTTGTTTCCATAACTGATCACGAACTATATCGGGCTATGACTTGGAGCTCTGTAACCGAGCCGATCATGTTTATCACTAATTATTTTATTAGTAATTTTCCTATCAAGGGAGAACCCCCCCCCTCCTCACTCTTACATCTTACCTTAGGGTGAACTATGCATGATTTTTTTTTAAATTAAGGAATATCTTGTTGAATGATATTCAGCAAAATGTAAATAAAAGCAATGGTAATATTAATTAAAGAATCTGAATGAAGGTATTAATTAAAAAAAAAATATTCTACTACAGCCCATGAAGGGCCGTATGGTAGAGAATAACCTGTTTCTAGGTTGTACAGGTGATTATAGAGAATAGTTGAGCCATATGAGTGTCTGCTGAACCTACACTGGGTTCATCCATGGCAGCTAAATAATTTTATATTAAATAATGTATGTGTCATAGCCGGATTCGAATCTGGGGACTTTCAGTACAGGAATTCAGCGTTCTACGAACTGTACATCCCACCACATAAATAAGTAAATTATTATTAATATTACACTAATCAGGACTTCTCAAATCTCAATCTAAAATAAGCTACTAATTACAAGACCTATTTGGTACTCATACCAATTTGGACGTATCGACTGGAATTGAAGGGACATCAAAACTTTTCAATCTAAAGTCCTAAGAACTGTAGTTAATGCTCCGTACTACGTTTCTAATAAAACCATACACTATGGCCTTCATATAGATTTTATTCTTATATCAACCAAATTTTCCAAATTCCAAATAAACATCCCTCAAAATCACACAAATTCTTCAATCCCTACGCGCCTACGTCTCTACGTTCGTTGAAGCAGCAATGGCCAACAGACCTATTTCAAAACACCATTGGAGTTCTGGCAGTGGCCAGCTTCCTCACTCATAAAAAATAAAGATAAGAAATGGTGATAAAAAAAGCTTTGGGATTTCCTGTAGTCCATCTTTGCTTTCCATGTGGGACTAGGCTGGGAGATCTCTAGAGCGGTGCGTTAATGATATTTTAGTTTGTGTGTTCATCCAT
Source organism: Arma custos (assembly GCA_037127475.1). Lineage (NCBI taxonomy): Eukaryota > Metazoa > Arthropoda > Insecta > Hemiptera > Pentatomidae > Arma > Arma custos. The sequence continues at coordinate 18,561,606 of CM073759.1, read as the reverse complement.
CACCAATGCCTTTAAGTGTGGCACGTCTTGCTTATTGCTATCCACTAAAAAAAAATATATTACTAATATTAAATAAAAATTAATGCCCTTTTAAAAAAGAAAATAACCTGGAAAAAATGGCAAATAATAAATTAAAATGATAAAATACTTAATACAGTTGTAGCGTCGTGGATGGTCCTCGTTATTTATTTGCATTTATTTGATAAAATAAATATTTTAAATCAGCTCGAGAAACAAGGACCAGGTGAAGGCGAAGAACAAATATGGGACATAGTTATAAAGCTAGTAATTAACAAAAATTAGTAGGGTTATAATGTTGGTTATGATGTTATAATTGATTGCTAATAAGGCGAGATTTTTATAAAACATTTTGTTGCCATCTTACTAATATTATAAATGTGAAAGTTTGTATGTTTTTCTCTCTTTCACGCAAAAACTACTGAACGGATTTGGATGAAACTTTACAGTAATATAGGTTGTACATCAGAATAACACATGGGCTATAGCAAGCTCGGATTTAGGGTAGGTGCCCCCCCCCCCGACAGTTTTATAGGAACTGTGGAGAATCCATTATAGTACATAATTAAAGGCAAATCAGGAATTTAGCATCTTGAAATTTGCAGATAGGTCCTTTGTATGATTTAAGAAAGAAGTTTGGATAATTCCACCCTTATTATAATAAGGGTTCAAAGGTTGTATGGAATCCGTCAGGTTTGAAGTTAGACATCTGAAATTTTGTACGAGTAGCTTATAGTGAAAAAAATTAAATTATTTAAAATAAATTATTTATTATTTTAAAGTATTGTTAAAAAGCACTGTCAAGAAACTTTATGCGGTAGTCCAAATTCTATGCGAGCGAAGCCGCGGGCAAAAGCTAGTAATTACATAAAATATTTATGAATAATGAGCAGTGGTCAAATGAAATTGAACATTAATCAATCCATCTGATTCAAGGAACATTTATATTTTTTAATGGAAATATTTTTGTTGCGTCCTAATTCAGATTGGATGAAATCGAAAAATATTCAAAAGTACAGAAATGGTAGTTTTGAAATCTGAGATAATCTCAAGCCACGAACAACCCCACGAAGGTCGAATTAATCAACCTAAATACCGGGCCAGCAATCAACAGCTCTATGAAATATTTATCGATGAAATATTGTTAATGCTGAAAATGGGGTTGTTAAGGTGATGATTTATTATGTGTAAAGTTATTAAATTGCCGAGTAGCTTCTGGCGGATAGGAGGCGCTGTCAGGGCGGCAAGATGTATGCCCTCCAAGGCAAGGATTAAAACACTGATAAGAGCTCGAATGGGAGTAAATCGTCTAGTTTCAGGAAGCTGCTAAGAATCATGAAGGAACGCAAGTAGCTAGGCCTAGGCGTGTTATAAAACGATATGCATCAAGCATACGTAAGAAAACATCAGAGTGGAAGCATTGTAGAAAACCTGGAAAACAAATCTTGAAGGTGTTAAGTTGAAGATGAAGAAAATGGTCCGAGGGGATGTAAAAAAAAAAACAACACATTTTTATGTTGGGAGAACTGTTTTTTGGAGAGCCAACGTTTCGCCCCACATTGCAGGTCTTCTGCTGGGCTAAATATGCAAAATACAGACAATAAAATTTACAGGTAAACGAAGGTTATGTATTTTAATATTAATATTCACCATATACAATTTTAATTGTATTTTTACATTATCTATTCATGTAGCTTTTATATTTATTCAGAAGAGCCAATTTTCTGCAACTTTAAATTCACAAAGAAATAAACTTGTTTCTTCGTTACTTACAGTAACAGCTTAAAGAGTATTTTTATAGGCATTGATAAGTAATTGGAGTATATACAATAATATTTTTTTATTTTTTTGTATAATTGGCTACATTTCACAAAATAAAAATGCTGTACCAATTGACCAGTCTCAAATTAAAAACAATTGTACAAATTAAAATATACCTGTGGAGAATCATAATTTACAATGGAAGAAAAAATGTATAAAAAACTTGCAACAGAGAGAAAAAATAATAATAATAACTAAATAAACAAAAATTATAAATATACATTCTTAGTAACTAACTTATATACATATTTATAACAATATGTTCGTTTATGTACATACCGCTTTGTACTATTTTTTGTATATGTAAAGGAGATAGTTGGGGGGTGCAGTAAAAAAAAAACACTGAATAAGTAATAAGCTTATAATTATGTGCCGACGTTTCGACCTACAGTGTAGGTCATCTTCAGGGCAATTTGGAGAGCGAATTTGTTGGGTGTAACTAGCAAATCTTTGCTAGCCAGCCGTTGCACCCAACGACTTCGCTCTCCAAATCGCCCTGAAGATGACCTACACTGTAGATCGAAATGTCGGCACATAATTATAAGTTTATTACTTATTCAGTGTTTTTTTTTTACAGCACCCCGCAACTATCTCCTTTACATTAGATCATCCAGTCAACTATTTTCATCTCATACATATTTTTTGTATAGTTCCCAATATTTTTTATAAATGGGTTTTTATTGTTTTTACACTTAAAAGAAATTGTTTACATTGTTTGTTGGTAAATATATTAATAAAAGGTATAATTAATTCTTTATGCATAATTTTAACTTTAGTGTTAAATATTGTTACCGGATAATTGTTTAATTTCCAGCGATTCTCAGACATTTGTTTTGGAATATTTGTAATTTTTTGTAATTAGTCTTAGACACGTAACTGAATATTGGGCATTCGTATGTTAGTATAGGCCGTAAGCTGGCTTTATATAATAATAACTTATTATCTGTGCTTAATTTAGAATTTTTATTAAAGTAAGTATATATAGTACACAGAGCTCTGTTAGCTTTATTGCACACATAATCAGTGTGAAAAGCAAAAGTTTTGTCCATGTTAAGCCCTAAGTAATTTACAATACTATATTATAATATTTTAGGGAAATTCGCGTAAAATATTACCTATTTTGTGGACATGTTGTCATTTACCTTCGAGGCACAAACATTGTAATAAATTAATAACTACATATTGTATTTATGTAGAGTTACTAGATAAAAACAATATATGGGGCTCAGGATCAAAAGCTGATGGCTCAGGATCAAAAGCTGGTATTTCAGAAATCACAAAAATGATTATTTCACATTTTTCGTGAGTTTAGTCACGCATTATTCTAACTTCAGATTCAAAACCGGACTAAAACCATGAAAAATGAGGCGGAAACGAGTCGGGTTAAACAATATTGCTTGATTTGACTTAAGAAAAATGTGAAAAAGCCCATTTTTGAAATTCGAAGTTATCCCGGATGCCCCATATCACATAGTTATAGGCGTGACTTTTTTTATAGGCGATTTATTTTTTAATTAGTAAAATAATGTAATTTTACCCTCGTTTTTTTTTTTACACTAGTACGCACAACAGCTAATTCACAAACACCAACCTGAATAATGGAAATTTTTATGATAACAATGTGAGAATAAAAAAAATGCTTAAAGTTTTTAAGGGTCAGTTCTGATTCAAAAGAAGAACTGAAAACACATGTTTACTTTAAAATAATGATGTAGGTAAAAGAAATCACCTGGTGAGACTTTTTCCAGAGATTTGTTAGGTTTTCCATGATTTCGTTGATACATTTTGCAATGGTACCAATAAATAATACGATTTAACTTTATGAAGAATTTGTGGACAAATGTTTTTCAACATATTTAACATTGAAAAAGTATCGCCCCTTTCAAAAAATATGTCGCTCTATATATTCCAAAAGAGAAATAGTGATCGGGTGCATTTAAAAACACGTTTTTCAGTACTATTTTATTATTAATATTAATTTTATTCATTGAACTTTACAACTGTATAATACTATAAGTAAATGGCAGAAATGATACATTGTGGCATGAGTAAAGAGAGAAACTACCCATGATAATATAATCAAATATAAAATTCCACTAAGAAAGGTCACGAGTCCATATTTTTTTCATACGCCTCGGAAAGTTCTCAGCAATTGAAGAGGTTGCTAGGTTTGAAAAAAGTGGATTTGAGTGGAAATAAAGTTTGCCATGAAAAGATTGATATCGGATTCGGGCACAAATCAGCAACAAATAGGACATCATGGATTACTTTGTTCTTAACAAAGTAAAAAGCATTGAGGATTTTAGAAAGGATTTTGGACTGTAAGGATTGAATACGAGAGGAATTCGATGGCTTAGTGGAGCCCCAAAGCTCTACTCTGTAAGTCCGGATGGGTCTAATGATTGTCATGTATATGAGTCATTTATAATTAATTGGGAGCTTAGAACGTTTGTTTAGTAAATGTTGAAGTAGCCTGAAACGGTGTTCTGTTTCTTTTTTCAGTACCAAACCACTGTTTGGAAAACTGGATGTAACAGTATTATGACTAAAATAGAGCCTAAAACTCAAAAAGAAACACTATTATTTATTATAATGCAATTGGGAAAAACCACAATGCAAAGCCTTATGTTTCAAAAATACACCTACTTACCAGTCGACGTTTCGCCTTTTCAGGCATTATCAAGACACCAAAATCAAAAAGGGGTTATGTAAATCGCATCTCGAAGAAAAAGGTGAAATACATCCCAACGATCAACAGCCCAAACAGGCTCCAAAACTGAACTCTAGAAGAGTTCAGTTGTATGTTGAACGTCTTGGTGGTGGGGTGCTGTCTCATGTTTGGAGCCTGTTTGGGCTGTTGATCGTTGGGATGTATTGCACCTTTTTCTTCGAGATGCGATTCACATAACCCCTTTTTGATTTTGGTGTCTTGATAATGCCTGAATAGGCGAAACGTCGACTGGTAAGTAGGTGTATTTTTGAAACATAAGGCTTTGCATTGTGGTTTTTCCAATTGCATTATAAGTATTATGACATTAGCTTGAAGTACTTTTCTCACTTACCAGCTGCGAGCTTTATATTTATGGCCCTGATACGTAGTTTAGTAAGCAAGTTAAGTTTTTTGGAAATAAGTATTATTAATGGGAGAATGAAGGTGACAAGGTAAGTGACAGTGAATATTTTTTTTTAATGACCCATATAAAGATATGTGAATCAGTAAGTACTGCAAGCAAATATTTTTTTTTCTATTCTTCCTGTACTGGCAACACTGATATTATTACTTCAGAAGCAAGGTACCGGCTTATAGACAATATCGCTTTAATCTTATTAACTATTTACTAGTCGATATCTAAGCTAGATTGGAATTAGAATTACAAAAGTTGGCGAATACCGCGCCCGACCTTGTGCGCTTTCCGTTTCTTCCCGCTAAAGACCAGCTGAGGTATCGATTTCTGTTCGATTCCTAACTCTAATTCAGTATAAATTATCATCACCCCATGCAAAGATAATGACGTCCAATTTCCTTCCAGTGAGCCATGACCAATTTACAATAATTGAGAAACCATACAGCCGGAAGACATTCCTCCCTTCAATTGATGATGAAATCATTTCTTGCACAAATACGAGTATACCAACCTTAGTAGTTTGAACTTTCCTTCAGGTGTTTATATAGAACTTGGAAAGGAGCAGGAACTATTTTTAACATATACTTATGTAAATGCGAAAGGTGAAAATGTTAATGATTTCATGTGTGGTTGAAGAGTAAAAACATTTTGTTAATTCATATATGCTGTCTGTGAGAGACAGTGAATGGGAAATCATTTATGTTGCATATACAAAAGGCATGTTTCTAGATTGATTTTTCTTATAGAGTTATTTTTTTTTTCTGATTTTTTATAACTTATAAATAGTTTTTCTCCTATTTAATTCTGACCCCTGCATCAGGCTGAGACACATGCAACGCTGGATAGGAATGACTGGAGAATGCGATTTTTTGTACTAGGCTGTATCGTCAGATATTATTATTATTAATTTTGAGCCCTGTACCATTGCTTCCAACTGCCAGAAAGGTGATATATTCTGTAAATTACAATCTTAGCATTCTGTTCGTCCGCGGTTTATAAAGCTGCGAGTTACATTATCAGCTCTTACACATTACTGAGAAAATGAAAATTATGCAAGATGTTTATTTACACTTTTTAGTTCAATACGGCATCATTACTCTTGCATACTCTTATATTCTCTTGTTGGAAGAGATAGGAGGTGTAATGTGCGGAGTTTCTATGTTGAAGATCTCGGGTTCAAATCCAGCTGTGAGTTTCCCAAAGGCTTCCACCAATTCCGATCGGGTCCTGGCAACCATATCCAGGTCATTAGCGTATCCCAATATGTGTACAGCAGTCCGTCCGAACTTTTTAATATTGTTTACAATAAATAACACCACGTATCAAAAGACAATCAGCCATATAGTAATAAATATAAGCTTATTAATATTAGCTAGAAGCTTATTTTCTGTATCATTTCAGAGCATTTATACCAATTTGATTGGCATTCTAAAACACTATATTTTGTGTTATAGATCCAATTATAAATTATTACAAATAATTTGAATGAATAATAATAGAAATGAAATCACCTCCCCGTTCAAGAAACAGTACCCTATGTAATATTCACTAAACTCTATTGAAATGTCAATGTAGATCAGATAACAACTGTAGTTACTTTAATATTCTCAATCTGTTCATGTATGTAGTGCTCGTATAATGTCATTGTTTTGTTTCTAGTGTTAAGATTGCATCTGCTTATTCTTTTTTAGTTCATATTTGCGACTTATCTTGTTAAATAATCTGTTTCGCCATAGCCCAAGAAGGAAAACCCCTTCTTATAAAATCAATAGGGTTTAGTGAATATTACATAGGGTACTGTTTCTTGAACAGGGAGGTGATTTCCGCAAAACTCGATTCAAACGCCAGGTTTCCCCCCCAATTAAGGATATCCACTTTGAAAAGGCTAGATGATCAGTAGATCCCATAGGGACCATTCATGAATGTTAACAGATTAAATCATTTACCACTCACACTGGATAAAAATATATATATACGTATACTCACAATAAAAAAATGAATTGAAAAAATTTACGATATAAAGTCTTTTGTTTTTAAAGTTATTTAATGAAATTTACAACTGTTTAACAGAATAAATCAAGTAAATATAATGAATGTATAAATTGACATGAAAAGAAAAGTAGAGAAACTATCCGTGGTAGTACTCAAATAGCAAGTTCAACTTAAAAGATCACGAGGCCATCTTCGATATAAAACCTGAAACATTTGTCTTATTTTGTAAGATTTTAATCAATTTTTCTATATCAAATTATTTGTAATAATTTATAATTGGATCTATAACATAAAATATAGTGTTTTAGAATGCCAATCAAATTGGTATAAATGTTCTGAAATGATACACAAAATAAGCTTCTAGCTAATATTAATAAGCTTATATTTATTACTATATGGCTGATTGTCTTTTGATACGTGGTGTTATTTATTGTAAACAATATTAAAAAGTACGGATGGACTGCTGTACACATATTGGGATACGCTAATGACCTGGATATGGTTGCCAGGACCCGATCGGAATTGGTGGAAGCCTTTGGGAAACTCATGGACGCTACTTCAGCCATGGGGTTGACCATAAATGAGGGGAAAACAAAATGCATGCACATAGGTACTGGTGGCGAAGAGACACTGATTATAGGCCCTTACACATTCCAAAGGTATTAGATATAATAAGATAGACGGACGGACTGCTAATAATTTTTGTATTTGGTTTTTAGTGCGAATTACTTTGTATTTATCATTTGATAGTATGTATTAACAAATCTAAAAAGGTGATGTTAATGTTTTAGTAATCGATTAGCACATAAGTGATAATAGGCATAAGCCTAATGAAAATGTTGGAAATTGATTTTCTCCTAACATATAAATTAATGAGGTGTATTTTTGTATACTCTAATACTACACCTTGCAGTTAATAATAAAACACAATCAATCATACAGTAATATTCACATTTTTGCCTGTATTATATATTTATTTTATGAATATAGTTGTTTTTTTTAAAGTATGCTACGCTCATTTAACATACGTTCTTTTTTTTCATTGTTGGCAATTGTTCTAAGTAAAGTTGTTGCGGAAATTTGGTTATTATTAACAGATTAAGATATTTATTCTTAATGTATATTCAGGTAATTAAATTATCTTCCACATTATTATTGAAATCATGCAGAAGGTTTATGAAAATAAACTAATCAATTCAGAACAAGTTTTAAAACTAATTTCTACAGAATACCTTATGAAAAATTATTGAACGTTCAATCCACTGCATCTCTTTAGTAAAGGTCCTTTTTAGATGATATTTTTTAAAATTCAAATTAAGATTTTTTCAAATGAGTATGTGCATACTTTACTATCAAATTCATATGTTAAGTTACCATGTATCGGAAAGTGGAAAATAGTTAACTGGATTCTAATGATGGATTGAATTGGTCAGGGGGTGCAGTCGAAAATAACACAAAATGAGCAAAACATATTTCAATATGCTAACGTTTAGGCCTAAGGTGTAGGTCAGCTTCAGGGCTAGGAAAAGAAACAGAAAATAACTATATAAAACATTGTGGAAGAATAACAGAATTATATGAACAGAGTTGATAAGAATGAAATACAGAGAAGATAAATTACGAAATAACTAGTGAGAAAAATTAATGGAATTAAGGAGTAATTTTAAATATATATATATATATAAGGTATGATCACTAAAATAGAGCCAGAAACTCAAAAAGAAACACTATTATTTATTATAATGCAATTGGGAAAAACCACATTCCCACCAACCACAGAATTGTATGTTGAACGTCTTGGTGGTGGGGTGCTGTCTCATTTTTGGAGCCTGTTTGGGCTGTTGATCGTTGGGATGTATTGCACCTTTTTCTTCGAGATGTGATTCACATAACCCCCTTTTTGTTTTTGGTGTCTTGATAATGCCTGAATAGGCGAAACGTCGACTGGTAAGTGGGTGTATTTTTGAAACATAAGCAAACACAAATTTGCTAAACAAAAAAAAAAAAAAACATAAATTTGAAGCATAACAGTCGACCAACTCTTCTCTAACTTTTTTATTTGATAATTATTTTTTTATGTTATCTTATTTTTATCCATTACTATAATACTTTCATTTTAACTTCCGCTTTCTAGATTCGTCTACACATTTACCATACATGCATTTAAGGCCAGCCAATATTATTCTAGATCCTCGTCCTTTTACTCAAGTTTAATCTGAACATTCAGCTGTTCCAAGGCCACAAAACGTTAACAGTAAACTTAAGCCCTTGTGCTAAAACAGTTACTGATAGTCCTGTAAAAAATGAGATAAAACACAAAGATAAAACGACTCAAGTGGAAGTCGATAGTCGAGAAAGTCGATCTCACGAAGCGCACAATAAATAGACACTGCGGGGAGGTTAACCTCGAACGGGTGATTCATATCTCCACCTGGGAGTAGACAATTATTTATTTATATATAAAGAAATGAGGAAAAGGGATATTTTATGAAAAGTGGTGTAGGAACAGGTACCTACCTCAAGGGGTTTAAATCTTGTCTCAAACGTGAGATGGTTGGAGATTACAGGGAAGAGCTCATGGAGTCGTGTCGGCGCAGGCGGTAGGCCACCCGCAAGGCACTCCTCATCTAATCACGTCCAACTAACTCCCCGGATCCACCGTCCTCAATCTAATACTTATATAGTTGTTCTAAGAAAATTACAAAAAAATAAATAGATAATTAGTGTAGGTTTAAGTCAAGAAAAGTGGAGGGGGAGATTTAAATTTTATAAAAAAAAAAAAAAAACTGTACCACTACAACCCATGAAGGGTCTGGGGTTCAGTATATGGTAGAGACTGTACTGTTTCATGGACAACGGTTCTGCAAGGAGGTGACTTGTCCTAGGTCACGCTAACCGATTTTTCCTCCTTATTTTGGGTACCCTATTTTTTTAATATTTTATAAAGGCTGGGTGGGCCCCAGGAGGGTCCTAGATCCTATATGATCCATCTCCCGCTGCAAACAGACTAAATAAAAGTAACTGCCTGCAGCGGGATTCGAACCAGGATTTCCGGCGTGGCAGTTCAGTGCTCTACCGCTGAGCCACTCCGCTCCCTTAAATTTTATATAAAGATATAAACCAAACTATTCCACATATGCTCTCATTGGCCTATGGTAGGGGTCTGGACACTCTAGTCCAATCACCCACTTCCTTTTCTTCCTCCCTCTTCCCCTTTCTTCTTTCTTCCTATCTCCTACCCCGAAAAGCGGTCTCTCGCCGATTTTGAACTGTATCGAGCCAGCGGTCAAGTGCCGGTTTAGAGAAAACGCCTTAAGCGGTCTCATACCTTGTAATTACTTATAATACCTCCAGGTAAATGAAGTACCTATGATGTATGCATATATATTGAATTGTAAATAAAATGTATATATTGTAAATTTATGTAAATTATGAAATAAATGAGATTTTAAACAAAAATATTCCACATAAGGCCATGAAGGGTCGTTGGTTCAGTACACAATAGAGACTGTACAATTTTTGGACAACGGCTGTTCGTGTGTTTTGTCCTAGATCATGCTTAATCCCCAGATTTTTCTCCCTATTTTGGATAACCTCATTGTAAAGGCTGGGTGAGACCCAGAACGGTCCTAGATCACATAGAATCTTTCTCTGGCTGCTAACAGATTAAATAAAAGTCTATCATTTTGATGACAGTGGGATTTTATCCTGGACATTCGGCACGACACTAAGCCACTCCGCTCCCTAAATTATATATAAAGGGAATTATATATAAATTATTATAAAGGGATGGGATATTTATAAATTCATATTAATATTTTTTTTTAACGATTTTTAACATCTTGGTTGTTTTACGTCTCTGAAAGGTCTCGCCACAGATCTCGATTCAGCCAGTCTCCTTCTCCAAGACACCTCGCTGCCATACTCTCCTCTACATCCTGCAACCATAATTTTTTGGGTCGTCCTCTTTTCCATCTTTCCATAGGCAATATTCGAATACTTTTGGCCATCGGACATGCCATTTCAATCTTCTTGTTTCTATTGCAAAGAGGATCGTTGTTTCCTGATCAACAGATTGTCTAATTATTCTCTAGGAGTCCATCTCTACGGCCAACAACATATTAATATAGACATACAAGATAACTCGTAGTGTGATTATGCAATATACAATCAAAATAATAATTCATAATTATAAACAAGGCATGCTGAGATATGATAGCTCAGTGTGTAGAATGCTGTTTTGCTGACCTGTAGGCACCGGGCAGATAAATTATTTAATCTGTTAATAGCTACATGAGATCTAAAGGTTATACAAAATGGCTACCCTGTATTGGAGGAAAAACATGGCTGTTGAGTGCGATCTCAGACAAATCACCTGCACAACCCATGTACTGAATCCAAGATCCTTCATGGGATATATTCGTGTACAGATTTATTTATTTACGGTAGGTAACTATGGAAACTAATATTTGCTGGCTAATTTTCGTTCATCCTTTCTTCTCGCAGAATGTTCATTCTTCATTCTCTAACCATTTCATATCTTTCCCTATGCCTAAGATGTATCCTGTTTGTACCTAAATTTTATCTTGGCATGATGCTTTTGACTCGGTTTCCAATTGTCTTTGTACCTGTAATGTATAATATGTCAGAAATGTCAAAACATCACTAAAATCCTCATGTTCTTTCTCTTTCCTACTCTCTGTTACCTGGACTTCCTATGGGAAGACTAAAAAGACAATGGCCTAGAGACCATCCGAGTAACTACTAATCGGTTATCTAAAATTTTATATTCCTCCAATCTATGAGAAAAAAAATCATTGAGATAAAATTTTCTGGATGCGAAACTACGCTCATATTCATTTCAGCCCTGAAGAAGTCAGCAGCATGGCTTGCGAAACGTTGGCGAAAAATTTCTCAACACGATCTAAACCAGAAGAAATCAACTAAGTCTTTTGTAATAATAGTGGCAGTGGAAACCTAAAAGAGTATTTAATAATAAATATCTTTTGAAAGAAATTATACAACCGCCAATTACATAATGTACTTGTGATCTTCTTCTGCGAACCTCCGTGGTTCACTTGGAAGCGTGGGTGGAGAAATCTCCCTTTTAATGCTCACCAGAATTATTCTTTTCTGCGAATATCTTTCATCTCTCTGTTGTAGATCCCTCCTTCAGAGACAATTCAGTCTCCTTGTCGGATTCTATGGTAATGTGTCTGGCAGTAATCATTTTTTTTTTTAATTGATCGAGTCAGTTACGAATGGTACCTTTTGTCCCTTGTGTAATGATTTATTAGTCACTTAAAAGGGGCAATGATTAATATGAAGAAGGAATTTTGACTGTCAAATGTTCAAATTGAGGTTACTCGTATGATATGCACCTGCGTGTCATACCATAAGTCCCACTGCTTAATACCATAAGTCTATATATTGGTTTAAGTAGCAAGTTTTATAAAATAATTTTGTGAGTGTTAGTTTATTTTTAAGGTAAAGTATTGTTCTTAGGAGTGAGGGTCGATGATTCAAGCTTTTCTTCATATTAGTCACGAGAGATTTCCAAGTCAGTCTTCAGTCTATTGTAAAGCCCAAGTATTCTGTATGTATAATATATAATTTGTAATTGTTTAGTATTGTAATTGTAAATTGTTTAGTATTATTGTTTGAGCAGTATTGAGTATTTTAGTGGCATGTTAGCGAGGGGAGGGGGGCGTTCAGACTGCGAAGTGTAAATATTATTTAGTGTCATTTTTGTCTGTTAATTTTTATACGTCACTTTTTGAGAAGATTTTTGTAATGAATTTAAATGCATCTGTACGTTCTGAAAAGCTATGTTACGGTTAGACTTGGTGGAAAGTATGACGGCGTCGTCGAAATATATCATAAAAGAATAAACTAATTGAAAAACTATATTTCTTCAATTCATTTACGTTCTGCACAAAATAAATTTTTGAAGTATATCTTCTGGCCAAATGATCCATCTCTCACTAACGATCTATTTTTCAAGGAGTATACCAGTGATGGGTCATTTCCATAACGGTTCCCGAAATGCAGAAGAGCCCGAAGTCGGTTCCTCCTTCCCCTCCACAGACCTGGGAACCCGGAGGCCCCCGTTTTCGCAGCGAGGAACAAGGCAAGGTGGATCGTAAGCTATTAGCGATGGAGGTAATGAACAGAGCGGACCACGTAGCAGGTCTTGCACAAGCATTACCTCGGTCGTGACTAACTCTTCTGTGTCAGTGGCTCGTCTCATCGGAACATGTCTTGCCAATTAGTCGGTACATAAGTCCTCCAGAAAAAATTAGTTTACTTATTAAATATGTTTCTATAGCATGTTTTCAGAGGGATAACAAGCTTTATAAATAAAATAAATGCGGTCAGTTGAAATTATTCTCTGAACTCTTTTATCAGTCTAAGTTTAGTTTAGAATTAAGGAAACCATTTCTTTGGTTTAAAAATAAAAAGCAAACCATGAAATTACTGACGCTGCAGTCATATTAATCAAATAAAACATTATTTGAAATTCATTTAACGAAAAACGTTCTCAACGTTTCTGTGGCATAACGCCCGCATCACTTTATTTTTCCAAATCAGATACTAAAATGATTACTATCCAGCTGTATTTTGTTTTTTTTAATTATTTATTAGGATCCATACGACAATTTTTCAGCGTAGGACAATGTACCGTGGTATTATTGCGTGCAATTTGTAGGACAATAAATATACAATAACAATAAATTTGTAGGACTGTTAAATTATATAAATATTAACTAAGTAAAAAAAAAAATGAGCTGGTTAGTAATAATTTTTAATGACTTCGTTATCGATATATGTTGGAAGGATTTGATCAAACCATACATTTTGTAGGACAAATATTTTTTCAAATAATTTAGGTAATTATCTTGAGATTTAACAAAAAAAAAAAAAACCCAGTTAGTAATACATTTTTGAGAATCATCAAATCGACATATTTTATCCTTGCTCCCTCTCCTTGCTACTACAATCGAGAGTTTTCGCACAGAAAATTGTTGGAAAGATTCAGCTTGATAGTAATCAAGTGCAAAAATGGACCACGGATCATGGACTACTACTATTGATAAGTGTTTGCATTATGACACGTCATTTAAATTTTGCAATTGAAACATTTGATTATTTAAATAAAATAATTAACAAGGTAACTAAATACTAGATATATTATTAAAACTATTAAATGTTGCTCAAAATAGAAGAAATAAGTGTCATTATAAATTAACTTAATACATAACAAGTGTCACTATAATTCAACTTAATACATATCTAACTCGCCGGAACAAGCGATATCTGAAAATTAATTATCGTTATTCGATCGATATAATGCGATTACTAAGTGTTGTGAATAAAAAGCTTAAGGGATTAGAAGTTCGCTCGTTAGTATTACAGAATCCCGCCGTAGAATTAGCATTTAAAATTAATACAATTCTGTTTGCTGCATTGCTTAGCTTTATAAATAATAGTTTAAACAATTAAAATGGAGAGAGAAAACTGTATATATATACATATATATATATATATATATATATATATATATATATACTCACGTACATACATATATATATATATATATATATATATATATATATATATATATAATATAGTTTATAGCAAGAGAGTGTGTGTGATAGAAGTGTGGAGGAGTGGAGAGGGAGAGAGAGATACTAAAGCATCGTAAGTATTATCTTGAATCACTAAAATAGAGCCAAAAACTCAAAAAGAAACACTATTATTTATTACTAGCTTATGCCCGCGGCTTCGCACGCGTGGAATTTGGTCTGCCACGTAAAGTTTCGTGAAAGATCATTTTAAATAAATAATTTAATTATTTTTTTTAAATATACGTCACTCGAACATCCGAAATTTCAGATGTCTAACATTAAAACTGAAGGATTATATACAACCTTTGAACCCCTATTATATTAAAGGGGAAACCCTTGGAGTGGAATTATCCGAATTTCTTTCTTAAACTATACACAGAACCTAACTACAAATTTCAAGATGCTAAGTTCCTAATTTACCTTTAATTATGTACTATAACGGGGGAGGGCACATGCCCTCGTGTCCCCATATAGTTCATCATGTGATTTGCCTTTATTTATGTACAATATTGGATTCTCCACAGTACTTAAAATACTGTCGGGAGGGGAGGGGCACGTGCCCCCTTGCACCCTCCCATAAATCCGCGCTTGCTATAGCCTATGTGTTATTCTGATGTATAACCTAAATTACTGTAAAGTTTCATCCAAATCCGTCCAGTAGTTTTTGCGTGAAAGAGAGACAAACATACAAACATTCACATTTATAATATTAGTAAGATTAATAGGATATCAAAACAAATAGTTTCACTCATGTTCTTTCTGTTTTTTTAACAACTATTATCATGTGATTTGCCTTTATTTATGAACAATAATGGATTCTCCACAGTAGTTAAAATACTGCAGGGGGGAACGTGCCCCCTTGCACCCTCCCACAAATCCGCGCTTGCTATAGCCTATGTGTTATTCTGATGTATAACCTAAATTACTATAAAGTTTCATCCAAATCCGTCTAGTAGTTTTTGCGTGAATGAGAGACTAACATACAAACATTCACATTTATAATATTAGTAAGATTAATAGGATATCAAAACAAATAGTTTCACTCATGGTTCTTTCTGTTTTTTTAACAACTATTATCATGTGATTTGCCTTTATTTATGAACAATAATGGATTCTCCACAGTAGTTAAAATACTGCAGGGGAGGAACGAGCCCCATTGCGCCCCCCCCCCATAAATCCGTGCTTGTTATAGGCTGTATGTTATTCTGATGTATAACCTATATTACTGTAAAGTTTCATCCAAATCCGTCCAGTAGTTTTTTCTTGAAAGAGAGACAAACATACAAACATTCACAATTATAATATTAGTAAGATAATGCAATTGGGAAAAACCACAATGCAAAGCCTTATGTTTCAAAAATACACCCACTTACCAGTCGACGTTTACCTTCTTTTCAGTTGTATGTTGAACGTCTTGGTGGTGGGGTGCTGTCTCATGTTTGGAGCCTGTTTGGGCTGTTGATCGTTGGGATGTATTGCACCTTTTTCTTCGAGATGTGATTCACATAACCCCTTTTTTGTTTTTGGTGTCTTGATAATGCCTGAATAGGCGAAACGGCGACTGGTAAGTGGGTGTATTTTTGAAACATAAGGCTTTGCATTGTGGTTTTTCCAATTGCATTATAATAATTATCTTGAAACTTTTCTAGCTTTTTTTAATATCACAACTTTTTCATTTTTCACCACCGAATCGAATCCATCCTAAGCAGGTTGTCATTTATTTCTTGGCAGACCTCTGGAATGAATTTCGACTTTCCTACTCTGGTATTTGTAGTTTGAAAAACTGTAGGAATAACCTATTCTGTTCGGAATCAATGAATAGTTAATAATATTACTCTACAATATCAATAGCACCTCATAACTGAAATTAACTCGATTTAAATCAATCCTAAACAATATAAAAGTCTCTATATCTACTGGCCTCTACGCGATATTTATATAAACTGTTCCAGTTCGAATCGTTTAGGAGCTCAACCAATTCCTTCTTTTCTAATGTATTTTTGCCAATATTACCCCAATAATTGTTCCCTAAGTTTAAAAATAGCACTCATAAAATTGAAACTATTATTATCGGAAATATATTGGTTATCCCCTAGTTCGGAATTTAGATCTTTATACAAACGATGAAAGATCGATTGTTGTGCTTGATTCGAGTGAAAATTTTGGAAAAGATAATTGTCAAAAATCAGTTCAGTAGTTAAATTTTTGGAAGCAGCTCGTTTACTTAAAAAGGAACGCATCCACGAAGCTTGATTACAAAGAGAAATCTCTTGCTTTTTCATCACAGATCGAATAAGTTGGAAAGCTGCAATAAATTGGACTAGTTCCGTCTCGTCCATTTTTACAACTAGCCGAGTGTGGCTCGTTTCAACATTTCTTCCCGGCAATATATTGCTCGGCAGTAATATATATTGAATATTGAACATATATATTGAACAAAGTGTGGCTGCAGTTTGTGTTGCCGGAAATATTGCCGGGTAGAATTGCTGGCAATGTGTTCGGCAATCTGAAATTATTATTATCCATTTTTTTTTTTCCCTTTTAAAGTAACCCTTTGAAAGGACCGTTTATTTGTTAGCACATTCCATACGTGAGTATACTATGTGCCTTATAAATTTATTTTACAAATAGTTAACTACAGTTTGACAATTCTAAAATATATGCAAAAGACATTATTATATACATGATGTTACAACTTAACATAATTAACAAAATTAACGAATTTAACAACTATAAATTTAACAATTAACATTTTTTTTTTTAAATTAAAATTACAATACTTACAAAATGATTATCTTTTTTTTACCTAGTATAGTACAGGGAGTTTCTTATATGGATGTCAACTTTTCAAAATCAATACTATAAATAAATTTAGTGAGTTCGGGTCGAAAGTGATTGTATAGGTCATGTTCAGCAACTGGCCAAACTTTCCCTCTTAATATTGTGGAGATAATTAATTTTGATCTTTGTCCTTCATACAATTGGCAGTCATATATTATATGTTTAAATGTCTGTTCTTCTTTGTCTATTGAGCAAGTACTATCGTTGGTTATGTGAAATCTGTGTAAGTATGATTTGGTATGTCCATGTTCAGTTAAAACCTGAGTTAGTTTGTAATTTTATGTTTGTTATTTTTAATTTTATGAACGAAATTGGTGTTTTTTGAAAAGATG
Source organism: Arma custos (assembly GCA_037127475.1). Classification (NCBI taxonomy): domain Eukaryota; kingdom Metazoa; phylum Arthropoda; class Insecta; order Hemiptera; family Pentatomidae; genus Arma; species Arma custos. Next base: position 18,543,849 of record CM073759.1, on the reverse strand, counting down.
GAGACATATCACTTTGTGCTGCCTCTTTTGCTAATTTATCCGCTATCTCATTGCCCTCGATACCAGAGTGACCCTTTACCCATATTATTTTTACAGAGAAATTTAGAAGCCTAAGTGTGCACAAGTTCATTCTGATGTTTTCGGTAAGCTCGTCATGTACGTCTGTGTTGAGAACTGATTCTATCACGATTTTGTTATCTGTGTGTATGACTATGTGTGTATGTATGTTGTTTGGAAGGTCAAGAAGGAATTCTGTCGCTTTTACGACTGCTATTATTATCCATGTAAACGCACCTTAAGATTCCACAGTTTACAAAACTCTAGCTAACTTATTAATCATTAACTGTAATACAGTTGGGTGGTATGCAATAAATACTATGTCATCTGGGTACATCAGACAATTAGCGTTCACACCTCCTACACTTATGTCTTTCAGTATAATATACTATATTTAATTAATTATTACAAAATAAACAGATCTCCTTAATAGAGAGAATATTTTCTGACCTCCACCCGAACGATTTCCTTCATCATACATATAAGGTTAACTAATATTATTCAATATTAAACATTAATTATGTACAAAAATTAAAATCTAATCGTGCCAATTAGCTGAAAGGAAAGTTATTTCTGATGAATATGCTCTGGTTACCTAGTGAAGGGAATCACTGTTTGTTCGTGACTTGCACTGAAGCTGTCTGAATTTTAAGTGCTGCTCAGCGATTCGGTGTTATTTCAAAGCATACAGATACCAGCTCAATAAATTTTGATTATTTTGTTTTTGCATCCAGCTAATTTGATGCTATATATTTCTCTTCTTAGTTTGCAAGAATTGAGTTTTTTATATCAGCAGTGCAGGCCTCTTGGCCATTGTCTTTTCAATCTTTTAATAGTCCGGGTAAACAGAAAGGGGGGAAGAGAAAGAACAAGAGGATTTATTGATAATGATTTAATAATCTCCATTAACTTTAGATATGATCTCACTTCATTCAGATGTTCATGTATTAATAGGTCACAGCGTTGCGTCAAGTGTTAAAGTAATAAAGAAAGTATAAACGATTTATCACAACTTTATCGATATTATCAGTAATATTATGAGTCATGGTTACACTATTGCCTTAAAGAAGTAATTAATCTATCTCCTGTTATAGTGGTTTTCCAGCGATTAGCCCGCATTGCGCTATGCACCCCTCGGTTCCCATATCGGACGGGGCCAACTTAATTAACTATTATAGGAGAACACGGAACAGCCTCCAACTTACTTTCCATTCTGCTTTCTTTTTATTTTCTTATTATTTTTTCCTCAAGGCTGACAACGGAACGGTACATTTCCACAATTAGTAGTCCTCAATCATGGCCAATGTTCCTACACGCTGCATTTAAGTAGGGAAATGAGTGATTTATTTATTATTAGCAATCACGGGGAGACCACTGCGTATACGAGAGCACATTCTGTGTTTGATTAATGAAGGAGTCACCTGACCCGGTCACGGTCCGGGATAATTGCGTTGGAACGGCCCAAGCGCACGACAGTGGTAGCACTACCGTCTTGCCGACAATTAAAGCCCAAAGGCCCAGGGTCACATTTGCTTTGTCGAAATTTTTCTGTTTTTTTTTCCTTCTCCGACCCAGCGGCTCTAGCATGTGACCTATCTGCTCTAATATAAATCAGAGTTGTAATGAGAGGTGGGCGCGATTGAGGCCAACAATCAACTCCACGGGAACTTATCTCCCGTCACACCCGTTCTCATTTCCCGGCCTAGGATCGCTTGAATTAGCTTTTTCTTTAAAGATAAATTAATCGACTAAATATTATAAGGCTGTATCTTTATAAGCTTGTCCTGATAAGTATAAAACTAATCTTATTTTATTGAAATAAAGTTGACTTTATTTACCTTTTAAAATGCTTGAAATGGTCGAGCATACAGTCAATTGAGTTGCTGTTTGACTCAAAATGCCTCTGTCCGACGAGGGCCTAAAATGTAGGCCAAAGCGTAGGCACAAACGAAACTGATTATTGGGTTTTATGTATTCACTTCACACACCGACCATTTAAAATATTTCTAATATTTTTCTAGTTCAATGCATATAACACAAGCGTTAGAATTTACATGTATTCAATAACCCGATTTCTATTCTCTTTTCAATATTGAAAGACATGAATCAGAAAATATAAAATTGAATCTTTATAAGACTCATCATGGCTTATTAATAATTCAGTAATATGGGTTCTCAATGCACTCAAGCAATCTAATATATTTTATTTTTGAAAATTATAGGCGCATTTTTTAATGCATCGAGATTTTCTGGGTTCTTAACTTCATATCAGTTAGCACTTAAAAAGAATAGTTTTATTAAAACTATAAACCTTTTAAATTTGATTATGAAACAATAATAATAAAAATTATTTAAACGACTAAACTTTTTTTATAGATATATGTCCACCACTGCATTTAAAAATACCAGCTCATATATTTCTATTAGTAATTTGAATTGAGAAGTGAATTGAGCCCATAAATTTTTCAATTTCGAATCGATTTCTCTCTTTGTTATCTTTATAAAAAGGCCTCACAACAACCTATTTAATTTATTTTCTCCCATGACTTTCCGATTCTTGAACCGATTTTAATGAGCTATTTTTAAATGGAAGAGATATAATATGGAGGTTCTGTTTTAACTTATTCAGGATCTGATGAAAAATATTAGCCTCACTGCTTACAGAGTGGTATGCACTTTCATATTCATAAACGAGACAGAACCAAAAATATATAAATCGTGTAAAATTACATATTTTAAATATTGAAATATCTAACGAAGTTTTAAAAACACGAGTGGATACGTGCTAAGAAAAACTATTCGATAAATCTTTCATGCTCAAAGGAACCATTTCTCAAATACTGGATACTAAAATAATATAACAAAATAATAAGTTGGCTATCTTGTTTTTCATCTGGAATGTATTAAACTCAGGGGGATTATTTTTTCAAACTTATTCTAAAAAATCGTAAATACTGAATGAAATACTCACAATAAAAAAAAATCTAATGACCATCGACGACAAAAATACTCTAAATGTAATTATATTGAGTATCAAAAAAAAAATCCTTACCACTTACAACCCACGAGGGCTCAGAACCTGGTAGGTACTGTACTTGTTTCTTGGACAACGGCCATTTAAAGTCAACTAATATTATTCCACATTATATTTTTTATTAACGTATATATATATATATATATACATATATATATATATATATATATATATATATATATATATATATATATATATATATATATATATATATATCAGGCCATTGTCGAAAACTTGATTAAAAAAAATACATCCCTTAAAAAAGGTAGGAAGTTGATAACTCCCGGAAAAAACTGGCTTTTAAAACTTAATAACGAAAAAGGAGAAATTCAAACTAGTAGAACTGCAATAATCCATACTGCTACAAAATTCTATAAACAGTTATATTCTGAAAAGTATCCAAACAAAATTAGACCAACCAGCGGAAATGAAGATAATAACGAGGTGTTTGAAGATTTTCTGGAGGAGGAAATAACAAAAATAATAAAGGAGCTCAAAAGAGACAAAATGCCTGGACGCGATATCATAACTGCAGAATTAATTATCACAGCTTCAGAACTAATTGCTCCTATATTAACCAAACTGTTCAATGTAATTATGAAAACTAGGGAAATACCCGACCAGTGGTTAAAATCAGACATTGTTTTGATTTTTAAGAAAGGTAGCCCATCAAAATTAGATAATTACCGTCCCGTAAGTCTGATGCCTATCTTCGCCAAGATTTTCTCAAAAGCTCTCAAAACCCGCTTAAAAAGATTCTTCGACGAGAACCAACCAATAGAACAAGCTGGCTTTCGAAAGGGCCTTTCTACAATAGATAATCTCCATGCCGTTAACCAAATCATTGAGAAATCGAATGAATACCAAATCTCAATATATTTTGCATTTATTGACTTCAGTAAAGCTTTTGATACCGTCAAGCACTTCATCAATAGTCTAAAACGCCAAGGCATTAATAAACAGATTTTGGATATTCTTCAATGTTGGTATACCAACAGCCAAGCGAGAGAAGTTCTGGACTTAAATGGAGAGGATTTTCCAAGCGAAAGAGGGATTCGTCAGGGCGATCCTTTATCACCTGATCTATTCAACGCGGCCTTGGAAGATGTTTTCAGAAACCTTCACTGGGAGAATTTTGGGATAGACATTAATGGTAACAAACTGTCAAATCTGAGATTCGCCGATGATGTACTTCTCATTTCACACTCACCATCTGAACTGAAGAAAATGCTAGAAGAGCTAGTCCTAGTAGGAAATGAGGCTGGGCTGGAGATAAATTTTAACAAATCAGTCTTAATGACAAATGCCGAAGAAGAAGAAATATTTCTCGGTACCAGCAAACTCCAATGGGTTAAAGAAACAATCTACCTAGGGCAACTCATATCATTTGCAGATAAATCCAAGAAAGAGGTGAATAGAAGGATTAAAATAGGATGGTCCAAATTTTGGTCACACAAAGATATTTTTATAAGCAACATGGCCATACATCACAAGAGAAAAGTTTTTGATGCTTGCATCATTCCCTCTTTAACTTATGGATGCCAAACTTGGAGCCTAAATAATGATATATCTAAATCCCTAGCAATCACTCAGCGTGCAATGGAGCGAAGTATGTTAAGGAATAGTAGAAGGGAGAAAATAAAGAAGATAGAACTACGGAAGCTGACTGGTACGCGCGATATTCTCAAGACAGTATCTGATCTTAAATGGCAGTGGGCACATATATATATATATATATATATATATATATATATATATATATATATATATATATATATATATGTATATATATATATATAATAACATATATAATATAATAATTTTAATACATTTTTAAGAAGAGCAGAGAGAAAATCTGTTATGAATTAAAACATGTGTATGTGTGTGTGAAGGTTAATCTATGCTGTTCCGACTGACCTTATGGCAAATTTCAAGTTACCTAACATAAGTGGAAATTAAAATGTTTTCTCTGCACGATTCTTATTATTTATGGAAAAAAATAAAGTTGAGTCAATATCTGAATAAAAAATATCATACTAAAGTACTGGCTCAGAAGTCGGATGAAAGATCGCATGGACTAAAAAAAAAAAAATCGATTACAATAAATTGGCGTGATATATGGCAACAATGAACAACTTTTGGCCAGGCCTTAAACGTCTGAGCGCTGAAAAAAATGTTGACCTTCTTCCCTGGAAGCTTAGAGAAAAGAGCATTAAATTTTGAAGAGAGATCAAATTAATGACTAGTATTTTCGAAAATTACCTCACCGTAGTCTCTGACGAGCTGTCAAAACTCCGTTCAGAGCACTCCATCTATATATTATTACTTAAAAAACAGGTTTTAAAAATTGAAAATTGCCCACAACCTAATTTAGTACAGCTCAGTTACTGAATTGAGCCTGAATGTGGAGCTAGACCCTCCTAAGCTCTCTCACCTGGATGTTCACAGCTTCAATTGGAAAATGAGAATAGAGCTCTTATACATGATTACTAGCATGAGTGGAATATATGCCGATAAAAATCATTATAATAGCTCGGTTTTGGCCAGGTTTATTACAGTTGGTCTTAGTAATTCGTCGAATATGATTTGAATATTTTTTTTTATTGAGAGTTTCTTTACAGTTGTGGTTTTCTCCAATCAAATTTTACGACGATATTTTATTCTAGTTTTTCCTATCAAGATCAATTTCTTCATTGAGACAGAATACTTACTGATTCTTATACTGAATACTACTGATTCTTGGTTGAATATTTATTTATTAATTTAATATCGATAAACATCTTCTATCTTCATATTGAAAAGTAAAAAGAGACCTTACATAAATGTTAAGACCGTGGAAAAATTCCAACGAAAAGCCTTAAGTCTCCAAACTAAAACAGAAATAGAAATATCTGTCCAATATTTCGCCCATTCAGGCATCCTCAGGGTAGAAAGAGAATAACAGCAAAACAAAACATGAATAATGCACCCAAGAAACATCCCACCACCTCGAAGGCTCAAATGCAACTAATGAATCATAAGGAAGGTTACTTGACCCCAGCTGGTTAAGGTTAGATAAAAACAGCTGATAGATACTTCAGAAATTCAAAATTCAATATACACTCACCAAAATTCAAAAAGCACCACAGGAGAAATAAATAATAGCACAAAACATATTAATAATGAAAAGTAAAAAGAGACCTCACATAAATGTTAAGACCGTGGAAAAATTCCAACGAAAAGCCTTAAGTCTCCAAACTAAAACAGAAATAGAAATATCTGTCCAATATTTCGTCCATTCAGGCATCCTCAGGGTAGAAAGAGAATAACAGCAAAACAAAACATGAATAATGCACCCAAGAAACATCCCACCACCTCGAAGGCTCAAATGCAACTAATGAATCATAAGGAAGGTTACTTGACCCCAGCTGGTTAAGGTTAGATAAAAACAGCTGATAGATACTTCAGAAATTCAAAATTCAATATACACTCACCAAACTTCAAAAAGCACCACAGGAGAAATAAATAATAGCACAAAACATATTAATAATGAAAAGTAAAAAGAGACCTCACATAAATGTTAAGACCGTGGAAAAATTCCAACGAAAAGCCTCAAGTCTCCAAACTAAAACAGAAATATTAATATGTTTTTTGGAATAGCCGTAGGTCCACTGGTTTCTTGATAATGTTATTTTTTTTTCTTGCATTTTTACTTTTATTTTTTCATATGGTCTTTCATTCATAAGTTTTGTTTTGTTTGCTATTATTTATTTTTCCTGTGGTGCTTTTTGAAGTTTGGTGAGTGTATATTGAATTTTGAATTTCTGAAGTACCTATCAGCTGTTTTTATCTAACCTTAACCAGCTGGGGTCAAGTAACCTTCCTTATGATTCATTAGTTGCAGTTGAGCTTTTGAGGTGGTGGGATGTTTCTTGGGTGCATTATTCATGTTTTGTTTTGCTGTTATTCTCTTTCTATCCTGAGGATGCCTGAATGGGCGAAATATTGGACAGATATTTCTATTTCTGTTTTAGTTTGGAGACTTAAGGCTTTTCGTTGGAATTTCTCCACGGTCTTAACATCTTCTATCTTCGTTTAATACGCCGTCGCATTTATATGCTGAGAAATCAAGTATTTCAATTTTTAGTCACCGGTATAAATCACGATAAATACGTTTTTGGTAATATTTTGAAATTAATTATTGTATCGGAGCAGAGCTTTAGCGCTCCTTTAAGTCCTTCTCGTATCCAATCCTTCCAAAATATTTCGCATAATATTCCTTAGGATTTTTTAAAGGGAGTAAACAATTCTTGGTTATGCCATCTTTCGGAAGGGACAAAAATGGAGGTCTGGAGCCTGTGCGATGTCAGGTACGCATTATTATTCAATTTGGATAGGCAATATTTAGGAATCCCAGTATAAAGTTATGTTAAACGAAATAAACAAAACCAGTGACTAGTTCCTCTACTCGCCTTTATCCCATGCCATTATGTATCATTCATTCTATTTATTTGATGTACATTATTACTAGAATATAGTTGTAAATTTCAATAAGCATTCTTTTAAATTATTGTACAATACAATTAACTAAAACATTTAGGCGATGAAAGAGGTCGAAACAACCGATGGAGCATGGATTTCTCATAGCTCAGAAAACGCTCGACTTCTGGCTTTGTGGTTACAAATACAGGTTAAACCAATCCAAACTTGCGATCACCTCATTGATGACACTCCCGATGGCATACCATCCTCACCGGCCGAGGTAGCTAGAAGAGTCCTAGCGGTAAACGGAGAATGTTGGAGATGGAGGTTCATTAGGGGACCTAGCCGGAGTAATGAAGATAAACCTCGTAAAGTTCGCTATCTGGCTTCGATGTTTACTGCCTCGAGGTAGATCCTCGGACACCGTTCTGCTTCTACCGCGAAAGCTGCCAATGAAAAATTGGTCCGTTCTACTGTCGATAGAGGCTTCCGGTTCTCTCTGACCTGACTTTCCTTATAGTGCAAATGCACTCCATTAAAAAAAGAAAATCTATCTGATATTAAAAATAGTTATAAAAATACTTACTATAAACTTAAAAAAATTGTTTTCTTCACTAATATTTTTTCTACTAACAGTAAAGATAAAAAAAAAAAAATACAATGGTATCAGTTCCGCAAGTTGTCACTTCGGGTTTTTAGCTTTTAATTCGTTTTCTTTTTAATATTCTAGAAAATAATAATCCTCGTCATGTATATTCGTTAACCATTTAATGAAGAAATAAACATTTCAGCAAACATTCCGAAGTATAGATGATGATGTCCCTGCCATCGCTAAGTATCGATTGTGAAAAAAACACAGTTTTCGTTTTCGACTAATAGCAATTGCTTTAGAATTGATAATTATTATGAAATTCATATATAGGCATCTATCAGTCACTAAAACGAATATAGGCATTGATTTGAATATAGGCACTAATTTTTATTGAGCCTCGAATCTGCTTTTTTTTAATTCTCCTCAAAAGTACCGATTTTCACATTCGATAGTTGGAAATGGCAGAGTCGATATAAGCTAAGTAGCATGTGTATGTCGATTTGTTAATCAGTTAATAATAGTTACTATAGACAGTCAGTAGTAAAGTTATTTTTATCTTAGAGAATATTAGAAAGGAGCGAATGAAAAATTAAAACTTTTGACTTAACTCGAAGCGACAACCTGCGGAATTGATACCCTAATAATATTTTGTTTAGAAACTATATTCCTCCTAGATATATCCATTATATGGAATAAGTAATAAAAAATATAGTATGTTCTTTAATCTATTTAATTTAGTAATAATTCTTTTTAAGTTAGTAATAATTACTATATATAGACAATAATAGTTATTATTTTTATTTCGGTGAACATTAAAAACGTAACGAATGAAAGGTTAAGGCTCCATACGAAGCCACATATTTTTTTCTCTTGAGGTTTTTGAGGTTCAGTCGTGTACTCATAAATGAGTTCGCTATTATTCGAGACTATATTGTTCTCATAATTATGCCCTAACAGTAAAAAAAAAAACAGGCTTTTTGTGAGCATGTATACATATGAATATGCGTATGAATCACACACTAATCTAAATATATTATAAGATTGACACTTGTAACATTAAGGCAATGAAAATGCAAATCTTGTACTTAAAAATTGATGACGATGTACTCATGTAATACTAGCACGTCACTCAATCAAAATACCTCTTTTAATATTACCAGACATTCTGTATTTATTTTTCTAAACTTGGAGAGAACTGGTATGTGTATATTTGGTAATAATGGAAAAGTTATCTGAATCAGAAAAAATCCAAATTATGGTACAAGGATTAGAACAAAATAAGAAAATAGAAAAAATCATGATAAAGTAATAATATTATCTTTATTTATGAAGAACGGAGAATATTTGAACAAACTATCTCAAATATGCATCGGATCACATTATCATAGATTTTGTGATTCAAACGTTAACAGTTAGGTTCATTCGCCATGATCGGATAACAGCTACGCACTGCAACGCCGTTTTCAAGACAGTGACAAATAGTTTACTGAATTATTTACCTAACCTATTTTGCTGCATTGAAATAAGAGTGGCGTAACTCAAAAAACTTTAACATACAGAAAATGAAAGCTGGAAGTTTTTATCGAGTCCTAACCGATTAATTAATTCTTTGAAACTTTATAAATATTTTTTTTAAAATTATTTGCAAGTCAATTCTTGAAGATAATTTGAGTAGGGTGTTTTCGTTATTAATAACATCATTCTTGGCCAATTTTTTTTTTTACTTGTGACAGTGTTTTTCGAAAAATCGACCACAAAATAATGATTTTTTAAGTTTTAGTTGTCCTTGCCATTTTCCAGAGTTACAATAAACAATAAACACTAAGTTTATTATAAACATTGTGACTATACAACGCGATTTCGGGTCCTGGCCTCCACCAACTGTCTCTGCCAATCGTAACTACCTGATCTACGTCACTATCTAATTCTCATCCAATTCTTAACAAGCATGTTTGTCCCTCGAGTCAGTCACAACTCAATCATTCCACCTCAGCTTAGGCTTGCTCATTTTCCTGTTCCCATGAAGTGGCTCTGTAAGCATTCTCTATGCTTATACTCAGCAAGTAACAGGGAAGTCTAATTAGTAACGAGGCCATTTTATAACAACTTGGCACATGTTCTTAATGATGTAGAGAAGTATCGATAGTGATGGGGTAAAAAAAATTAATTTAAGCGAATTTAACAGAATAACGAGTGATTGAAATTTTATATCAATTTCAATCACTCGTTATTCTGTTCTTTATTCATTAATACATTAAAATTGAATGCTTCCGATTTTTCCATCGTCGAATTATAAATATTCACAAAAGATGTTTTGATTAGTGACAGAAGATCTGCGCCAAAGAGATAAATTAAGAATTAAGTTTCGATTACACTAGGTTTAAAATTGGCAGTTTATTCATATAAAACTGACCTCAACCCTGTAGGACCTCGTGGTGCATACCCAGTCCCTATGAAGTGCATATCCTTAATTGGAAAAAAATCCTGGTGGTTCATCATCATCTCGGCCAAATCCCTTCCTTACAATTGGAATTTACATCCTCTCTGAGATTGATTTTTCATAATCAATGACCCATGCTTGTTGTTACTTAGGCCCCAAGTGCATATCCAGAATAGCAAAAATAACTCTATACGAAGCAATGATCAGATATAGACCTATGAAAGTGAGACATGGGCATTCACACACCAAGCAGAGAGTGTGATGAGCATGATGGGAAAGAAAGAATTTGGCCCTATACTGGAGAATGGACAATGTCGGATAAGGAAAATTATAGAGCCAATAATAAAATAAAACATGACTCCCCAATGAAATGGTCTATGGAAGAGCAGAAATGAAGAGGAAACGAGGAAGGGCATGAAATTAGGAGGCTCAAAGAAAATGCGGTGTTGCTGCTTGTAACGAGAATATGGGCGAGGTTTTACTCAAAACTGCTAATAATTGACAACAATGTGCTACCAATGTTGCCTAGTTCTTCCGGTTTCAGTTATTTGGTTTTTACCCTTAGTACGCTAGTGTAGGTCGATTTGGCAACACCGCTTTTTCTTTGAGCCGCCTAATTTCATGTCATCAATTATCGATGACGTGGAGTAATATCTGAAAAACATGGGATCGCAAAGGTAGAGGAAGAAGCCTTGTCGTGGAGGCCTAGGTTCTGCAAGGACTGTCGCGCCGAACAGTTGGTTAGTCAGTTAGTCAATGATATTTATCCGATATACTTATCCCAAGATATTTACCCGTACTACAAATATTATGTGTACAGGTGGAAAACGACCTATTTTAAGAAGCTCAGAAGAAAACTGAGAAGAACCAAAGCGACAAGGCTGAAAGATGCAGACATAATAATATTGTCCTACTATAATAGCCCAGAAGAAGACCTGTAATGTGGATCTAAATGTCGGCTTCCGAATAAATAGTTCTCCCTGCATAAGAGAATTTGTTGAGTTCCACTCGGACCATTTTCTTCCTGATAATATTGTCTGTATCCTTGGCAATATAATCATGTACTCATCTTGTATTATATATGACCCTTTTCTCCATCTATACTGCTGATATAGTGGGTAAAAACTACAAACGAGCAACTGTCGCCGCATACGCGGACGATATAGCCATCTATAGCAGCAGTATGAGCGCAAAACGGGCATTAAAACAAGCCGAAAGTACGTGCCAAGAAATAGTAGAAAAATTGAGACACCTCAACATCCAGGTAAACCCGGCGAAGACGGACTGTGTAGTGTTTGCCCTCCAAAAAGGGAAAAAAGGCCGTTTACCAAAAACTCTACAAGTGGCTAATACCACTATCAGCCCATCTAACTCCATAGTTTACCTCGGAATCAAACTAGATCGCCACATGACACTGTCAACCCACTGCTATTCAAAAATCCGCATGGTAAGAAGAAGAACCTATAGACTTCATCACCTACTATTATCTTCAGCCTTATCACTGGGTTTGAAAATCAAAATTTACAAGAGCATCCTAAGGCCTGCACTTCTATACGGAGCCCCGCTATTCACCCACCTCAGAGTCGGAACGCAGCGCCCAATTACAACTGTTTCAGGACACTATACTCCGAAAAATTGTTCGGTCTACATCGCTGAGAAAGCTAAAACCGGAACAATTACACGATCTCTTCAACATACCCACAACAACTGAATTCATATAGCGAAGACACATAAAATTCTTCGACTCCCTCAAATGCACAACTAACGAAATATTTAAAACTCTGACACCTGCTTCAGCTCCAATAAGGTGGCAACAAGTAATGGAAGAAACTCGTAAGATTGTAATTATAAAAATAAACACAAAAATTAAGTGTGCCCCGGCACTTAAACAAATAAGAAATACAACTTAAACAACAAAAATTCCAACCACCTCAACTCCTTAAAATGTAGTCATACTACAGTAGAAGGAGAAGAACTCAGAAAAATAAATGTGCCCATAAGAGAGCACAAAACCCAGTTGCACAATAAAAAAAAAAAAAACAAAAAAAACATATTTAGGGGTTATGAAAAAAAAAAAAAAAAAAAGTATTATATAGCAGTTCCAGCACTCCATCCTTAGGCGTCTAGTTAAAGGCATGTCGCCCCAAAGGGCGCGTAATACTAAAATCTACGAGGAGCTGAAACTCCCGCCTATACCGAACTGCATTAGCCGGAGGCACATCAAATTTTTTGATGGGCCGAAGGTTGGCAAGGCAGTGTCCTCTTGGTCGACGTGCTCTCATTGGCCTAGGGATGGGAGGACTCCCTTGTCCTAACCTTTCTTCTTTCCTCTCCCCCCTTTCTTCTTCCTATCACCTAATCCCGTAAAACGGTCTCTCCCTGCTTTGTTGGTATAGAGTCAGCGGCCTTGTGCCGGTTTAGAGAACCCGCCTTCAGCGGACTCATAGTAGAAATTTACTAAAAATACCTCCGGGTAGGAAAAGTACTATAATTATGTCTGTATATAAATATATATATATATATATATATATATATATATATATATATATATATTGTAAATATTTTTTAATATGAATAAATGGAGATTTGAAACAAAAAAGAAAGGTATTATATATGTCAAAATCCCTGTGAAAAAATAAAGAATAAATTTCCCTGCACTATCTTCATGTATGATAGTACATTCAGAGATTGCAGAGACTATATATATATACTTAGATACCAGAAGAATCGCGTGCTTCAATCGTTGTACTCGAGTATAATTTGACCCGGCCTTGCAGTAGACTCCTGATCTAGGGAACTTCCACCTTTTGCACCTTGTGTAGCCGTTAAGATTTGGTTGCTGCCCCACGTCCTTGAGCCGGGCAACCTGTCATCATCGGAATTATGTAGATTACGAAGAAGGAACGGTGTTAGACCTTTCCCGCTACCTGACTTGTGCTCTCATCCCTTAGCGGGCCAGCTATTTGCATAATGTTCGTCAGCAAGGCCGGACCGCCTCGATGGGGATTTAGCTCCATCGACTCTTTATATAAATATTCTTTTAGAGTTATTGAAATAAGCAGGCTTCTATATCCATTTCTTTGGTCATTTTCGGTAACTTGAATATGATATCCCTAATGTATTATTCTTCTATAAAATCAGTTCCATTTCTTTAAGGAATATGCTTACTACTTAACAAAACAAAATCATAATTTTAGTTACTTAAAGTGTTTATTTTGTTATTTCGGCATACTTATTCTGTATTATTTAGACATGAATCTATCTTTAAAATGTTAGTTGAGGATTTGAACTGTTACGCTATAATTACTGTCAACTATTATACTAAAATCATTATCTAATAACAAAAATAACTATTTATAACAACTACGTCTCATGTTCATATTCCCATATCCCATCATAGAAATAACTTTATTACAAAAAAAAATTATTATAATTTCACATTTATTTATAACTAGCTTTTGCCCGCGGCTTCGCTCGCATAGAATTTGGACTACCGCATAAAGTTTCTTGATAGTGCTTTTTAACAATAATTTAAAATAATAAATAATTTAATTATTTAAATAATTTAATTTTTTTCACTATAAGTTACTCGTACAAAATTTCAGATGTCTAACTTCAAAACTGACGGATTCCATATAACCTTTGAACCCTTATTGTAATAAGGGTGGAATTATCCAAACTTCTTTCTTAAATCATACAAAGGACCTATCTGCAAATTTTAAGATGCTAAATTCCTGATTTGCCTTTAATTATGTACTATAATGGATTCTTCACAGTACCTCTAAAACTGTCGGGGTTGGGGAGGGGCACGTGCCCCCGTGCGCCCCCCTAAATCCGCGCTTGCTATAGCCCATGTGTTATTCTGATGAATAACCTATATTACTGTAAAGTTTCATCCAAATCCGTTCAGTAGTTTTTGCGTGAAAGAGAGACAAACATACAAACTTTCAGATTTATAATATTAGTAAGATTTAATAATTTATTAAAAAATGATTTTTATTGATCTACCAATAACATCTTACGAAGCCGTATTTCCAATTACCAAATATTGTCATATTTATGTTAATATAAATTTGTATTCTTACTAATTTTTACCTGATTATATCAATATTGTGTGAGAAACAATAGTGACTCCACTATTTGAATATATTAATCATCGTGAATTTACGATTTACCCTTAAACCAAACTTTAAGAAACAGATAAACCAATTAATAAAATTTTGGAAAAATTGAATAAAAATACTTTTAATAAAAATTTACGCATGTCACGATACGCGAGTTACTTATACTTGTTAAAAATTAACTGTTTTTAATTATATATTAAAATTAAATTACCAGTTATTTTCCAATCACTACAGTATTGATAACACTTTTAATAATGGTAGATGATTATAAAAGATATATGTATAAGTTATTAAGTGGTTAAACATTCGTTTGCCTATAAATATATGAAAAAAATAATTGCTGATAAATTCAATTTGGTAAAAATAATTCCATTTTGTAAATTTAGTAGATCATTTTTATTTAAAACATGTTATTTCAAACTTTCCTTTCATCTCTCATAACTATTCCTTCAGAAAATTTCATTAAATATCCAGCACTGAACTGAACATTTTTTATCAATATTCATTTAATCATTAAAAAGTGTCTGGTTTTTTTTTTGTTTGAATTAAGGAATATAGCTCCATCGAATTAATTTAGAGGAATCACTATGTAACTTTATTAAAGTAAAAAGTCTATTATTAAATAACTAAAAACAGTGACTTTTCAAACAGTTACTTTTTAACGAGTCAAAGTAACTGTCGTACCTATAGTAAAAAACACCCTTATATGAGTTTCTTCTGATGAATTTAAAAATTACCCTTTCTTAACCTGTTGTCTTTGTAATATTCAAAGGAAAAATAATTTTCCGTTCAGAAAATTTTGTGAACTATAAATACGTCTGGACCCTGACCTCTATAGTGTTTCGGACCCTTATGATACGAAGCCTTAAAAAAATTAATAATACAGATAACAATTACTGAGAACTAGTTCTAGATTCAACGACACCAGAGAGCAAGTCCTATAAACGGCAGCTAGTTTTTCTATCCGTTTCCCCTTAGCTATTACTTTTTATGCCTCAACCGAAAACTTCTTCTCTAGGGGGTCTCAAAACCGCTTTTTCATTCTATCGTTTGTGGTATATAACATTGATTGCAAAAATTGTGATAAACAATATATAGGACATACCAGTACACATCTAAAAAATAGATTCTATCATCACAAAAATAATCTGAAACCAAATTCAAAGACAACCACTGCATTATCAGCCCATTGCAAAAAAGAATCCCACACATTTGATTTCGAAAAGCCACGCATTTTGCACAGAGAGGGAAATAAGATAAAAAGGAGATTTTTAGAAGCATTATACATAAATGACAAAATAGATAAGGTGGTAAATGATAGGAAGGAATCGAACGAAATAAGTAAATTGTATTCATCAGTGATTTTAAAGTTAAAAATGAAATAAAGAAATATAGAAGTCTACACTTATTAGATAACACAGATAACATAACCTTCTCAGGAACCTCATAACATTGTTTTCATTTTTCCAATTTCTTAATTCATACAATTAACTTTTTAAAATAAATAAAAGTCTTCAAGAAAAAAAAAAAAAATCGGCTTCCAGTCAACTCCTTTATTGTTTTATATGACAAAACGTTTCGACACTATGGTGTCATTTTCAATTATTTATTTTTCTGCATTCCTTAACTGGAAAGTCAATATTTTTTAAAAATCATTTTTAAGGAGATCTTTAGTCCTCCATAGTCAAACTTATATTCCTATATAAGTTTGACTATGGAGGACTAAAGATCTCCTTAAAAATGATTTTTAAAAAATATTGACTTTCCAGTTAAGGAATGCAGAAAAATAAATAATTGAAAATGACACCATAGTGTCGAAACGTTTTGTCATATAAAACAATAAAGGAGTTGACTGGAAGCCGATTTTTTTTTTTTCTTGAAGATGAAATTCAAATAAATCCAGTTTTAAAAAAAGGAAAAAATTATAAGAATGAATAAATAAAAGATATAAAATAGATCAATATAGATCAAAAATTACTAATTTATATTAATTGACCATTCATGATGACTATATATTGAAGAAGAAAACAAATTAAAATACTATTTTAATAATAATAATCAAAAACAGTCCAAAGTACAAATTTCAAAAATTGTTAATTGACCATGGAGTACACTGTAACTCTAAGCTTTGTAAGAAATATTTTAAATTATATGACAATCAACCAAAAAGGTATCTATATTTTTATTCAGTATTTTGGGACATGTTCGTATGTAAAATTATGTATTTATTTGATTTGTCTTTTATTTTTAGGGTGAAAATGTACAAATTTATAAAAAAAAATAATAAAATTTTTAGAGAATATTTTTTAAAATTAAATAACGTTAAAGGACTGATAAATAATGTAAATTGAGAATGACATAAAATTGTTGAAACGTTTTTAAATAAAGAAAAATAATATATGACTGGAAAAAGGTTTTAATTTACTCACTTGAATGATTGACTAAGAAAGATGTACTCCAGTTACAAAAACAAGATAATTAAAATTCTATCTTTTTTAAAATCCTCCTACATCATGAGCATGATCGAGGCTATGTTTGGGAATCCTCCATTTGAAATAAAAGAAACTCTTTTAGTAATTTTAGGGAAGATTCCATTTCCGAACAGTGTAAGATATCTTAAGAACTTATCTCTATATTAGGTGTACACTAACATTTTAAAACGTAAATAAAATAAACTTTTTAGTGATGTAATATTTTATCAGCATAGCCTAAAAACATATCGATGAACTATTTTTTTTTGTCGTTCGATCACCTAAATTAAAAATAGTTTTAAAAAAATCCTCTGTTCCTCACTTGTTTACACTATTACACAATAAATATAGCTGTTTTAGAATTTGAATGGGATGAATCGATTTAAAAAACAAGTGACATCTTATAACAATATTTTGGTAATTATTCCGCAGGTTCTCGCTACTAGTTGAGTCAGAACAAGTTTTAACTTTTCATTCGTATCCCTTTTAATATTTGAAAAAATAAAAGGTATCATGAGCTTCAGTATAGAAAATAGAATGTAATTATGAGAAATTGACATACTACGGTAATCATTTCATTATTTTTTTCTTAAATGTATTTTGTATATGTAGCCTTGAAGAAGAGCTGCAATGTGGATTGAAACTTTGGCTTTCCAATAACCAGTTCTCCCTATTTAAGAGATTTTTTTTCTACCCCCTTCCGGAACATTTTCTTCCTTTTGTATCATCCATACATATCACTTAAGAAGCACTTCCCAATAAAAAAATTATTTTTTATCATAAAAATATTTCTAATATTAACATACGCAATACTATAAAATATTTAGCTTAAATGATTTTTAAAATAAAAGAGATTATACTTGATTTACAATGTTAAAATTGCTTTTCATTATTCTTTGTTATGCTCAAGCAATATTAGAACAATTAGCTGTTACATTGATTTCTAGAACAATCCAAACAAACTACCTTTCCTATTTTGGTTTTCTATTTTTTAACTTCTCCATAGATAAATATTTAAATCTTTACTATGCCCCTTCAAGCAGTGAACTTTCTATTACCCAACGGATTTATTCCTCTTGCTTCGAACGACAGTGAACTCGTGCAAGGAATATAAACCAGAAAGGTGATATAATTTTCAATTCTATTGTACAACGACTGTATTGAACTTGGTCTTTCATTAGTTGGATTTGAATCACAAATTTCAGGTCTTGTCTGAGCTGAAAGTACTGCCTTGTAAGAGCCAATAAAAAATAATAATCGCACATAAAACACTCCTCGTAACTTGTTCGCTTCATTACCAAACATATCGTAATTCCGATGCCATCTTTGAAAGACGATTCTAGAAAATCAAATATTTTTCTATTGGGAGCAAAAAAAAGTAAATAAATAAAATAAAAATTCAGCAATAGCGTCTACATTTTCTTTATTTCTGAGGAATAATTTTAATAATTATTACTTGATTCACTGTTTTATGCCTACAATCTATTGTTATATAGAAATCCGATGTGAAACTTTTTTTTGTTCCTGATTTCAAGATCCCGACGGACCGGCAATGGCAGGTAATGATTTATTACCTTACCACACGTAAGACGACTCAACTTAAATCTCGCATGGGGCTCATTCAAATTATTCCTGAAAAAACGTTGGCTTACATGTAGCACAGTCCCTACCATGTATTAAATCCAAAATCTTCATGAACTGCAGTTGGTACATTTGCAAGATTTGTCTTTTTCTTGAAGAGATTTATTCTCGCTGATGGTCAAATGCTTGAGTATTATGCTGAAATACACCAGTTGGATATATTTTCTGTTCAAGTGGCTAGGATATAACTTCATTACTTTATGCCACTACGAGGAATACTGTGTTTTAAAAATAAATTTTTGATCAGGCAATTCGTGTAGATTTGGTTTATTTTGTGTTTATCATTTAGTATTTATTATTCAGGAGTCTTTAAGTAAGGCTCTCTCTTATTATTGTATATTGAATGACGATAATTCCATTCGATAATTCGATAATATTTAAAATTTATTACTAAGATATAAAATACCCTATTATTAAACAAACTAACCTGCGAAAGTTTTTGAAACTCAGGAAAACGCTGCACGAAATGTCAGACCATGGATTTCTTTTTGAAAATACAGTATTCACCTACTTCCATTTGAAACTCGTAGACTCCTAGTTACCTCTTTAGTATTTCCCCACTTCGACTACTGCTGCGCCATATATGGGGGTGTCTCTGTGGAGCTCGAGGCCAAAATAAAACGTTTGACGAATTGCTTTGTACGCTTTGTCTTCGGGATCCCCAGGGACACCCCTGTCTCCCGATTTTATGAAGAGTTGAGGTGATTGTATTCTTCTTATCGCCGTAAGTATTTCCTTGCATCCTTCCTCTATCAAGTTATCCAATCCCGCCGTCCATTATACATATATGAGCTCCACAAATTTAAATCCTCCATCCATTCCCGTCCGATTTGTATTTAGAGGCCCAACGAACCGCTGCTTTCGACAGATCGTTCCTGATTCGGTCCTGTTCCCTGTGGAATTCTATCCCTTCTTCCATCCGCTGTTCCAAGACCCTCCCTACCTTCAAATCCCGCTTATTTGATTACTTTCTATCTCTCCAGTACCCCGAAGTGCTTATATAAAATTATCGATAGAATATTATTTATTTTGTAAATATTTTATTTGAAAAGAAAAGATATGGCCAGGACCGGAACTCGAACCCGGGACCTTCACCTCTCCGTGGTGACGCCTTATCCACCTCGGCTATCCTGGCTTCGTTTCACGGCCAGCCATATCCCCTCTTTTCAATTGATCCTACATCTCCGTGTTCTCGCACTTTGCGATGTATTATTATAGATGTATGATTATTATAATTTATTTTATCTTTATATTATATAATTTTTTAAATATTTTATTTGAAAAGAAAAGATATGGCCAGGACCGGAGATGTAGGATCAATTGAAAAGAGGGGATATGGCTGGCCGTGAAGCGAAGCCAGGATAGCCGAGATGGATAAGGCGTCACCACGGAGAGGTGAAAGTCCCGGGTTTGAGTCCCGGTCCTGGCCATATCTTTTCTTTTCAAATAAAATATTTACAAAATTATATAATATAAAGATAAAATAAATTATAATATTATTTATTTTGTTTATTTATTTATATTTTTATTTTTAATGTGAAATCTTCATTTTTTCATTATCATTAGAAGCTATTCTTTATTTATTATTGTTTAATCAGCTTTATAGATTGACTTTTCTACTTGTTTTTTTTCTTTGTACTCTAAGGCTCTATAGCCCACAATAATGTACAGTTACGTTATTCTAAAGGGACCTGTCCCAGAATATTTTTTTTTTTTTTTAATTTAATTTATTGATATTTACAACTATAATAATATTACAATAAGTAAATCTGCTATATGTACAATACGACTTGAAAAACACTTGTGGAGAAACTACCCATCGGTAGCACTCCAAAAAGTTCTATAGTAGATGGTCTCGAGGCCATCTTCTTATCAGACGTCTCGGAGGGTTATCAGGAATAGTATGGGAAGCAAGTTGAGAGACTAGCGGATTCAAGTGTGTATGGAGCTTGTCATGGAAGGATAGGTATCTAGTTTGGGCCAAATCAGTAACATATGGGATATTAAGATCATGATGGATGAGTTTGTTTGTGACATAATAAGGAGCATTGAGGATTTTACGAAGGATTTTGGATTGCAAGGATTGGATACGAGATGAATTGGATGGTTTAGTAGAGCCCCCAAAGCTCAACTCCGTATGTCCAAATAGGCCTGATAACTGTCATGTAAATGAGTCTTTTGTAATTAATTGGGAGCTTTGAGCGTTTGTCCAGTAAATGTTGAAGTAGGCGAAAACGACGAGCAGTTTCTTGTCTTTTCAGTCTTGTATGAGGATTCCAAGTGAGACGTTTGTCAAGGTGGAGTCCTAGGTAACGTACCTGTTCGACAGGGTTCAGTGGAATATTATTAAAGGATACAGTAGGGCAGGAATTTGTAGGTTTACGACGAAGGGTGAAGGTAATTTGATGCGATTTGTTAGGATTAATTTTAATTCTCCAATTTTGACAGCATTCTTGAAGGTTAGAGATATGGTATTGAATAGTTTGGGATGCAACAAATGGATCATTATTTACTGATAACACACATGTGTCATCAGCGTACGTTGTGAGGACAGTGCCAGAATAAATAAAGAATTTATTATTATTATTATTATTATTCCACTATACATCACACACATAAAGTGTTGACTTAAACTCGAAGCAACAACCTGCCGAATAGATATCCTATTAATATTTTTTTTTATAAACTATATTCCTCCGTGATAAGTTTTAGAAAATAAATAATGAAAAAATAAAAACCGTGGCCGAGTACTGTATATCTTCTAAGGTAGTCGAGGTAGTAAAAAAAGATCATTAATTCTTTATTTCGGATGGATATTGTAAGGGAATGGTACAGCACATGTTGCGGAAATGTATACTGCGGACATTTCTTTCCTTTATAGCTCCCATAAAGAAGTAACTGCTTCCAACGGATTCCATTCAGCCATTGCATTATTTAATGCAGTTATTAAAAATAAAAATTCGAAAAGTATAATAAAACAAGGAAGGCTGAAATATGGTTAGAGCATTGGGACCACCCAGAGAGGATATAAAGCGGAAGGAATAATCTGGTGCCTTGGTGGACACAGCTACCGGCCTACACCTTCCCACTAATGCTCCTCCGACATATAAAAATGCCCATTCTCTTATAAATATGACAATAAATAGAAGTTATGGCGGATTTTTCGAACCTGATTAGTGCCAGCCTTCAGGGCCGCATATTTCTACAGCTCTGTCAGCCCCGGGTCGAGTATAATTAAATATATCTCTACAAATATAGAAATTTATCTAGACGGTGTTTATCCTTCCCTGGGGGGTTATCTCAATGCAGTAGGAGGAATTTGTCCTACAAAAGAGGCTGTTATTTAGTGAAAGTAACTAAGCTCTAACACACAAATTTATGTTAAGAGGCCTATGAGAGGTTTTAATATGATATATATAACCTCCTCACCGGTCTCGAAATGCTAAACCATTTAGCCCAACTAATCCTATAAAATGGAGTCGAATATAAATCGTAGAATACAACGAGCAAAATGGCTTTTAATAGAGCTTTGTCAACACCGGCCACTGCTTCTTCACTCATATTTTAAGGGCTATTTGATCTTGTGGACAGGGAAGGAGCTTATTAATGCTGCGTTTTTCTTTTTAAATATTTTGACCGGTGCATCCGAGTATAAGCAGCTTTAGAAAGGGTGTCCAAATTGAATAAAATTTTTTTGAAGGATTAACGAGGCGAGGTGATCCCCAAAGCTTCGAAACATTCCGAAGTAAATTATCGGATTTGGGAAACAAACGATAAAAATAGAAACTTGTGGGGAGTATATTAGAATTTGTGTATTTCCTTAATTTTTAGAGTCATTGTAAAAGCGAAATTGTGATATTATAAATGTAAAACTAAATGACATTCCTTCATCTTCTTTTTCAAATTCTGAGGGTTCAAGAATTTACTGACTTCACCCCCTGACCATTTTATACTCTTTTAAGATATATCTATAAAATTTCCATATGAATACAAACTTTTTATCCTTTAGCCCTGAGAATGTTTAATTAATGGTGAAATTACATAAGTAAGTATTAGTCATTATTCCACATTCAAATTCCATTGTTAGCCTATTATTACGGATTGTTAAGGATCCCATTTATATAATTATTTTTCTGCACAAAATATATAAATACATTACGATATATTATTACTCCGTAGCTCTACAGCCCGGAGTTAGTCTTCGCTTTCTGAACAATTATCATTCATGTACAGTGATACCTCGAGATACGAGTTCAATTCGTTCCTTAATCTTGCTCGTATGTCAGTTTGCTCGTATCTCAAAGCAATTTTCATCATTGAAATTAATTGAAATGTCATTAATTCGTTCCAGCCCCAAAAATGCTAATTGTTTTTGTTACGTGTTTTTTAATAAGAAAAATATGTTTATAAATGGCAAATATTGACTGGCTTTAAACGAGTCTTCCAATGCCTCGCCTGTGGAAGTGCGCGGGGTCTGATTCAGCAAATCGCCCGTGCCTTCTTGCATATGATGCCCGTGTGTTAAGGTATCGCCTTTAAGCTGCTTTGCCGTCACCCAAACCATCAGCAGTTTCTCCATCTTTTCATGGTGAGAGCACCGGAGCTTAGAAATTATTGTAACGCCCTTAGCTGGAGTTATACCCTCTATTGACTCCTTCTGTTTAAGCACAGTGCATATCGTTGAAGTACTAAGCCCGTACTGCCTCGCCAAGTCGGCTACTTGCACAGCTTGCTCATTTTTTCTATGATTTCACGCTTTAATCCAATAGACATCATCTTCTTCTGAGCACTGACCTTTCCACACACTTACTTCGGACTCAGTTATAAAAAGAAATGTGATAAAGTATGTAAATGCACAAAAAGCGCAAAGCCCTAGAAAAACTTAGCAAAGATGCATCGACAGCGAGGTAAACAATCACACTGGGGGAATAATTGGGATAATGCGCGAGATGCGCAATAAAAAAGCGGAAGCAGGCCGTTGCAACCATTCGCTCGCTCGACAGCTCGTATCTCAAATAACTCGTATGCTAAGGCACTCGTATCTCGAGGTACCACTGTATTCCTATCCTTGCCTTATTCTTCCACTTTGTTACTTCCAGCCGTTTGCCATAATCCGTCCATCTTCTCCCAGGTCTTCCTCATCTTCTGGCCCCATAAATTCTGATTTGGAACATCTTTTTTTGTATTCTGTAACCTAGTATTCTTAGGCGGTGCCTCAATCATGCGATTAGATGGATTTTGTAAATCTCACAAAGTCTTAGAACTCGTTATTTGTTATCATCATCCATTCTTGAAGTACTTATTCGAACAAGGTGCCAATATTTTTGTTATTATTTTCCTCTCGAAGGCACTTGATGTATTTATTGTGGTGGCTTCAAGAATTTTTATTTGTATTTTCTATAGCACTACAGCTCATGAAGACTCTTGGGTTCAGCATGTGGAATTAACTATGCTATTTCTGGGACAAAAGTTATGCCTCGAGGTTATTTGTCCTAGATTTAGCTGAACTGCCAGATTTTCTCACTATTAAGGGTATCCATTATAGAGATCGGGTGAGCCACAAGAGGTTCTCCAGATTCCGAAGGTTCGATCCCCAGCTGTTACCAGATCAAGTAAATTATATGCAAATCCAATCAAATCCGCTGTAGGATTTGAACTCAGGAATTTCGGCACGGCAATTCAGCGCTCTACCACTGAGCTAAGTATATGAAATAATAGGTCTAATTAAAGTTATGTAACCTTATATAACTTTACTTTTTTTTTTTGCTTTGATAATAATAATGACTTAAAATATGTTAAACAAAAAAAAAAGAAAGTAAGTTTGCAAAAACTGCGCGCTTAGCGCCGATAATATTGTTTGCACTTTTTTATCGTTTCAAATACTTTTTGTTATCATTACAAAATTCTGAACTCAGTTAGGTAAAAGTATTATAGTTTTCAAAAACATGTCCATCCACAGAATTAAGAATATGTATGACTCTTAAATATTTATACATCATACTCTACTATACAAACATTTAAAAAAGCTCATGTGATGTTGCCCTCTCCTATACTCTCTACAGTCCCTGGCCATATTAATGTGACCACTGGATAGATTCGTTCTTGTTACATGTTTGCATTATCTTTTTGTATTACGCATACAAATCTACAATGTAAATCGAGTTTAAATATTAGTTTTATGGGTAAGTTAGTTATCTGTTAATAATATGAAATTGAAAAAAATAGTTTCGAAAATAAATCTTTATTTTTTTAAAATATTTGGTGGTGGCACCCTATTTACACCCTATTTTACATATTGATGAAAAAAAAAACTAGAAAACTAAAATCAAAATAGTTAAAATATATGATACAAATAATAAATCAATAATAAACTTACCGAATCCGACTTGTATTTAATGAAAAAGAAACAATAAATCCACAAAAATTTCAAACAAAAATTATGCAGGTCGTCACTCGTAAAACAAAATGACTGTACTAAAACCATTGCTGCCATTACTAAAAAAAAAATACTTTAAAAAACTTATAACAGTATTGCCATTACTTAAAACAGAAGACACTCGAAAGTATATAAAAAAATTAGGAAAAAACAAAAAGAAAATTATCTTTCTTGGTGGTCACATTAATATGGCCAGGGACTGTATGTTTATTCTAGTAAAATGAAAGCCAATCCACTTTACAACCCGAAAAGAATGGGAACCATATGAAGTGCCCTTGGAAGTGAATTGTTAGTTGATAGAGAGGTTTCTTCTGCAATTTTTTTCGAATTGTAGATAATTGATTTCCCTTATTATAAATGTTATAAAATCTTGAGCATAAGCTATGTATTATTCGTGGTTAGTTATGTAAATTTAATTTACTGACGAGCTGACGATACAGTCGAAGGCTCTACGACATTACAATAAAAGGAAACGAATTAGATGTCGATTCTTATCACAGATTGTATTGTTCCTGAGGGCGGGGTGGGTGGAACAATCAAAATACATCACCTGATTGGCCGACACCTTGTGACAAGCAATCAGTAAACAGTAGGTATCGCTGGATCTACTTCATTACCAGGCGTCACTCCTCCATCTCTTCCAGGTTTACCATGCTAATGATCCTCGCACATCGCCTCCTGATAATCTGACTCCAGCTGGAAGTGTAACAGATGATGGAGCTACCTCATAAGTCATGGCTACCGATCGATGTTAGTAAGTATTGCGTAGCGATGCTTTAAAGGAAATAGCTATAAGATGTGGTTCGACTCCCGCTAGGATAATCCTATATCATTTGCGTTGCACGTGGATCCGAACCGAGATAACATTATTCACTGAGGGTTCCTCTCACACTGGGGATACAGGTGTTTCAGTGAACGGTTTATTGTTGTAGCGTGCCCAAAGGAATAAGATCGAGTCGTCCGGAAAATTACGCAGGATTTTGTGTTTTCTTTAAAATGCCGCTCCAAACCGCAAACTGTTTATATAAGGAAGAAATATTTGGAGGTGCAGTCAATAAAATTTTATTTTAATTTTATTGACTGCAACCCCAACTATTTCTTCCTTATATTAGAAGTTACAGTCAACCAATTCTTCTCTAACGTAAACTGTTTATTTTTATTTTATTTTATTTTATTTTTTATTTATTTTTTTCTTTTTTAAACTACCGAGAAGTGCCTTGGATAGCTCAATTGGCAGAGCGATGTCACGGTGAGACAAAGGTTCCGGGTTCAAATCCCGGTCGAGGGCCTATCTTTTCTCTTTAAAAAATAAAAATATTTATAACTCATAAAAAATGACCAATAATTATAAAAAATTATAAATAATAATATGACGAAAGTCAATAAGATCCTCAATTAAAATTAATGTTCAAAGAACTTCGTTCTAGTGTATTCATCGCAAAAATGGCGGGAGCACACTGGAGCTTTAGGATCTAAAAGAGAGAAGGTTTGTCCTCGACCGAGAAGTGCCTTGGATAGCTCAATTGGCAGAGCGATGTCACGGTGAGACAAAGGTTCCGGGTTCAAATCCCGGTCGAGGGCCTATCTTTTCTCTTTAAAAAATAAAAATATTTATAACTCATAAAAAATGACCAATAATTATAAAAAATTGTAAACTGTTTATGTTTGTTGGACTTTTGACTTTTATTCGAAGTAAACACTTGTTAATCCTCTTTCAGTTTGTTTAACTCTTTAACATTATGCTACTTGAAAATAATTCAGTCTACTATGATGTCAAAGACTGATTTTCGCATAATGTTGTTTTATGAGTCCAAACTCGGTGAAGGCAGTATAAGTGAGTGTGTCCTTAACAGTGGTTTCAAAAATTTCAAGAGGAATTCATGAGCTTTGAAGACAAATAAGGGTGTAGTAGAAGTTTCGCCCTTGATGATGATGTTCTCCGAGCTCTGGTGGAAGAAAATGCAGGAAAACTGTTCGAGAGCTGGCAGGAAAACTCGAATTCAGCACATTTACCTTCATTTACTACATATCTTAATGCGATTTGGAAGGTGAAAAAGCTTAAAAGTTGGCAGAAATTCTTCCACGGCTTTCTTCTTCTTCAAGGCTCAAGCCTCCTTCTCCAAACCTCTGGAACCACCGATGAAGAGTGCACTTCCTTATCCAGACTTTGTTGATATTTCTGGCCAATTGGGCTCCTTTCCAGCTGAGTTTGAACTTTTAAAACTCACGCTTTGACATCTTAGTTTATACCGAATTATTTTCAAATAGCAAAATGTTACAGAGTTCAATAAACGTTTTGTTGGAAAGAGGATTAATCAGTGATTACATTTATAAAAGTCAAAAGTCCAACGAACTTACTATTCGGCGGGGTATTTTAAAGAAAACATAAAATCCTGCATTATTTTACGGCCAGTCCAATACATGAAGACTCCCTGTACTAAACGGGGTAACTTTTTTTCTTTAGTGTTCTGGAGAGCAAAACTAATCTCGGAATCAGCATCTTTAATTATACTAAAATCAATGCGGATCCTTGGACTTATCAATGTGACAATGAAGTTTGAGGGGTTTAAAGCCCAACTCGAGGATACAACCTTACCTCGTTCTTCCTAAATCACCGTTCGAAAGAACTAGTTTTTCCCATTCACAGACATAATTGTTCAGCTGTTCTGTGGCATTAGATTTAGTTTGTCTCTTCTTTTCACCACACCATCAATACATCTATCAGAAACCGTTGTGAAAAAACTCGAGTTACCTCGAGTTACCTTACTCGAGTTACCGACTTTTGTGAAAAAAATCGAGTTGCATTTGTTTTCCCCAGCAGTATTCATATACCATTTTCATGACGTTCATTTAACTCATGTCTAGAATAACGGAAATACATAATAGAACGAGCAAAATCATCTAAAGTAAATCGGCCACAAAAAGATCAGATGAAATAAGACCTATGCCGGCCTTAAGTGAAGTTGTTTAATTAAGCGTGGTTGCTCCTTTTATGTACGGATTTGTCTAAAATTCGTTTATATCTGACTGACGCTATCCATAGATCCGTAGACCAATACGCATGACAGATCAGAATGTCCTGTGATACTAACCAACTGAAAATGTACTCTCTATATTAACAGAACCTATTCGATATTGGAGAGATAACTGTGTAAGGAGTGTTTTTAAAACTGGTCAATGGTAGTTGTTTTTTTTGTATCTGGTGCTTCTTCCTTAACTTTGGCCACCACCTTCAGTAGTTACAGTTGAAAAAAATGTCTTAAGGATTACCTTTTATATTCATATTAGTATCTGGTATATGCGAAGACACCTTAACAGTAGGTATTGCAGCACGGCAACGGATTTGGATTACGAGGGGTGTCCGTAAAATAAGTTTCCCTATTTATTTTAAAGTGAAAAAAATGTTTTATTACCATTATATATTACATCATTAGAAATCTTGAACATTAAACTATTTTTCTACGTAGTCCCCGTTGACATCGATGCACTTCTGCATACGTGTCACCATTTTTTTGATGCCCTGGTCATAGAGGTCCGCCGCCGCGCTGTTGAAGAACTTCATGACCTCTTCTTCCAATTCCTCTCTTGTCCCAAAATTCGTTCCGCCTAGGTGTTTTTTCAGGCTTGGGAACAGATGGTAATCACTTGGGGCCAGATCGGGGCTGTAGGGTGGGTGTTGGATGATTTCTGTGCGCCCTTCTTTAAACTCTTTGCACCATTTGCGCACCATTTGGACACTCATGCATGTTTCACCATACACTTCCGTAAGTTGGGAATGAATTTCGGTCGCCGAATTGCCTTTAGCACACAAAAAACGGATCACGTATCTCACACCTGGCGGGGAAGCGATTGGGAGCTCTATCTTTCAAGGCTGTTAAGGCCGACCTGATGGTGGAAGCGAGTTGACCGGGGTTGGGATGTGGAGGGGGGAGTCCAAGCGACACGCTGGTGCCGCCTGAGGGACCTGCCGCAACTTGCACGGCCGTGCCACAACAGGGAAACTTATTTTACGGACACCCCTCGTACTTTGGAACATCAAAAAGAGCAAGAAAGGGAACTAATTTAGCACAATCTTCTTCTATTGCTATCGAGATTTTATGGTAATTCTTTTTCTTTCAATTCACTACTGTTAAATTCACCTTACGCTACTTGGGCTAATCGGACGAACGTACAGAGGGGGTCCTATACTTTGCCTATAATTAGGATAGGGATCTCTAACGAGTAACTAATACCGCACAGGCCCGGAAACACCATTTTACGTCCACTCTGAAGGACGGCATAGTCAAGGATTTGTTACTCCTTAAAAAATCCTTCGAAATATTCGCTACTTTTCCCTGGATATGGAGTTACCTCGTCTTACTTCATCAGAACGATACTTCATATATCACTTGTAGAAAAGGAACAAGTTCTCTTGTCCTACCTCCTTTTTGGTGATACTGCATGAAGTAGCTGAGGAATGTAAGAGTGTAATCAGAGTTTATATTTTTCCTGAAGGTGATTGGAGTGAACGATGATGATAGAGGAGTAAAGAGAAGAAGAGACGATAGGACGTGATAGTAATTGCACTTTTTGCGACGTCTCGGCTAACTGTACACCTTATTGCGTTGCGGCAGGTGTTTCCAGCGGCGTATTATCCGTGAAATTAATATATTATTGTGTATAATTTAATTTATTCCTCAATTAATCACAACAGTCTCTTAACACTGTACTCATACTGTAACCATGTACTCGTACTACTGAGTAACTTGCCTTCATTAAAATAACCTCCCATGTAGTGTTGTATAGCACCTCCAAGGTCACACGTTTACAACCCAATAGGTGGACTTTTTTGAGAAGGAATAGAAAATCCTTGATCATGCGGTCCTCTAGAGGGGACATAAAATAAAGCAGTGTCAGTTACTCGTAAAAGATCCCTATTCTAAAAACAATTTAAGACTCCTACTGTAGCGTCGTCTAAGTAACCTTTAGTGTCTTTAATTAAAAAAACAAACAAGTAATCTATTGGTTAAAATATCGCATAATCTAAGTTACTAATGACAAAGTTGTCTTTATGCTGTTAGAGTTTTATAATTAATTTCTAGCTAGGTTGAGTTTTAACAAAACCACACATTTTTAACAAACAACATGATCATTGTATTTCTATCCATACAAAGGATCAATTATTCTACTTTAATTTATACTTGCGGATTCCCAGCATCATTAAACTAATTTCTTTTCAAATAAAATATAACATGCAGGAGTAATAAAAATGCATAAATTCGTCTAAAAAATTATAACACTATTAGAATTTTATGTTTAAGTTTTCAGTAATAAAGCAATACTTCACAATTTTTCTAACCTAAATGAGCACTATTTTTTTTAAATTTTATTTCTATACATAAAACAGGATCGACGATTGTTGCTGTCTACCTCATTGGAAAACTTCCCTTCATTAAAGTAATATTCCTTTCAAAACCAACACTAAGTATATACAAATGCCTTAATAACAATCATAAAAGATTTTCTTTACGCTATAAGATGTCTTTTTTTTTTTAATACTTTATTGAATTATTACAATCTGCAACTTGTCGGAATAAGTAATAGTGCTAAGTAGGTATGCAATGATTCCATAAAAATAAAACAAAAATAACATAAACAAAAATAAAATAAATAAATGTAATAAAAATATATATATGCGGTATAAAAAAAAACAAAATAAATGCGAAAATGTGATAAAAATAAAGTCTAAAAATAAAATAATTGCTTACACTCATACCATAATTAATAAGAGGTCCTAACTCTTTTTCATTATTAAATCCAATCTTCTTTCTTCATTTTTTTTATCCCGATTAATTACTCATATCACCAACCTTACAATTTTAACTTCCTAAATCGGCCTTCGGGTAGAATCTCGACGTTCCTAGTCGAAATAGGTTGGTATTCTGTCTCATGGAGGTCTCATCATCTGAAATAACTAAACAGCCATAGGTAACCAATATTCATTGCTATAATACTCAAGAATATTAAGAATTTTTATGATCTACGATTTTATAAGTTTTTAATTATAAGAGTTTTATTTGGTTGTTGTTGTTTGTTTATTTAACGTTACTTTATACTGCTATGGCTAATCGGACGATGCTACAGTGGGAGCTCTAAATTTTGTCTATCCAGGTTTAATCGGGATAGGGATTTTTAAAAAGTACCTGACGTACAGGCTCGGGACCCCCGTTTAACGTCCCTTCCGAAGGACGGCGTAACTAAGGATTTTTTACTCCCTTAAAAAAATCCTAGGGCCACCTGCCGGAATTCGAACCCGCGATCTTGGGCTTATTAGTTTGTTACGCTAACCACTAGACCACAGGTGACCGTAAGTTTTATTTGGTTACTTTACCATAATTACCAGATTTCGTTTCTAATTGGTTATCATTTGGAAATCCGGAGACTTTGCAAAACTAAGCTCAATTTTTTATCCTTCTTTATGGACATAATTGTTAATAAATAATTGTCTGATACAGGTAAACCTTGATCTAAAGTAAGTCATGCGTTTTTAGATTTATAAATTCTTTAAGTTTATATACATCCTTAATTATTATTTTGTTATAGTTCTATTTTATTATTCATTTAATTTATTTAATTGTCTGATAAATGTTGTGAAAGAAACTGTTTTCAATGCCCTTCTTGAGTTAAAGTGTTATTACATATTGCTCAATGAAAATGTACAATAAAAAAAACAAAAGACTTCCCACGCCTTCCGCTTGTTCTGCTATAATGAAAAAGTTTTTAATTCCATGCGAGCTGCAAATAAGATGCATGTGTTGTTTCTTGCCACAAGCATAATATCGTTTCCTTCTGATCATGATTAACTCATGATTTTTTTTTTAATGTTTGAATTATAAAATTTAAAATCTTTAATGTTTAACAATAGTGAAGCGTAGTACGCCAAATGAATATGAAAATATGAAAAACAATTGATCCAAGATATAATTGGTTCCGAAACCTAATTTTTTTGGGGGGGGGGCTTGGAAACAGTACAGCCCCAAAGAACTGATTCCGATGATACCCTTGATTGGTTCATGCGATACAGGTTTTCTTGTCTTTCGTTGATTTTTTTTTTTAATAATAAATTTATACAGAGACAAGCTTAAGTGGAAAAGATCAGGGGAATGAGCATCATGAGATAGGGAGACAGAAATTAGTAATTAAAATAAAACAATTGAATATTACAAGAGAAGGATGTTTATATCAGTTTATAACCTGTTTTCAGTGGAAAACAAAAAAATCAAAACACATTTTTAGTTAGGGGAGAATGTGTCAAAAAACGGATTATGAGGGGCAAGGTAAGAGAAGTAAACCGTACCGGCGCAAGAAGAACCCCAATACGCGTATCTAAGTGGCTGTTCCAAAATTTCGGAAGTATAAACCTTTAAAAAAATATTTTATACTGATAAGTATAAACATCATACAGAAAGATGTAGGAAAACTATTTTAAAACTTTGCTCTGAGATTTCCTTAAAGCGAACTGAAGACAAGTTGGAAAAGTTTTTCTTTTTCTTAGCGGAAAGTAAAAAATAATTTTAGGAGGCATTAATATACACGAAGGAGTATGGTAGCTCAGTGGGAGAAAGCTCAGTTGCTATACAGAAGGTCCTAGATTCAAATCCGACAACGGCAGATAATTAGTTTGGTCTTTTGTCGTCCGTGGATGGATCCCATGAGATCTGGAGACCCTAGTGTACACCCAACCTCTATAAAATGGGTACTCTTCAAAAGAGAAAATTTAGCAGTTGAACATTATCTCTAACACTCCATTCCCAAAGATTATCATAGAAACATGAAAGTATCTACCACTTACAGAATCCAAGACTCTTCTTGTGTTGCAGTGATACTGGTTTATTTTAATAATCTAAATAATACAAATATATGTAAATCAAATTACTCCAATTTTTGCAAGCCAAAGGTTATCTCTATTGATGTAGACCAGCGGTTCCAAGCCTTTTTAGTTGTGCGGACTACCAATTTCGAAAGGAAACTTCTAGGTCCACTAAATAAACATAAATAAAAAATAAATGAGCCGTTTATTTTGAAAGTGGCCTAACTCCGTTATTTAATTTTTTGCCAGTTACCATGGTTACAAATACAACTTCACATTATATATCAGTGAAGCATTTCAGGTTGCTGATATTCCGAGCAAATACGATAAGTTTTTGACACATAAGTTTTCAGAATTAGTTCAATAACGAACCGTGCAGTTTGAAAGTGGCCTAACTCCATTTATTTTATACTTATATCAAGATATTTACTATTGATAATGTCTGAAAGCAGTGGTGAAGGGTCGGAAAGGTAATAATTTTATTGTGAATGAAATGAGACAAAAAGATTTTGTATCAACAAAATTATTAGAAGAAGCAATTTTTAAAAGGGTAAAGAATTCTGATGGAGAATCAGTAAACTGGTTACAAATATGCGTTTTGTTAGAAATGAACCGTATAAAATTTTCTATAAGACATCAATGAATGAGAATGAAAATTTGAAAGTCCTGAATTTATTACCACGTCGGGGTAGACCAAAAAAATTCGAAAACATTGTATTGAAACCACTCCATAAAAATATCAGACAAAATTACAACAGCAAAATTCAAGGACATGATTGATCTTTTGTGATATATACCACCGGAATATCATGATTTCTTCAAATCCCTTCACACGAGCAAAATGTAGATGAATAGTAAATTGTTTTGTAATAAATTTATGTTTGTAATTTTATATGTTCTTTAATTTATCATTTTTTAAATGATTAAAAAATGTTTTGAATCGCATAAATTGTGTTTCCGAAGTGTTTTAAAGATATGTAAAATAAATTGAATATTGTTTTTTTCAATTTGAAGCATCTTAAATTATGTTGAATCGACTTGGGTACCTTCAAATTTTATAATGAATTTGGTTGTTAATTTTGAAAGTGGCCTAACTCCATTCTTGATAAGAATACGCACATTATTCACTTAATAATTGTTACAATTTTAATAGCAACCATAAATTTAACACCCTTAGATACACTTAAACAATATGACTCATTAGTATCCTATATGTATATTTTTAAATTCATTGAAACGCAAACCCTTAAATATCTCCATTTGAAGATAACTGGAGGTAGACCACTTTCAAAATAAACGGCTCAAATACACAACACCAAGTGATACTCAAGTGACAAGTGATAGACAACCTGTGAGTGAATCAAATTGTTTTCAATCATTTTTTCACCTACTCTGTGCGATCCTTTGTTTGGGAACCACATATGTATACTGTTAAGACCATTTTATAAATCGAAATTTAACGGATTTCTTTTTTTTATCCATTTTTTTCAAAGAATAAGATATCTTATCTTCTTTTATTGCAACCGGTGGCACACGACTTCTACCTGGACAGGTCAGCCAAACCACAAGACACATCCCCGGCCTCCGGCCAGTCATTTATCTCAGGTGCCAGCTGATCCTCTATTTATTTTTTTCTTAAGCGATGTCGACGACCGATGGAAATCCGCGGAAAGCGAACGTTACACAATGGCTCAGGTGGTTGACGCAAGCAGATGCCTCCGCAGCTGGTCCCGGTATTGTCCTGGCGCGTGCCCCTAACGGTCGCCTCCCCTAGCTATTTAAAGAAAGCTACATTTAACCGCCCCCACCCTTCACTGATCTACCGCAAGTCTGAGTCAGCTGTCTGTCTTATCTGTCTTCGGGGAAGGGGGGAGATGGGGGTGTTATCTCACTTGGAAGATTTCAGATTTACTAGATTTGATGAAGGAATTTGATAACAAATTGTATATTGAGGTAGCTTCATGTATCTCATTTTGGTGGCATCACCTTAACGACATCGTCTCGGCTGCTGCCCTGGTTCTGAACTGGAAGGGCTTAAATTTATTTCGTTGTGGACCCTCTGAATGAATCACTACTCCCCACTCGGAGTAGAATAGGTTGATAGCTGATAAAAATCTATGCAATTAAGGAATTAAAAATCTACGAAATTGGGAAAAAGAAATACATGATAACTATGTCGAAATTTGATATGCTTCAAGACATCAGTTTTGAAAGAATGTCAGCTTGACAAGGTCACAGATCTTTCAGATTAAAACTGATTTACATAAAAGATATTTTGTGTTCATAAACTAAACTTCCCTTAATCCTACAATTTTCTTTCAACTAAGTTTTTTTTTAAATATCTCATTCATCAGATATGACTTCACACGGCATTCTCAACTCGGATTTTTTGATCAGATTTTTTTTTAATTGCATTAAAATTAAAACATTTTTTTCTGATAACTGAAACACTTATAAAAAGGCAAAAATCTTCGGAATAAGTTTATATAGATTTTCAAATTATTTTAAGATATAAAAATAAATAGCTAACTACTATTAGGTAAGCCCTAGAATCTGATTTACATTTTATTAATATTGACTGTGGTGATTAAATAGACAACTTTTGCAATTATACACTGAAAGTCAGTACAAAAAAAATATCATATTTCTGTGTTGCCACTGAAATAATTATTGAAGAGAACAAATTTTATAAAAGCGACGAGAAAGGCACTTCGATCAAATATGCTGGATGCGAAATTGCGCAGGTGAAAATGAAATAATAAATAAATAAATAATATATAAATTTAATTTTATACATATCATCCTTATTTTTTTTTATTGTTTTGTACCTCTTAATTTTATTTAAATAAATTATAAATCCATGTTGGAAACAACATTTTAATATGTGTTGACCAGACTTTTGTTAGTTTGGTGGTTACTTGGCACATGGTGGTGATTTTATGGTGTTTGGAATCTACAACATGAAATTGACTTTAATTTTTAATTTCTATATTTTTTTAGAATAAATAAATAACTGTTTTATCATATTGGAGTATTCTTAATTGAACAGGATATTAGATTTAATATTTGAGGACATCAAATCTTTTCTCTCCCCACTGAGCTTGTGTTTGGTTTTAGGGCTGCTATCGTCTGAGGTATTATATTTAGTTATACTTAATTTAGGGTTAGGTTGATTAAAAATAGATAGTTAATCACTAATCATAACGTATTCAAAAGTAAAAGTACCTCAACAACATTACAAAAAAATACGTTATTGGTAGGTATTTAAAATACGTTAGATAGATTATTACCAACCAATGGATAGTATTTTAAATTTTTTTTATATCTTAATTAATACATCAAAAATAAAAATTAAATTATGATTAATTCGATGGCAGCGCGCTCTATGGAAGTTGATCGGAACTACCAACGATTGACGGTATCTGTTGGGTGGAGCCGGAACTAAGAAGGGCCTAAGTGGCATCCTCCATTATTTTTAGTTATGTACTCTGTATAATGTAAATAATATACTTATATTATATTAAGTATTGAAAATTCAAAAATGCTTTCAATTATTTATAATTAACGTAATAATATTGCTGTCGTGGTAAACTCCAGTTTGTTGAATTCTCATTTTATAAAAGCATTGATGTAACATGACATATTATTTTATATCATACTTAATATGTCGATATGCAATAATATGCGAGATTTTATAGTCAAAGTGGTATGTTACTTACGATATTGACTCCGAAGGAAGGGTAGTTAGTACCCAATTACACGCTGAAATAGTGGTACTTCTTATTAAGTAATAGTTAATAATTTAATAGTAATAATTTATTGGTATTTGCTAGAAACGGTAGATCACGAAAGTTACTAAAATTATAATGTTGCCATACACAAATCAAGATCCTACTTATTAACTTAAAATCACCAATTTAAAAAATTGCAGATTTAGATAACTAAACTTTTAATTTTTCAGATTTCATTTAATTAATATTACTAAGTTGTAAGCAGTTGAAGTCTTAAGTTCATTCTTTTTATTTTTTTATTAATTTATAATCCATTTTTGAGCC
Organism: Arma custos; assembly: GCA_037127475.1. Taxonomy (NCBI): domain Eukaryota; kingdom Metazoa; phylum Arthropoda; class Insecta; order Hemiptera; family Pentatomidae; genus Arma; species Arma custos. The sequence goes on along the minus strand of CM073759.1, from coordinate 18,506,689 downwards.
ACAAAACAGCTTATTAGCGTGTTAGGTTTAAGGCCTCTCTGTATGTATAAGCACACATGAGCTTTCAATTTGAAGGAAACTTCCTTATAGTTATAAAAACAAGGACAGAAACAAAATAAGATAAAAGCATTCATTATTCTATTGAAACAAGAAGGATACAATGGCTAATCAGGATAAAAAATCAGGGGATTGTAAGAAAATTTCTTTCATCCATATAAGTGCAAATACGGTGGGTGTGGTAGGACTTCGTAACCCAGGTGTTATCGTATACGTCCCTCCTGATTATAATAAATGAAAAAAATGAAATGGTCCTTAAGCAGCCATGAGAGGCTTGTAAGGAAAGAATTATTTATTAATCAATAAAGAGTCAGCTTTCATTAACTCGATTTATAAATTCAAAAATTAGAAAATTAGAATTCAACGATTCCTGCTTCCGAGAATAATGACACCATTTCCACAAAATAAGTAATATTTTCAGATAAATCGTCTTAAATAAATACTTCCAAGAATTTATCAATGCAAATAACAATGTGAACATTCTTTAAGCTTTTTCTATAATTAATGAAGAAACAAGCTTTAATAGTTTAATGGGAAATTGAATCTCCTGAATAATACAAGAAATACAATATAGTCTCTAATGAATCAAACAAGTATCGGAAAAACGTTCGGTTTTCAAGCACGTATCAGCGTATGCAGGTGTTTTTACATACAAGCAAGATCATTTTGGCTATGCTGATGATGATTTTGATATGTGTTTTTAGGACAGATTTTACTCTATCCGAGCGGTTATTTTTGGAAAATGGTCCCCAGATGGGGATACCCCAGTGCATTAAAATCATGAAGCCATTGTGAAGAGACCTGCGCGCACCTGGAGGCTGAGGCCTGCACCCCAGGCCAGGTGTGCCCGGCCACTTAGGAAAATCAGGATAAGGCAGCCCGTGCGAGGCGGTTGTTAGCCACCCTCTGCTTCCGTCTTACCTCTATCGCTTTCCCTGGGGGAGTTATGGAGTATTAGGGCTGGCCTTCAATTAGGCTACCCTACGCCATTAAGAAGATAATAGGCGTTGTTGGAACATGATTAGTGGGACTGCTCGGATAAAATACAATATTATATTAATAAATGCAGAAAATGGTGGGTAACATAATTGGTTCCGTTTTGAAGGAGAGTTTATTATTAAGTATAACAACTTCATATATTCAAGTCATTTTTACTCAAAAATTAATCCTCATTTTTATACATTATTACATCTCCCAGTCATACTAACAGTTTCAGATTCATTTTCAAACATTTTACCACTAAGGAAGTTGTCCGAATTTCTGAGCAGATTGAAATCTGAATGAGACAAGTCTGACAAATAAGGTGGATGTAGGAGGACTTGGTAACACAGCTATTTAAGTTATATCACAGTCTATCTTTAAACATGAGGTTTGACTTTATCATGTTAGAGTGTATGTCCCTCCCGATTATCCAATGCAGGCTGTTTCTTATAAGTTTTTTTAACCATGCCAATATCCCTGCAGTACGATTTGGATGTGAAGGTTTTACCTGTGGTAAGAAAGAGTAATAAATCATTTATTTATCAATTTACTAGATTTATTTTATAATTCAGTCAGGAGCCTTAATTTCTCAAATCAGCGGTAAATTGTCCGTTCGTTAAAACACCCTTCCCTCACGCGGTGGTAATGTTTCTTGGTAATGCAGCTGGGGCTGCCGAATGTCCAAGATTATACACATAAAGAAATTATACGAAAATACCGTTTTTCCATTGTCACATTATTGAAAACAATAATCTACTAAACAATAATCGTTCAATTGTAGTGATAGTAAAAGAGAGGCTTGATAACAGCTCATTAGGATGAGTAAACAAACATATTGTAAACAAGAGTCCACTGATTCCACTTTACATTCTAGAAATAATTAAAACAGGCATTTTATATAGAAACGACACAATATCATTTATTATTTTTTATAACTATTGGTCAATTTTTTTTATTTTTAAATATTTTTATTTTTAAAGAGAAAAGATAAGCCCTCGGACGGGATTCGAACCCGGAACCTCTGTCTCTCCGTGGTAGTGCCCTACCATTTGAGGCACCATGGCCGCCTGCCGGTAGAGGACAAATCTTTTCTCTTATCCGATCATGTCCTCGTGTTTTCGCAATTTTTGCGATAAATACACTAAAACGAAAGTTCTTTGAACATTAATTTAATTTTAGGATCTTATTGACTTACGTCTTATTGCTATTTATAATTTTTTATAGTTATTGGTCAATTTTTTTTATTTTTAAATATTTATTTTTATTTTTAAAAGATCCTAAATTGAAATTGATGTTCAAAGAACTTTCGTTCTAGTGTATTCATCGCAAAAATTGCGAGATCACGAGGACATGGGATCGGATAAGAGAAAGGATTTGTCCTCTGCCGGCAGGTGGCCTTGGTGGCTCAAATGATAGGGCACTGTCACGGATAGACCGAGGTTCCGGGTTCAAATCCCGGCCGAGGGCCGATCTTTTCTCTTTAAAAATAAAAACATTTAAAAATAAAAAAAAAATGGCCAATAATTATAAAAAATAATAAATGATATTGTAATAACAGATAGGCTTTTCTCTTTAAAAATATCATTTATTGTTTACTCAAAAATATCCGAGTTTGGGTTAGTGGACGACTTGGTTACGTTGGGTGAGAACGCATATAAAACATTATATTATAATAACTATGTGAACAACATTAAGGGATTTTGTAAACATAATGTTTAGCAGAATATTTGGTCCGAAAAAGTATGAGAATATTGAAGCATTTAGATTACACAACGCGGATTGCAAGCAAACGTGAAAAAAATTGATCGTATCATGAAAGTTCAGATGGGCTTGCAAAGATGTTGGGCTTAGTAACGAACGTATTCCTAAAATGTTCAACTTCTATTAATGTTCGATGGGTAGACCAATGCCTAGGAGATAAGATTGCGTCAAAAGTGAGTTTACGGATATAGCTATGAGTAGTGACTATGGACTGGCGTTCTACTTGTGTTGAAACCACATTACACATTACATCTACTGCCAATCATTTCACAAACAATATTTAATTATCACGTTATTAAGTTCTAGATCAAGGAGAGAGAGAGAGTTGATGAATGACATTGGTGGGCTGATTACAATTTCATCACAAATGAGTGTTCAAGATTAAAAAAAGGAATTTACTGAATCACCATGAATAAAGTGAAAAACGTTCAATTTTACTGTTACATTTCTTTTTTCTGTTGTAATTATCTAGTTGCATAATTGTGCTATTATTTATTCCTGTATTCGCCTTCTGAAGCATACAAATGTCAACCACCAACCGGTCTCCGGTATCATTAATCATTGAAAATGGAATGTGGAGCATAAGGAGGAATATTATCCGGGGACACCCCATCCATGGCATTTATGTGCTCATATGTTTATGTAAATTTTTCTTCACGCCTGTTCTGTTCAACCTCATCCTCGCATTCATTCATATAAATAGTATGTCTATTGCTTCTTCAAATGTACAAGTATGTTCATTCTAATTGATAATAATTCGATTGAAGGCCATTAGCGTTAATAAGCTACCGGTATTTTCACAAATGCGTAATATTTATTTATCTTATTAATTAATACAGGGAAGGTGATATATGAGGAAGGTGAGGGGAAAATATGTATGTTCATTATGTTTATTTGTTAAGCAGTATGTAGTATTTGAAACATGAAAGATTATGGAGGAATATTTTTGCAATTATATTATTATCGATTATCATTATCCCAACAACTGCAAATTAAGATTTTAAATATGATTTTTGGACTAAGTTAAAAACAATAGAATTTTAATATGCATTATAAATTTCTCTAATCCACGTTAAAGTTATGAATATTTTTGACACTACTAACACTAAAGATTCTCAACCCTTACATACTTTCCCTTCCTTCAATCCTATCTCACAAATTGAATTTTCCAAGTAAACCATAATAATGTCTATTCATCCCTCTTTTCCCAATCTTCTGGTGTTCCTCAAGGTAGTATCCTTGGCCCAATCCCTTATAAAGTTTATACAGCTGACATCCCGACTCATCCTAATACTATCTTTACCACGTATGCTGATGATACATGTATATTGTCAGTCAACACCAATCCAGTTATTCCATCCCAAACCCTCCAATCCCATATCACTGGTTTTGAAGAATGGTGTAAAAACTGGAGAATTAAAATAAATTCTCAAAAATTGCATTACGTCGTATACCAATGACTTCCTGCCCTTCAGTATCCTTTAATAATATCCCACTGGTGCCTATAGAACAGATCCGATACTTTGGACAATATTGATTTCGCATCTCAACAACAACTGATCGACAAACTATTAACCTGGAATCTTCATACAAGACTGAAAAGACAAGAAACCGTTCGACGTTTTAGGCTACTTCAAAACTTACTAGACAAACGCTCTAAGCTCCCAATTAACTACAAAAGATTCATCTACATAACCATCATACGACCTATTTGAAATTACGGAGTAGAGCTTGGGGCTCCACTAATTCATCGAATTCCTCTCGTATCCAATCCCTACAATCCAAAATCCTTCGTAAAACCCTCAATGCTTCTTATTTTGTTCAGAATAAAGTCATCCACAATGTCCCATTTGTTGCTGATTTGTCTCGAACCCGCTATCTAGCCTTTCATAACAAACTTCATTCCCAGTCAAACCCTCTTCAACCCCGTTTCAAACCTAGCTTGCTCTTCACTTCCCAATAAACCTCCTAGGCGTCTGAAAAGAAGATGGCCACTTGACCTTCTTAGTTGAAATTGTGATTTGAGTACTACCAGTGGGTAGTTTCTCTACTTGTCATTATCTCATGTCATTATGCATCACTTGGCCTATTTACTTGTTGTATTTAATTTTTAAAAAATTCATCTTATCTTATCCTACATGTTTGAAAGAAGTGAATTTAGGTGCAAAGTGGAAGGGGACGATGAAAGACTAGAGAAGGTTGGACAGAAGATAAGAGAAAATATGCATGAAGGATAGAAGGAGATAGAGAAAATTCAAGCAGAGGAAAGAAAATAAATAAATTTGTTGCATGATCCTATGTGGTCAATATAAAAAATGAAAGAAAGACTTATGCTGGCTTGGTTTACGAAATATTCCTAGAACTAAATTTTCTACTTCTCTGAACATGAACGATGGTTACAAAACATTCCAATTATGTTAGCATCTTAAAATCATTCTTCTATTTACCCCCTTCAGCATCAACTAGAACAGCTTAGGCAGATAAATTATTTAACATGTTAAAAGCTGTGGACCCTGTGGAACCTGAGGACCCTACTCACGCACGCCAAGCCTCCATAAAATGGGTATCGTAATTGTGGGAAATCCTGGAAGTTGAACGTGATCTAGAACGTATCACCTCTGCACAATCATAGCTCTAGTCAACGTGGGTTGTCGTGGTACAGTACTTTTTTATCATCAAAGATCATGAATTTGAAATCGCCTTGGATCCAGGTAGCATAATATTTTTAATTTATTAAAGACAACTTAACGCGAAAAGCGATTTTTAACTAGAAAACTGTTGGTTTGAGCCCCTTTGCTAAGTTTTAATGACTCTCTTTTCAACATTTTTGAAAGTTTTCAGGATTGATGACGATCTTCAATGAACCCAAGTATTAAACCAAATCCTACAGGTCATATCAAGATCATCGCATTACACACGCTATCCATCGTATCCATACTTCTCGCCACTATCTCTATAAGTCGCGGAGTTGGACAATCAATAATTGCTTATCATTGATCAACTTGTTCCTTTCCGACATTGAGCCTCCTAATGAGTCCGCTGTGTCGGAATAATCAACGTCCACGCTTTCCGGCCTTAATTGGATCTGTTGTTGAAGGAGTACGGACAATCATTGTCATTGCAGGTTGTCCTCATGTTAAAAAGTCACTATGTCAATGGTATAATAGAGTGGAAAAAGAATGTTGGGCGTGTTTGTAATGTTTTAATCCAATGATCTTTCGATCTGCGAGAGATTGGATTTGATTCGTACCAATGCATTTTTATATATTATGATTTATGAAAATTTCTTCGATTTCAAAAACAAAAATAAAAACTTTTTTTTTTAATGATAATTGTTGACCTTGATAATATATGTGGAAGAAAGTGGTCCGGGTAGAGGTCAATGAATTTCTCGTACTTTGTAGGTCTTCTTCAGGGCTGTGAGGGGGGGGGAGGGAAATTTTTGCTTCGACGTTAAACAGTATGTGTTTCAAGATATTATTAGGACCTAACAACCCCCAGCCACCCTCCCTCCCCACAGCCCTGAAGAAGACCTTAAAAAAGTAGGTCGAAACGTTGGCAAGTCAATAAAGTTTTCCTCCAATTCTTCGAGAAATTCATTGTGACCTCTACCCGGACCACTTTCTTCCACACGAAAATAAAAACCCTTTCCTCAATTTATTAAGATTCTAGCAAATTAAGTGTATTAAAAAAAATAATTGAAATTCACAATTGTATTACAACAATACAATAAGTAGGTAAATTTTATTAATGATAAGTTATGGCTGGGATAAAGGCAATTAGAGAAACTAATCAGTGGTAGTAATCAAATAACAAATTCAACTTGGAAGGTAACGAGACTACATTCTTTCCAGACGCCTCGGAGGATTATCGGGAATTGGGGAGGTGGAGAAGTTTGAAACTAGTGTGTTAAGTGAAAATAAAGTTTATCATGAAAGGGCTGATATCCGATTCGGGCTAAATAAGCAACAAATGGGACATTGAAGTCATTATGTATGACTTAGTTTACCTAACTTTGTTAAGAATAGAGAATTTGATAGGGATAGGGATTAGATTATTTGTACACAAACAATTATGTGTTACTTATACCATTTGAAAGATCATTTAATCCTTTTTCATAATCAGTCTTACTTTTTCTTATGAAAGGGAAGCAGCGTTTTAAAAATAAATAAGAATAAAATTATGTCTTCCGCAGAAATTCGTATAATTTTTCTCTAAGAATTTAAACTTGGCCATAGCGTGACAGAGGCGTTCCGAAACATTAATATTGTTTACGGTGAAGATAAAGTGAGCGAAACAACAATCTTCTGTTGGTTTGAAAAATTTCGGTCTGGGGATTATAACCTTACCAACCAAGAACGTGGTAGGCCGAAGACTAAGATGGGCAACGACAAGTTGAAAGAGCTTGTCGAAGCGGGTCCTTCGCAAACCAATCGTGAATTAAGTTCACAACTTGGAGCAAGTGCCATGACTGTTTCCAGGCACCTTAAGGAGCTTGGTAAGACAAAAATGCTGGAAATATGAGTACCACATGAATTATCCGAGACCCAGCTGCTCACCCAAACAGAAAGGAGCCTTTTTTGGATGTTAAGGACCTGCGATGAAAAGTGGGTGTTATACGATAACCGCAGGAGATCTGGACAGTGGTTAGATAAAAATGAAAAACCTCAACATATGTCTAAACCAAAGCTTCATTGGCAAAATTGGCAGAACAAAGGAATACAAATTCTTGGAGATTGGATGAACCATTTAGAGTTTGCGGATGATCAAGTACTAATAGGAAAATGCAAAGAAAAAATCTTAAAAATGGCAAAACAACTGATATCAGCAGGAGAACACAAAGGGCTCAAAATAAACTATAAGAAGTGTAAATATGTAACAGTAAAGCTTGACGGAGATTTAATCATAGGAGAGCATCTTATAGAGAAAGTAGAATCATTTCTATACCTCGGGCATCTTATTTCTATTAAAGGGCAATTAGAAGAAATAAACAAGCGATGTACTCAAATTGGTCTTATAATAGTCATGTATATGAATCTTTTGTAATTACTTGAGAGCTTAGAGTGTTTGTCTGTGGTCTGAAAGGGCAAATCTTATTTTAAAATATATTTTTAAGTGACAAACACCCTTTTTTTTATATTAACACTTTATTGAAATATTACAATCTGCCACTTGTGGGCAATAAGTAATAGTGCTGTGTAGCTTACAGTCATTCCATAACAAAACAATAATATAAACAAAATAAAATAAATAAATATATATATGCGGAAAAATATATACATGCGGTAACAGAAAGAAATTAATGCGGAAATGATAATAAAATAAAGTAAAAAAAAAATATATAAAAAAATAATAATAATACTAATAATAAAAAAAAAAAAAATAAAATGTACACATTCATACCCTATTTACAATTTGCCTGGGGTCCCCGAACTGAGATTCTTCCCTAGGAATGAGGGCAAAGCAGGAGTCCGGGAAGCCCCAGCCCCCTTTCCCAGCCGCGTCACTGGCATTAAACGCCAATGGAAGCTGGGGACAAACACCCTTAGAAACAAAATACTGACTGCAACTATTGTCACCTAATCGCCTAAATCAAACGATAGGAACAGTTATAAAAGAATCATTATTCATTTATGCCTAATAATCCGCTAGTCATACACCCCCTAAAATATTAAATCTAGAATCATATAAAAATCAAATACGGTATGTTTTCTTGAAAAAATTAATACGACATGACATTTGTATATTGTAAATATTTATCACTGTTATTATTATAGTAGCCGTTTATAAATTATAAATATCTGTGTTAGTTATTTCTTTTATGACCCTTTACTTTATTTGTAGTATATGCTGAGCAGGTTTTATAGTTTTTCAACCTGCTGTGTACGGAACAGGAATTGGTATCCCTGCCCTAAGCCATTAGTTTTTTAACCATTTTATTGTTATTATGATTTTGCTCACTTTCAATACCTCACTGATCAATTTCTATATGTAAATGACATAATAAGACCTGGTAAAAAGTGAATATTAAAAAACAGTAACAGGTTTATTAAAGAAAAAAGTAACCAGTTTAGTTGTAACTAGTTCATTCAAAGTGAATGACTGTTCGGATCATGAATAACCAGTTCGGACATTCTACCTGTTCTGTTTACTAAAAAATCATTCATTAAATGGAATTATGGAACTTGAAGTGCTTTGTGCTGACGAAGGACATGAACTGAGAGCGTGTTCTAATCTTCTAGAGTCATTTATAATAAGAATAAATAATAATATATAAAATAAAAAATAAAAGTAAATTAATAAAAAATGTAATAGTTATTTCCTGGGAGCGGAGTATCTCTATAAAGCGCTATGTTGCTCAGCCAAAGGACTCGGATTCAAATCAACAGTAACTATAAAATTGGTACTCTAAATGATGAGGAAAACCATCAGGTTGAGTGAGAGGTAATTTCGGTCAAATCATCTCGCAGCACAAACGTTGAATTATAAACATTGCGGTCTCAACTATTTACCGGATAGTTAACCATGTAACACTTCGGTTTATTATTGGTGTGTCTGTGCATGTGATCAACAAATTTAAGCACAACAGGCAGTGATAATTAATTTGGAATGATTAAAACCTATAAAAAGCCAATGAATCTATCTCTATAAAAACACCAGATTGAAAATTATGTACTAGTGAATAAAAACACTATGAACATTAAAACTTGATACTAAAATTTATCTGTAGATACTAAGTTACATAATAGTATTTTTACTGAATTTTAGTGAAAAAATTTCTACTAAATGAAGAGTATACGATTATTTTATATTTATAAAACGTACCCTAATTTTATAAGGTACATATTTAAAAAATATGTTTTGGTTGTATTTATTTATTTCTTTGACGCGAAACAGCCCTGAAGGACTATGCGACTATGATGCAGCGTTTTTTTTTTTTGTTTATAGGTATTTTTGGTAATTTTTTATTTTCCTGTAACACTAAAACCCATGTAGGGTCTTGGGTTCAGTAACATGTAGAGACTGTTCTACTTCTCTCCGTTCACAACACCGGTTGTGCTGGAAGGTGATTTGCTCTAGATCACGAACAATGACCAGATTTTCTCCCCTTACTTTCGATACCCATTTTAAAATGTTAAATAAATCAGATTATATAAAAGTCTGCCAAGCAGTGGGATTTGAACCAAGGACCTCAGCGCTTTACGATTGAGCCAGTCCCCTCCCTATTCATATTTATACGTTCAATTATAATAATTTTTCAAGTATTTTTTTTACATTATTACTTTTAATAACTTTTTAACAATAATTACAGTTTGGTTTATTTGATTCATTCCCTCTTTAACTTATGGATGCCAAACTTGGAGCCTAAATAATGATACATCTAAATCCCTAGCAATCACTCAGCGTGCAATGGAGCGAAGTATGTTAAGGAAAAGTAGAAGGGAAAAAATAAAGAAGACAGAACTACGGAAGCTGACTGGTACGCGCGATATTCTCAGGACAGTATCTGATCTTAAATGGCAGTGGGCTGGACACATTGCAAGAATGGCACCAACACATTGGGCTAAGGCAACAACGGATTGGTATCCAATACACCGCACTAGGAGAAGAGGGAGACCAGCTACGAGATGGCGGGACGACATACAAAACTTCATAGGAGTATTATGGCACCGTTCTGCTTGGAACAGGCGTAGCTGGGGTAAATTGGGAGAGGCTTATGCCCAAAGAAGGGCCTTTTTTTCTTTTTAAAAAAAAACAAAAAAAAAACTTGTAAATAAAAACCATGTAAAAATTGTACATAGAAGAAAGAGGAAAAATAAAGCTTATTATTATTATTATTTGATTAATCCATTAAGCATATAAGACATATACCTCCGGGTAGGAAAAGTATTGTAATTATTTCCGTATATACATCTATTTATGTATTGTATGTATATATATATATATATATATATATATATATATATATATATATATATATATATATATATATATATATTGTAAATATTTTTTTAATATGAGTAATGGGGATTGGAAAAAAGAATATATATATATATATGACATTAAAATCGACTAATAGTTTAGATCCATTTAATGGTAAAGTTCTCATTTTCTTCTGCAGGTGTATCTTTTCAACAGTACACTTTAAAGTTAAAAATGTAGTATTTTTTTAAAATTATTTTTTCGAATACTTGTATGTGTTTACAGTTTCGCATCACACGCATTAGCTCACTGCATACGTTACAATTAATGATTATTTGCGATACTCCCTAAAAGCAAACAAGAAGGGGGAAGGGTGAAATATAAGGGACGACCTTCACATATCGAACGTTCAGGATAGGACAAAGCACCAGCCGGAAGCCCTGAGTCAAGTGCGGCTAGATCTGTTCTGCTGGGAACCAATGAGCCGACAGTTTACACGCGCCAACGAGGGTGGATGGGACAATACCGTGGGAGTTGGTCCTAGCATATTGAGCGGATCTCGCTGGTGGACGTCCAGCATCTGCCTCCCGCTCCCGTGGGACACCAGCGGCGTGTGCCCGATAAATCGCGGGTGCTGATAAATGAAAGCCATCAGCAACAGTGAATCGTATCGGGGATTTGGTGGGTGCACCACAAAAGAAAAAATAAATATAGTCACTAAGACTCTGTCTAGTATAACTTGCATGAGAACATGTGAACCGTACGAGTAACTTGTGAACCTGACACACCCAGAGACACATTACATATACTCGTACATATAATCTGCGCAAAAATGAATAGGGATGCCATTAATTTTGTTGTATTTACCTTACCCAGCATAATAATATTATTTGTATTAAATAAAGCATTAATATTTGAGCCGTTTATTTTGAAAGTGGCCTAACTCCGTTTTTCAATTTTTTGCCAGTTACCATGGTTACATATACATATTCACATTATATTAGTGAAGCATTTCAGGTTGCTGATATTCCGAGCAAATACGATAAGTTTTTGACACATAAGTTTTCAGAATTAGTTCAATAACTAAACCGTGTAGTTTGAAAGTGGCCTAACTCCATTTATTTTATACTTATATCAAGATATTTACTATTGATAATGTCTGAAAGCAGTGGTGAAGGGTCGGAAAGGTAATAATTTTATTGTAAATGAAATGAGACAAAAAGATTTTATATCAACAAAATTATTAGAAGAAGCAATTTTTAAAAGGGTAAAGAATTCTGATGGAGAATCAGTAAACTGGTTACAAATATGCGTTTTGTTAGAAATAAACCGTATAAAATTTTCTATAAGACATCAATGAATGAGAATGAAAATTTGAAAGTCCTGAATTTATTACCACGTCGGGGTGGACCAAGAAAATTCGAAAACATTGTATTGACACCACACTATAAAAATATCAGACAAATAACAACAGCAAAATTCAAGGACATGATTGACCTTTTGTGATATATAACACCGGAACATCATGATTTCTTCAAATCCCTTTCACACGAGCAAAATGTAGATTAATAGTAAATTGTTCTGTAATAAATTTATGTTTGTAATTTTATATGTTCTTTAATTAAAAAATGTTTTGAATCGCATAAATTGTGTTTCCGAAGTGTTTTAATAATATGTAAAATAAATTAAGGATTGTTTTTTCAATTTTCAATCTTAAATTATGTTGAATGAACTTGGGTACCTTCAAATTTTATAATGAATCTGGTTGTTAATTTTGAAAGTGGCCTAACTCCATTCTTGATAAGAAAACGCACATTATTCACTTAATAATTGTTACAATTTTAATAGCAACCATAAATTTAACACCCTTAGATACACTTAAGCAGTATGACTCATTAGTATCATATATGTATATTTTTAAATTCATTGAAACGCAAACCCTTAAATATCTCCATTTGAAGATAAATGGAGGTAGGCCACTTTCAAAATAAACGGCTCATTTATTAAAAATTGTAATATATTAAATATTCATGTAGTTATTAAATATATAATAATATAAATGCTGGGTAAAATACGAGTATATGTAAAGAAAACTGCGTCCCTAATATTCGAAAGTTTTCTTAATTTTGTATTTTCTGCGATAGCGTCACAGCCTTCTTGAACAACAGTTGTTATAAATAAAAGATACGAGAGGGGATAAGATAGTTTTATTGTACATTTACAGTGTATTAAGTACATTGAAACGTTTAGTTACATTTTTAAAGAAACAGGAAGTAAAGGCATTGAATGCCGTTTCTTTGGTTTTTTTTAGAGAAATAATTCCGTCTTTATTTCTATGTCCAAAGGCATAAAACATTATAAATTTATGTTAAGACCGTGGAAAAATTCCAATGAAAAGCCCTTAAGTCTCCAAACTATAACAGAAATTGAAATTATCTTTCCAATATTTCGCCCATTCAGGCATCATCAGGGTAGAAAGAGAATAACAGCAAAACAAAACATGAATAATCATTAGAATAATTATTCATTAGTTGCTTGGAGGTGGTGGGATGTTTCTTGGGTGCATTATTCATGTTTTGTTTTGCTGTTGTTCTCTTTCTACCCTGATGATGCCTGAATGGGCGAAATATCTGACTATTAATTTCCATTTCTGTTATAGTTTGGAGACTTTTTCCACGGTCTTAATGTAAGGTCTCTTTTTACTTTTCAATATTATTATAAATTTATAAAATATCATTATATAAATATACAATAAAAAATTAGCAATATCCTTATTTATTTTTGCGCAGTATGTATGTATTAAAGGTAGGCTATAATTCATACGTATATAACAAATATTAATAAAGCTTTTATTAATTTTCTGTTGTCATATAGCTCTCCAAAAAATTTAATTGGCAAATAGTTCTTTTTATTATTTAAAATTTTGTTTAAGTATTGATATTAGTAAATAAATTGTATTCAAGGCAAACACTTTTTTCGACAATAAACCAGTCCTGCTGAATTAATTAGACCCATCGAGTTAGCTACAAATGATTAAATGAGAATTGAACAATGTCTATATCCATTATATCAGGGTGATAATGTTTGAATATTGCTAAAAGCGTTTGCTATGAATCAATAATTTAACAAAAAAAAATAAGTTATTTCAGCGAGTTTAATCCACCTGTAGCATATACATTATTTAGTCTCTTAACAGCTATGGATGGACCTGTTGGTATCTGGAAAACCTACTAAGGCTCACCTAGCCTCTATAAAATAGGTTGTCTTAATGGGGGAGAACCTGGTGGTTGAGCGGGATTGCGGACAACCTCCACCATATCCGTTTTCTTAGGAATAGTACAATATTAAAACCATTAAAACTCACCATTAAAATTCGTTCTAGTATAACCTGTAGGAGAACCTGTTTTCATGCTTATGTTGAAGCTCAATGAGGGTTTAAATAAATTTTAAAAAAGTATCTATTCTTTGCCTTTCGAATCATCCTAATGACTCAGTTATAGCAAGTAAAACATATCTAATTTAAAATAAGTTTTATGTCCTGGTGCTCAGTATAGGGTAATCAAATAAACCAATATGTTACATGAGAAATAAATAAAAAAATTTGGAAAATTATTCGATTTAGGGTATTAAAAATGGGTTTTTAATCTTAACTTAATTATTGAAAAATGGGAATGATAATGGGAAATCAACAATTGACAAAATATTCAATTATAAAATTTAATTTCAATTTGCGTATATAATTATATGTATATAATTGCGACATACATAATTAATACAATCATTTAGATGATGAAAGCATATTAAAAAGTAAGAGCAATATTAGAGACAATAAATTGTTTGTTTATGATTATATATTGATGTATTTTATATATCATTGATGTATTTTATCATTATACAAACTCTAGCCTAACCCTTGACTTATGTCCGGGTTGGTTCATTCTCTGGTAGAAACCGAGAAAAAGAACAAGATAATAATAATAATAATAATTCCATAATGTCTTTATTTATTCTGGGACAAGTCCCTTTAGAATAACAATACAGTTGTTGTAAGCTATTATGCCTTAGAGTATAAAAATAATTAAATATATTATTATATATCAAAATTAAAATTAATACACACTGATAAAAGGATTTGATAGTCTTTGAAGAGATTTGTTATTAGTAAAAAAATCGTTTTTAATTATTTAATTTTATTTAAAGTTAATGAACATTAAAACATTTACGATGAAGTAAATAAATGCATTTACATTAATACACAGATCAAAACACCCAAATACCGCGGAACACTTGCAGGAATAAGTGAGAATATAAATGCTACACGGTGAGCTGACTGGGGGCCGCCATATTGGCCTAGGCTGCTCTGTCATGCGCCTTTAACTTTACCCCTTCCCCAGCTGTAACACGACATGCTGATAGATGGGCGAAAATTTTTGGGTCGATAGAATAAAAGTTTCATTTTAAAAACTTGAATCACTGGATCCCTCAATACAGCTAACACTGAACAATATTCGACTCAACAATTTATTGACCGGGGCTAGAGATAAAATCTAGATACAGTTTAGACATTTTAAAATTATTGTTTCGTTATTTTTTATTGGTTTGATACTTCATTACCTTTTTTTTTTCAAGCCGTTTAAAAATAAATAAATCAGAACTAGTTAAGGAGATCAAACATGCCCATCTTTAAATAAGCGTTTCTAAAAAGGCCCCTAACCACTGCCTTACCGAATCAAGGAACCTTACCTTTAAGCCAAGGAGGTATATGATGATGCGGTTTTGATGATGGTATACCGTAATACGACCTCTACTCATTTTTTTCTCTTAAGTCGAGACTAAGTTGTAGTGAGGGATATAATTTGTTAGCGCCTAACTGTCCGAGCGTTCGACAGCTGAAGCTGCCTAAAACAATGACCAGAGCGATTACTCCACCATAATTCACACCAAGCCCCGGTGTTTATCCTCGGTCATACCTTTGTAGCTTTTTTACCGCTAATGCGGGGTGGGTTTTAACACCTTGTTAGCCTCCTACAGCTGCCCGATCCAAGTATTTTTAGCCCCCTCCTCCCAAGAGTTACAAACAGCCCCGTTAGACTCCATTGTCTTTCCCCCGGGGAGGAAGCGATGGCTATTTCGGTCTTCTACATCTGCGTCTTCGGTTCAATCTCGACCCTCCCATCGGGGGTGGCACGAAGGGAAGTATGGTCGTATTGTTTGACACGTGCTTGATGTAAGCTTCAAGTATATATAAAGGCTGTTTTTATCAATCGGTAAAAATAAATCACTTGCGTAACGAATAAAATAATTTTATCAGTAGCCATTTACATTATAGTGAAATATCCTATAAATTGATAAAATGAACTAAAAAACTAGGAAAAAAATTAAATTCCATCGAATGACGAATCGCTCCATTGAACAAAACACCAATGTCACAACTCATAAAAACAAAATTTTTAAGTAGAGGTATTTGAAAGTTCCATGTGAATAAAAAAAAAAATTTAGGTATAGGTAAAGCAAAGCATTCCTGTTGTAATGATGGCATAAAAATTATTTTATTAACAATTAGAAAAAAATTTTTAAAAGCTTGAGACTTTTTTTATTTCAACTTAAGCCATTATTCCCATAACTCAAAATATGACTTTATTAAAAAAAAGAACATATATCTATAAGAACATGAACAAGGAGCGATATACTACACTCTGACTGTTTATTCAATCATTTAGACAAAAGTTGACCATCGGACAACAATATATAAATCTGCAGCCTTATGTGAATAAGTAATTAAGTCGAATTTTATTATAAAAAATAAGTTAGCTCTTTGAACTTGTGAAGGCGGAAATGTGTCATTCTCGTAATGAACAAGTGGCTAAGTCAGGCTTTACTAACTTAAAATGGATTGGTTATATTAAAAATATACTAAAAGCCAATGATTAGGAGAATCGGCTACATTCATTACAATTAAATCATTTCAGACCTCATTCGACCACATATTCACGAGGCTGCAGATATAGTTTTTACATAATTCTTACAAATGGTGAGTAAGTTAGCGTATTCATACAAATAAATTAATGAGAGGTTATCATTTTTTTTTACTTTTAGTGGTTGTCGGCTGATTTAATAAAGTAATTATAAAAATTTAAAAATAATATGTAGTTTTTAAATGGAAATATAATACTTTGACGAACATAAAGATATAGTAAATGTATAAACTTTGATATTGGGGATTAAGTCTCAATTGAAGTCCACATCAAATTCTAAGAGATTAAGAATCTTGGTGAATTTCAATTGGTGAAACTGATTGGTCTGATATTTTATAAATCCCTTACTCAAACACCTTTTTAACTTTTTTTCCAACGTTAATACACTAAAATGTCAAATCGAATAGGGTACGATTTTTGGCGAATATATTGGGAATTATATGAAATCTAATTCTCAAGTTATATCGGTAAAAATATCGATGTAATGCTTTTGCAAAACGCAAATCCCGCTGTTATTAATCTGAGCTTTCAGACATTATTTATCTCTAAAAGTATTTTTTTTTCAAATTTAACTACATAACAAATGTTCTAGCTAACTAAATTAGATATAAAATAAACAATTGTGCAGACTAAACATGTTAATAATTGAGTTGCCACGCTAAAGGTCCTGGGTTAATATCCCGCTGCCGGCAAGTCTTTATTAAATCTGTTACCAGCCGGAGATGGATCCGAAGGTATCTAAGACCCTTCAGGGGCTCACCCAGCCCCTATAAAGAGGGTACCCAAAATAAGGGGGGGGGGAATCTGGTGGTTGAGCGTGATCTAGGAAAATTCTCCTCCCTGCACAACCGTTGTTCTAGAACAGCACACTCACATAAACTGAACCTCAGATCCTTTAAAGGTTGCAGTGATAGAGCAGCTTATTTAGTAGAAGAACCTTGATTCTATCGTCCTTTGGAAGGGACGTAAAATAGGGCCCCGAGGGTGTACAATGTGCGGTAATTGTTTTAGATCCCTATCCTAATTATATGTAGAATGTCAAATTTTAGGACTCCCACTGTAGTATCGTCCAATTGGCCACAGCAGCATAAATTTTACCTCATATTGATACAACCATTAGCAGCAAAAACTGTTGTAAAAAATGATATTTTCTTGTAGGGGTAATACATTTGGGTAGAAACACGGACCGCAAGAGAACAACCCCTTGAGATGTAACAAGACAAGCCAGGATATTTTCTTTCATAATATTTTTTTGAAGGCAGATGCTTAAGCGGGAATTGTTATTAGTGTTGAATGTGAGCTCAGCCGCTGCACGTGGAGGAAGCGGGCTGGATCATCTCATCACCTGGTATTTCACTCTCCAAAGGGTTCTCATCATTAAATCAGTCTAGAAAGTTATTTATTAATAATTAATCATTAATTAATTGGTTGATTAGGTGTCACATCAATGTTAAGATGTGGTTTCGGAAGATAACAGAGGTTTAGTAGTGAAAAATTGATGTTTCTTAAATCAAAACCATCATTATTATGATTGAGTATGTAAATAATAATTCGCGACTAAGTGGCCTTATTCAGGGTTCTTTTTTTTTTTTTTTTTAAACTGTTAAGGAGTTGAAAACTCTACCAGAATGCGTTCGAAACCATCAATTTTTTTTTTGGGGGGTGCAGTAAAAAAAAAACACTGAATTAAGTAATAAACTTATAATTATGTGCCGACGTTTCGACCTACAGTGTAGGTCATCTTCAGCGCTATGAGAGAGAAACAAACAGAACAAAAAAATATAAAAATGTACAGTAAAAATAATATTGTGACAAGTAATGTAGAAAATTAAAATAGTGGCAGATATGAAAATGAAAGATAACGAATATTAAAAAAGTGACAGAATATAATAAAATTAAGATATAGACAGATTTAAAAAAATTAATGATAATGAAAAGAAATTAAAATAGTGACAGATATAATAAAATTAAGATAAAGACAGATATAACAAAATTAATGATAATGAAAAGAAAATGAAAATAATGACAGATATAATAAAGTAAGACAGATTTAATAAAATATAAGAAAATGAGCAGAAATGATAAATTATAAATAACGCATATAAAATAAAAAAACAGAAAATAAATGTACAGAAAGGATAGTAAAGTAAAAATAATATAAAGGAAAATCAAAAAGGAGGAGGTAAACCAAAGATACAAAATGAGAATATTTACATATACAAAAAAGGTTTGAACATGAAGAATAAAGAAAAACTAGTAAAATAAAGATATAAAATGTATGATAACGGACTTAAAGATGTTACATGTTACAGAAAAGTATGGAACTGTATGTACAATAACTAATGTGAATAATAGAAAAAGAATATTTTTCGGTGTGTGATTACACCCTCTTTTCCATACTAAAGCTGACGATTGTTTGTATTTTTGCAGAACATGAAAAAGAAAACGAATAAAATGTTAAAACTAGTGACTCAACTCGAATGCTGAACTGATACTCATTTTTTTAGTCATGAATCCTGAAGGTAGCTTTGTTGAATAATAGGGCTGATGTACCTAAGCCAAATCTCTACTATCCTCGCAGATATATTTAATAATTACCATAGAGTTGACAATCACAAAATATTACCAGATATAAATCATTTTACATCATCTTTTTATTAAGTGCGATTGGCACAGGGTGATTGTTGACAATGAATGATCAATCAATTGCTGATAGCATCAAACTTCCTGTTGATTTTAAACCTAATTCGCTGGGGACCAAGGCTGTATGAAATCATAAATTAAAATCGATTTCGAGACCACACAATACTATGTTAGGTCAAGGTTGACAGATCAAAATCGAAAACCATTAAGAGGTTAATAATATTAAATTATATCTTTTGAATCTGAATTAGTTTAGCATTAGCATATCATATAAGTCAAAATGCTTTCTAAATATAATTAGTTCAAGAAGAAATTGCAATCTTAAATGTTAAAATATTTGAACGGAAAATAGTAGACTGGATAATTCTAATGACGGATTGAATTGGTCAGGAGGTGTAGTCAAAGATAACACAAGCAGAACTTATTCTAACTTACAACTCACCACAGCCCCGCTATTTGGCTCCACTGAAGATGGCCTTCACCGTAGGCCGAAACGTTGGCTTAATTAAAAAATAAGTTCTGTTTATTTTGTGTTATCGTTGACTGCACCCTCTGACCAATTCAATCCGTCATTAAATTAAAATAAATACAAAGCAACCGAAAGTTGTAAAAAAATGAGAAAACATGAATTTTGATGATACTCAAATCTACTAAACTATGAAAATATTATATAGAATTTCCAAGTATATTTGAACCATTTCCAAGTCAAATGCGTCCTTTTACAAATCAAATGTTACCCTTTCCAAGTCAAAAGCAACCCTTTCCAATTCAAATGTAACCCTTTCCAAATGAGTTGAAACCCCTTCCAAAGCAAATGTAACCCTTTTCCATTTCAATTGTCACACTTGAAAATGTTTTGAAAATTTAACGTAATTTTAAACGAACAGTGTTATTTTACTTTCTCCTTAGGAATAAACTTTTTTTTTTTAAATGTGATAATGTTCAGTTCAGTTTAATTTTTTTCATTTTTTTTTATTATTCACTTCTTAAGACAAAAAAATCAACTTTTTATTTTAAATCTTTTCCTTAATTTTTTGTTATAATTGGCAAAATTTTGTTGAAGTGTTTATATTTGAAAATACATTTTATACAAGGTTAACATTTTTTCGACAATTAGACACATCAAGGCAGCGAAAATATAGTATTGACCAATGTCTATAGGTTCATAATATTTGTGTTATAATGTTAAGAGATTTCAATCAAACGTCTCTTAAGCTTCTATAATTGAATAATAAATATGAGCTTATTGTTTATTTCAATATAGCACAAATGGGTTCTAATCAAGCTGTAGAAGATATATTATTAAATCAGTTAACAGCCACGAATGAGACAAGTAGGATCTGTAAACCCTCCTAGGGCACGCCTAGACTCAATAAAATGGGCTATCTTATTGGGGGAGGTACTTGGTGATTGAACGTGATAGCGAAGAACCTCCTCCACAACCTTTGTTTTAGAATAATGTATATCTTCTGAGCTCAAGACACTTCATGGGTTGTAGTGGCACAGGTTATTATTTCTTTTGATCTGTATTGAAAATTCTTTAGCAAGAAATAACACAGGCCAACAAAAAAAACCTTTTTGAAAACTTTTTTAATTTTAATAGCTGATCTTGATAGATTTTTATGTGCTGAATCCAAATCTGCTCGTAGTTTTTATGTATCACCCTTAGTTTCCAAGCAAAATGTATTTTATTATATAGTCTAATACCCATTTACAGTATATAGGGAAATCAATGAAACACTGTAGAATCGTAAAAATGGTTTGTATTTACAGTAAAATACTTGGAATAGTAATTTTATGTGATGATACAAGGTTCACTTGTCAACTGGAATTGGTTTATATTTTCTTTCCCTTTTTTCCTTGAAGCTTCTTGTGTAGCTTTTCCTGCGATGAATAGCTTGCTGAACTTCCCGGTGAAGTGACCAACAGTAATCCCCCATCATGTTGGTATTCCAGCGGCCCTGGTAACGTTTTTCCATCACTTTAACGTCCTGGTGAAAACGCTCACCTTGCTCCTCACTAACATCTCCTAAATTTTCCGGGAAGTAATCGAGGTGGCTGCTCAAAAAGTGAACTTTCAGGCTCATCAAACATCCTAACTGTTCAAATTTTTTTAACATGTTAGCAACAATAGCCTTATATTCTGGGTCTTTTTCATTTCCCAAAAACTTGGTGACAACTTGCTTGAATGAAACCCATGCTTCCTTTTCATTTGAGGTCATTGTGGATTCAAAGTTAACGTCAAACATCATTTTTCTAATATCAGGCCCGGTAAAGACGCCTTCTTTCAGTTTAGCTTCTGAAAGGTGTGGAAACTTCTGACAGAGATATTTGAAACAAAGCCCATCTTTAGGCAAAGCCTTTACAAACTGTTTCATGAGACCTAACTTAATATGTAGTGGTGGTAGGAGCACGTTTTTTGGATCTACAAGGTTTTTGCGTAAAATGTTCTTCTCGCCAGGCTTTAAAGACTCCCTAGCAGGCCAGTTCTTTCTGCACCAATGTTGATTCCGAGCTCTACTGTCCCATTCACACAAGAAACATGGAAATTTGGTAAAAACCCCTTGCTGACCAAGGAGCATGCACGTAACTTTCAAATCACCACATATCATCCAACCGTGTGCAGAATAACCTATTTTATTTAACACTATTTCTAGATTTTCGTAACTCTCTTTCATATGTACAGAATGACCGACAGGTACAGAGGCATACATGTTACCGTTGTGTGCTAAAACTGCCTTCAAACTATTTTTGGATGAATCAATAAACAACCTCCAATCTTCTGTTTTGTATTCAATTCCAAACTCATTCATTAAACCATGAATGTCTGAGCAGTACACCAAATCACCCTCTTGTTCAAAATACTTCGAAAATTGTTGTTCTCTCTTCCTATACACATGAATGCTGGCTCCAGCCGCCAGCAAGTTCTTTTCTTTTAGCCTAGAGCCAAGCAGTTCAGCTTTTTCTTTTGTTAAGCCCAGATCCTTAACTAAGTCATTAAGCTCGACCTGAGTGAACAATTTAGGCTCTACATTTTCTGTAACACATTGGAATTCTTCATCGTGTTCATCTAACTCCGACTGTACATCAGAAAATACTTCTGTTTCAATAGAATTTAAGTCCTCTGGTGGTTCCGGGATTGGCAAATCTACACCGTGCCCTACTGGTCGGATGGCGGACGGAAGGTTAGGGTAGCTTATTACCTTCTTGTTCTTAGAGTTATGACCAGTAATATCTACACTGCAAAAGTAACAGTCATCGGAATGATTTTTTGGTTCCCTCCATATCATGGGAACAGCAAATTTAAAGTGTTTTTTCTCTTTTTTTGACCATTTCCTGAGGTCTTCAACACATACATAACATACCTTATGCGGTGCCCAAGGTTTATCCTGGTCTCCAAGTTTGGTTCCAAAGTATGCTAGATAAACCTTTTTCACAAAGTCTGTAATGTTTCTTTGGTGCTTTTTAATAACAAACTCACCACAAATATAACAAAAACTGTCAGCAGAGTTTTTACAGCCGCGATGAGACATTGCTCTGAGCACATGTACAGGAAACGTAAAAGTGAGGTTATGTTGAAAATAAACAAAACATCAGCTGTTTAGCATGTGTTTCAGCAGTGCTGCCAACATCATCTTTGTTCATTAGACCTATTTTTTCATGTTATCTTAACTATGAAAAAGCTGTTAAATTCTAAAAATATTTCTTTATTTCATGAATTTAACTATAAAATGTGAATAAATGGTGGGTGATACAACTTTTTAAGCATCATATTTGGATTCAGCAACCTAAACAACATAAGAATAAGGTATTTTCATTAAAAAAGTTTTTTCATCGTTGGCCTGTGTAATGTATAAAGAATTATAAATACCCCCATTATTTTATTTTAACAGTACCAAACTCATGAAAATGTACTCACCTCTCTCATGTGTATTACAATGTTTGATATACGAATAAATTCTGTAGGGTGTAGGCTACTGTACATCCACCAATCGCCAGAAGACCGAAGCATGATAGTGGAACACCTGACCCTATTCCATAAAACAATTAGGGTAAAGCTGATGGTTAAGCGTCAAAGACGATATAATCTGAGCGCAGCAAGAAGAGTTTCCAATGCATAGCCAATGCCTCCGCGGGGTGCCTCGATGATTGATGGGCCCGTCCAGGCGATACCAAGTATACTCCCCCTCCTCCACCTTTTAAGGACTGTTACCTACTCACCACAATCCTCCTTCCGGAACCGTCGAAGGAATTTCCTATCCCGTACAGAAATGAAAGCGCGGGGTCATGTATTAATCAGATCGGAGGGATAGATCCCCCTTGGACTTGTTACCGTCGCCAGCGAAAGGTGCCCTCGGGCGGTCAGGGACTGGGATGCGAGGTGGAATCCACGTTCTGTTGAGATAGGACGGTTCCCTCTTACAAGAGAAACACGCCTTCAGACATCATAAGGGGCCGGGTTGCACAAGAGGCCCTCGGGCGACAGCCGATCAGCATTAACATTGTTGTCATCGCCGGCCATTTATTGGGGAAATCACAACGGCCCTCAGGCCAATGAAAGGTCGCATTTCGTAATAACAATAAATAATAAAAACAATAAATAGCCTGACATTGATGGATTAATTACGAGACGTGACCCTAGGAGAGAGGGATCCTATGAAGCCATTATATCCCCGCAGTCCATCATTCCTAACTGTTTGTCGATCGAGTATTGAGTAACGTCATTAGTGAAAAAAATATAATAGTACATCAATATAGTTAGTTGCATTCGTTCTTAAACCATTGTTTAATTTCTTTAAATATATGAAGATTTAGTATAAAAGCGTGTTATAAATCTGACTCTAGATATATTGTTTTTGATAAAATTCGATTAAAGGTGGATTATTGACTCCAGTTTTGTAAAGCTTTTTTTTTTTAATTACACTAGGGTGACTTATTCAGGGTACTTTTGATGTTTTGTAAGTCTTAGGTTCGAATCTGGCTGCGGAAAATAATTGATTTAATCTGCTAAATAGGCACGGATTGACGCTGTAGGATCTATAGACCCTTCTGGGCCTCACCCGGCCTCTATAAAGTTATTACCTTTAATTGGGGGAAAGTGAGCGTGGTATCGGGCAAATCACCTCCCAGCACATCCGTTTCTTCGTAGGTAGTAGCGGTACAGTTTTTTTTATACATATACCAAAACCTGATCAACAATGAAATGCAACCGGAAATACAAAGAGAATAATGGCGGCAAATAGATGCTTTTTTGGGTTGCAAAAGCCCCTCAGAAGTAAAGCCTTATCCCGCACAAAAAAGATAAGAATATATTAAACTCTGATAAGGCCTGTACTGACATATGCTTCGGAGTGTTGGACTCTCACAAAGGCACAAGAGCTCGCTATCATGAGGTTTGAGCGAAAATCTATGGAGCAGTGTTTCATAATATCACGTGGAGGCAACGGTCGAACTTAGAAATAGCCGGACCATACAAAAGATGCCGACAGTATCAGGTTTTTTAACGTGAACAGGCTACGATGGGCAGGACATCGCCGTATGGCAACAGATGAAGTCCCTAAAAAACTACTTCAGGAAAAAGTGCATGGAACAAGAAGGGTTGGAAGACCGAGGCTCCGATGGGCGGATGGTGTGGCTGCGGACGCTCGGACCATCTTTCGCACCCGTAACTGGACAGCAGCAGCTATGAACAGAGATGACTGGCGGTTGATGTTGCGGGAGGCCTTGTCCCCACCTGGGATGTAGAGCCATCTATTGAATTGAAAACCTGATCGGCGAACAATTGATTCTGTGTTGCTTAGCATAGAAAAATAAAACACAATTGGGAAATCTCTAATCCCCTTCAAATTACACACGGAGTCTTGATAACGAATTATGATTTCACTTAAAAAGCATATACTCTTGTAATTAAAATAATACCTGTATCTCTGTAACCATTTAGAAACTGAACTCATTCTTCGTACCACCATCAACCACCAAATAACCACTTTATATTGGTTGGATGTGCCCCAGGTGGGTCTTTAGATACCACAGAGTCCACCCATGGTTTGTATTTTTGACATCCGAAATGTTTTTGAAGTCTTTAGACCACCATATATTGTGTTAGATATATATTTTTTATTTAATTTATAATGATAAAATGCTCTGTTTTACACATCGCGTGAGGTATTACTTCCCATCGAACAACTGGAGACAGAGGAATCCAAGCAAACAGAGATAGCCAAGAAGAGTTTAAAAGATTTAGCGAAGCGTGGCCGATGAGATGAGCCGAGGCACAAGTCACGTACGTGTGCATCTGGACTGCACTCGCGGATGCACCGGATCACCTGGCCACAACTGCACCCACCCCCTAGCACGTGTCGTCTGTAACCTGGGATGTATATTTTTACTGTTCAGATGGATGCATGAGATGAACAATTCGTTATAGTGTCAACAGGCAATGTTTAGTATAAACGACAATATATCAACTTTATTTATTACGCTGATCAAAAATGATCCTATAAATTGAGCAAAAGTATGGCGTTGTCAAACGTTCGTAAAAAAATCATCACCGGAACGATTCCTTAAAGAGACCATTTCAAGCACTCTATTGGACGACCCTTTTCACTTGAATACGTCTTTCAAATTGCTTCAGTAGCGGAAGGCAGTTTAAATAACCGAATAATAACAAAATCGAGATATACAGTTTAGTGTTGCAGCTACATATCTATCATCTCCATCCAAAATTCAACTAGACTAATGGATACCTAAAGGATCAAAGAATTCATTACTATGAATGAGGACTCTGACATCGCGCGAGGTGGAGGGGAGAAGTGCTTGATGAATTTTGAGGACATTTTGCTACGTATCGAGGATTTCATTGCTCTTAACGTTTGACTCAGAGAAGCTAAGACGTTCGTTTAAATTTCAATCGTCAGCTGTCCTCAAATCTATTGTAAATAAAAAATGGTACGGGTGAATATAATAAGGCGTTAAAATTAAAACATATTATCAAAAATACATAATGTCGGTCTAAACGCGTTTCAAACCCAAGAACAAAAATCGTATACGGTTGCAAAAGGCTTCTCAAGAGTGATCGAATGTCAGCATTATAACACCATATGACCGAGTCAAGCAGTACCGGGAACGTAAAAGAATGAATTTGACCGACCTGATCACGTTGCGGTAAGTGCAAAAAATCACTGGACTCGGAAAGTGCCCACGTTGTGACATTCGAACGGATTTGAGTACCTACCTAAGCAAAACGGGTTGCCCGCATAAGATCCTATCAGTTAGTATCATCGCGACTGCATTAATGCAGATACGTAGGTTGCCTTGCGATGGCAGGTATAGTATCATCGAAAAAGTCATTAATGGTGCAACAGCTACTGTGTACTATTTAGACGATGATCAGGCGTTCTATGTCTATAAATCTAAGTACCTGAGCAGCCTGGTCAATAAGTCATCGGTACAATCTTGGCTACAATTCTTACTTGATCAACCATTGTATACAGTACCATTACAAGATTACAATATCCTAGAATTCATTTCATGTAAACACAACGGCAGCTAAAGTCACCGATGATCCGATCAAGCATCTATAGTGTGACAGATGACAGATCCATGGACCGAAGTCGGAGGTTTTTTTTGCAAGGCATCACACTTTAGAATGAAGAAGATTGTTTCGACATTGCTCCGAGCCAGCATTCAATACGGCTAAACATTATTTATGAATTGTATGCCGAATAATTATCGTTTCCTTTGATAAAATGCATAAATAATAATATTTTAAATAAAAAATATTACCCGTTTCGAAAACGTATTTACGTAAAAC
Source organism: Arma custos (assembly GCA_037127475.1). Lineage (NCBI taxonomy): Eukaryota > Metazoa > Arthropoda > Insecta > Hemiptera > Pentatomidae > Arma > Arma custos. The sequence goes on along the minus strand of CM073759.1, from coordinate 18,479,536 downwards.
ACACAGCCGTGTCCAAGATACAGCCACAACCCGTTTTTTTCTCTACTTTTCTATTCATGAATGTAATCGATTCATATTATTAGAAATATAATCAGTCTGTAGCTTAGCAATTCAATCATTTATATTGTAGCGCGTAAAGTATTCTCTCAAAATTTAATCTTTAGTTGACAATAGTATTATCTGGTATTATTTATATGTTTATTCCCTACAATTATACCTACAGAAATTTTACCAGTTGTTTTAGAATCATATGATTTTAAAATTTTTGTGACATATCTCCACGGATTTAAAAATTTTATTTATCCATATCTATGATAAATATATAAACTTAAGTTACTATGTTCATAAATTATGAGTAAATTATTATTGCTAAAAAAAAAATTGTTTATTGAAATTTCGTTCATGCAAGTTACTGAATCAGAACAAGATATTTTGGAGATGCCATGTGTATTAAACAATAACTCTGTATTTGATAAATAAGTATATGTGTTAAATACGGCAAGTAATTTAGTTATTTTTACTTACACAAGGCTTTTAAACTATTGCTTCATCAATATTTTCATCAATTTTATTACCCAAATGAGAAATTTAATTTTATCCCAGCAATCTTTTGAAATCATTAAAAGTGAGGTTTAATTATTTGAAAATATCCTGAATACGCTCAATGCAGACATTTGTTTCTGACTTTGTTTTTTTGTTTTTTAGACCTTATTCACGTTTTGTAATTATTATTTAATGCGTAAAGTAGGATATACTAAAATATTCACTAAAATATTGTTTAAAAATTGAAATGTTTGCATTCCAATAAGTAAATGTACGATAAAATTGATAAGTTAAATTATAAGCCTAGTGGTGGATATTACTATTACATTAAATGTATGTAATATTTATACCAGTTATAACTGGTGTAATATGTGGATGTTTTGTATATGTTGTATATGTATGTATATGTGGATTTTTATTCTTTTTTGAAGTCCTAAGTGTTTTTTTTTTTTTAAACAATCTCAACGAAAATATTAATATACTGTCTTAATATTCCATTAAAAACATATTATTTCATTGTGTTTCGACTACAGGGGGCATTAGCAATGACTGTATGACTGGCGTTTAAATACTTATACTAAAATCTATCGTTTCTAATCATTACGATTTACATTCAAATATATGCTAACATCAATTTAATAATTATTACATTTCAATTAATAGAGTTCCTTTTCAACGTTATAACTCATTTCGAATGCACGGACAGACAGATGCAGAAATCCAAACCCTGAAAGGGAAAGGGATACAGCTGAAGGGAAGTTAATGAGAGGGAGAGTGTCCTAAGGAAGAAGGGTTAAGATAGAGAGAGGGAGAGAGAGTGAGAGAGAGAGAGAGAGAAAGTAAGAGAGAGTGAGAGAGCAGAGATTGAATGAGATAGGAAGGAAGGGAATGGAGGAGGAAGTTAGAGAGGCTATACAATGTGCTTATTTTAATTGTTGTAATAAAATATTAATTAACCAAATAAGATATGGAATAAATGGAAAAAAAAAATGCGAATACGTAACTTAAACAGTGAAATTACTACAGGATCTGTTTATTTTGTTCAAGATTAAAGAAACTGAAATAAATCTATCTTCTGCTTCTATTTTAGAGTTCTGTTACAAAGAGGTTATACTTTGGTTTTATTGGAATTTCTATTAACAACTGTAAATTTGTCCAGTTGGAAAAAATTGGTTCAATTATTTCAATTTACTTAGTGTTATTCTTATTGAGCTTGCTCAGCCCATCATATGTTTTGATTGATAAATAAACTACTTGAAAATGTATATTATTGAGCCGTTTACTACTCAAATTGACTCCACTTTTTGAAAAATCTTAAATTTAAGAGTAACAGCACTTGGTGTAGTCATAACTTTTTATATTCATAAAATCTTTCCCAAACAATAAAGGTTAACAATAAATTTTTTGGCTACTGTATAATAAATAATTTTTTCAGAGGTCATTTTGATTAAATCCGTACTATAATGCAAATTGTTGCAGTAATACCATTTAAATGCACTAGCAAGCGCTAAATTGTGGATTTTATCTAGTTATAAAGGTCTGAACCACATCTTATCCAATTTAAATGTGACTATAAGAAAGATTCAAAATTTAATGCAATCAATATAATGAAATCTGTGGCAGATGGACCACAAAGTATGAAAACTGTGGGTCAGCCTTTATTATATCCTAAAGGTAGATCTGTAACATGGGAAAAAAGGAAAGATTTCCGCTGAAATTCAATCCTCTTGTAAAACATGATTACTTTAAAAACTTCAGAAGAAACCGAAATGACGAGGCCTTGCTTACAGCTGATGAAGAAGACATCATTTATCTCCTAATTAATCACTGCTAATAATATAATGTAAGAAAACGCTAATAATATTTTTTATGATAAATTTTTAATAAAAATATCTAATAATTAACTTTTTTTTCAATAAACTAAATACTGAATTTAAATTTATTACTTTTTTGACTTGCCAAATCGATCATCTCCTCCGGTCACATAAAAATTGTAACATTTTTGACGATAGCTTTTTAGCTAGCCTTTCTTATTAATTTTACATAGGTACCTACTTTTAAATGAAATCTACATTATTATTTATGCATTCTACAATATTTATTTCAATTTATATTATAGAAGGAATTTTAAATAACAACGCACACTATTTTCTCGCATTCCTCCACTTTTTTTTTATGGAGATAATCAATTAGTGCATTGATCGGCTCAATTACACAGGTCAACAAAAAAATGTTTTTAAAAACATTTTTAACTTTAATAGTTGATCTTTATAGATTTTTATGTGCTGAATCTAAATCTGGCCTTAATTTTTTTTTTTTGTATCACCCATAGTTTTCCAGCAATATGGTTTGTATTATATAGTATAAACCCTTATCTAAACCCATATACGGTATACGGGGGAATTAACACTATGACTGCCATATGTATAAATTTGATACAAATTGATCCAACCTTGTCAAGCCATATTTATCATGTGTATACATGAGAGAATCAAAGCGAGGCCATTTGTATCAGTCTGCTACAACGGAGAGGGTGACTTTGGAGGAGTAATATCAAATTGATACTAGGCTTTGTATTAGTTTGAGTGAAGATTGACCTTGATTGGCCTGTGTGTCATCATTGAATGTCAGGTACAAAACATTCAATGGCTGAATTTTAGTAATATAGACAACAAATAATAGCCATGGCCTGTGAAATGCGCCTGGCCTTAGAGAACATACCATTGAATCACACTATGGCAGTTAAAGTGTTAATGAAACACTATGCTACATAATAAGCACGATCTGTATTTACAGTGGCTACTTAAAACAGTGATTTAATGTGCTAATACAGGTTTCACTTTTCAACTGGAATTGGTCTATACTTTTTTTCTCTTTTTTCTTTGAAGCTTCTTGTGTAGCTTTTTCTACGATGAGTCGCTTGTTCTCGGTGAAGTGACTAACAGTAGTCCCCCATCATGTTGGTGTCCCAGCGCCGCTGGTAGCGTTTTTCCGTATCTCTATCGTCCTCATATTGGTCCTTACAAATATTTCCCAAATTGTCCGGGAAGTAATCAAGGTGGATGTTCAAAAAGTGAACTTTTAGACTCATCAAACATCCTAACTTTTTAGACTTCTGTAACATGTTAGCTACAACACAAGCATACTCTGGGTCTTTTTCATTTCCCAAGAACTTCGTAACGACTTACTTGAATGATACCCATGCTTATTTCTCATTTAAGGTCATTGTGGATTCAAAGTTAACATCAAACATAACTTTTCTAGTGCGACAAAGACGCCTTCTTTTAGTTTAGCTTCTGAATTGCGTGGAAACATTTGGCAGAGATACTTGAAACATGGTCAATCTTTAGGCAAAGCATTTAAAAATTTTTTCATGAGGCCTAAATTTATATGTAGTGGTGGTAGAAGAACGTTTTTTTGTATCTACGAGGATTTTGCGTAGATAAACCTTTTTGATAAATCCTGTAATGTTTCTTTGGTGTTTTTTAAGCACAAACTCGCCACAAATATAACAAAAACTGTCAGCAGAGCTTTTACAACCGCGATTAGACATTGTACTGAGCACATGTACAGGAAACGTGAAAGTGAGGTTAGGTTGGCAGTAAACAAAACATCAGCTGTTAACAGAAAAAAGAATAACCTTTTTTGGCTAGCAAATCTGTTTCAGCAGTGCTACCAACTTCATCCGCACCAATAGACCTCGTTTTCAGTTATTTAATATAATATTAAAGCTGTTAAATTCTTTAAAAATCGCTTAATTGAATAAATTTAACTATAAAATGTTAAGAAATTTGTGGGTTACTACAGCTTTTTAAATATCATGTTTGGATTCAATTATTCAATTATCCTAAAAATTATAGGAATAAGGTATATTCAGTAAAAATGTTTTTTCATCGTTGGCCTGTGTTATTGGCCGGAGTCCCAATCTATATGTTAACCAGACTATTGTTAATAATTTAAGCTTACGCATTTGAAATTTAAATAATACAGACTATAATTGACTTATAAATTCAATTAAGAATACGGCCATTCCAGATATATGGGTTTTTACATCAGTCAGCAGTCCTCATGACTCCCTATTTCTATTTATTATATAAATATTTCGTAATTTTCCTACCTTAAGTTTTCTTTAACTAAGAGAGAGAGAGAGAGGCATGTTGAAGTGAGTGACAGAGATAAGTTAGAAATGAGAGGACGATTTGCCAGGGAGGTCTCCGTTTAGCGGCTAATGGCTCGTCAGGCTTTGGCACTCCTTGTTATTAAGTAATTACAAACGGCTACTGGCTTCATCGTCCACAGACCGGACTCCTGATGGATCGCCCATCCTCTAACTAGACAAAGTGGAGAGCAGTGATGGATGATGGGCCTCAATTAGAGAAGAAATCTATCTCAGTACTCCAATAGGAGGTTTTTTTTATTATTACAGCTGCCATAGTACGGCATTATAAATTATTCTATTCAAATTTCTTAGTTCATGAATACGTTCCGAGTTCTTAGTACGGTTGATTTGTGCCTCTGTATCAATCATGTGGGGGACAGTCCGCGATGTCTTGTTACGTAGCTGATGTTAAGTTAAAGTATAATCTTTCAATAGGAGTGATAGTTTTTCAAATAGAGATTTCTCGGTTTCTAATACATATTTTTTTATTTCTTGGTGTTACTATAGGTAGTATAGTTTGCATTTTCATGATGCAGCATTAGAGTCCTCTCGTTGGTTGGAAGTAATAAAAAAAAATATTACCAAAGCCGATATATTGCCATACCATAAACCGCACCAGGCAGTGAGTTTTTCGGAATGCAGCGGAACTTCATGTAACACTTCTGGGTTGTCCTCGCACCAATAATTTTGCAATTTTGCTTATTAACAAAGCCATTCAACCAAAAATGTGCCGAGGATGATCTCAGACGAGGATGATTTTTTTGGAAAAATAAGGATCGTGTTCCAAGTGCTCAAGGGCACAGTCAGCAAATTCTCGACCCAATCTCTGATCATTTGGCTTTAGTTCTTGAGTCAATATGACTTTATAAGGATGCAACCCCAGATCCCTACTCAATATTCTCCAAGTTGACGACTGAGATAGCCCCAGTTGTTGAGATTGTCGTGAAATCGACAAATTTGGCTCATCGACAACACTGGCTGCTGCAGCTGCAATGTTCTCATCACTTCGAACGTTTCGTTCTCATTTAAGTGACTTATTGTCTTGTAAAGTTAAATCGCGTTCAAACTTTTCCACAGTGCGGAGTATAACCTGCGCAGAGTATCGATGACGGATACCCAATTCTCGAGTGAATAAACGTTGAGTACCCACAACTGAGCTACCACTTACGTAATATTTTTGTATTACTTCCAACCGATCGAGAGGAGTCAAATGCTGCATCATGGAACTGCAAACTATACTACATACACTAACACCTAGAAATAAAAAAAATATTTTGAAAAACTATCACTCCTATTGAAAGACCCTATATTACAATATTGATTTAGATATACAATAATTGAATTGATGAAAAGCGATCCCAATATATCGATTGTATTTCTTTCCTTTACGTATTGGCCTACTAAAGAACATGTAATTTCAACTGTATTTTTTTATTTCTTCTTGATATTCGCACAATACTCCCTCATTCGTCGCCGGCGCTGATCCCATCTTTCTTCCGTCCACTTCTTTGCCGCTTTCAGCTTTTGTTTTTATTGAAAACCCACGTGAGTATCCAGCTTCATCTTGAGAAAGTTGCTTCCCAGAACGCCCTGATAGGTAATGTCCAAGTCTTGTAAATCTTTTTTTAACGCTTAGAATCAGTCAGATTTGGTCTTTTTTTCAATAAAATAACATTCTTAATCAGTGGCTAAAAAAATGAAATTCTCTTTTTTCTCATAACGTCCGATATTTTTGGAACATGAGTGTACAGCTCACTGTCATGTCGACGTCTGTATTCACTTTAGTCTTTAATTGCTTAATCATAAATATCGTCTGTTTATTCATTCAATGTCAATTTATGCTGCTATGGCAGATCGGAAGGTGCAACAGTGGGAGGATATAATTAGGATCTCTTAATTGCATCAAATTTTTAAAAATTAGCTATAAGTACTAGCTGAATGTTAGTATCCAAGGGTATTGCGTTCATTAATCACCATTCTTCATTAAAAAACAGATCGGAATAATCTATAATCCTAAGATATAGAATTTAATCGATATCTAATAATCTGTAATCCTAGATCCGGGATACAGAATTTAATTTTCATACCATCCTTGGAAGCAAATGCACTTTATAATCACGAATCAATAATCATCAATAATCAGAAAAGGGGAATACTTCAATAAAAATAATTTGTAGTATTAGAAGGGAACCGCGCCAGGTCATCGATCAGTCATCGTGTTTATGTATCCAGTTCATGCAGCCTAGATTGAGTCATCTGGAATAGGCGAGCTGGTCATGCACATTTGCGGCAGAAATAATCTGAATGATCAAACATTCACGGTCGAAATTGAAATGGTTCTTTATGAAGTGAGAAATTCTAACTTGAAATAGTGAACCTATATCGGTTTTTTTGTGAATGTCATAAAAATGCACTATTCATGTGTAATTACCCAAGATGCACAAAGAAAATTGTTCATGTACCATGCAATTAATATAGTAGTTTCATTCCAATGTTTTCCGGCTACACACATTACAAATTTATGGGAGATACACTATTGATCAATTACTTGGCGAGTATCATCTAGCATTAGCACTTTCCTAAAAAAACTTGTTTTTTGCTTTCGTACAATTTTATGAGTTATTTTAATAGTATTTATAAGTTTGAAATGTGAGTAAAATTTCAGTTGAGTAAGTCCATTGCAGTTGCACCATTCTGAATTTTGTAAGTGGAATTTCTCAAAGTAATAGTCCATCTGGCCGTGCTCTGTGAATGACTGATTATGAGCGTTTATGTTGTATTTTGTAGGTTTGTGTATTTGTAGTGTTCGTCCCTTTGTAGTTGATTATCTGTCACACCCTTATTCCTTGTAAGGAATTAAATTATATTCGTGAAATAGTTTATTACTATTATCCGATTATGAAGAATTTCAATTTCCTCCTTATACCCTCAGTGAGTTTGTAGGTATACATAACGTTATAAACTGCATATATAATAATGTGTGTGTGTGTGTGTGTGCATAATGAATTGCATCGTCTAAGATAAAGAAAAGGTGGAAGAAAGTGGTGCGGGTAGAGGTCACAATGAATTTCTCGTAGAATTGGAGAAAAACTTTATTGATTAGCCAACGTTTCGACCTACTTTGTAGGTCTTCTTCAGGGCTGTGGGGGGACCTAACACCCCCCCCCCCCAGCTCCCCCCACAGCCCTGAAGAAGACCTACAAAGTAGGTCGAAACGTTGGCTAATCAATAAAGTTTTTCTCCAATTGTACGAGAAATTCATTGTGACCTCTACCCCGACCACTTTCTTCCACATATATTATCAAGGTCAACAATTATCATTCAATATAAAGAAAAGGTATTAGAAAAATGCAGTTATCAATTCCTTATTTCTAATGGGGATAAAACTTTTATTATTTTAACTAAAATCTATAATTAATGATATGAAATAGAACAAAAGTAGTCCTAGTTATTTGAAATGTTTACTCTCCAAAGGCAAAAAATCTCTAAACACTATATCCTCACTCATGACATGAGGAATAAATCAGGAATTCAGGAAATTACTGCGTTTCAATCTCATCACGACTTAGCCACAAGCAATATGCGCATCTCTAGCTTTCTTTTGTTATTACACATTTTTAAATAGTAAATTTCCTGATCAATGTCTTCTTAACTATATATTCCTAAATTAGACAAGGAAAGATCTACATAATTGAAATGTAAGTTCATTATTCGAATTTGGGCTGAGGTAGAGATATACGGCTGTAATTTTGCTCCAGAGATATGGAAGTGATCACATTATTATTTTTTATTTTGTTGGCCATAGAATAATTAAAAAATCTAGTTTTTATTGTTTTTATATTTAGAGGAATAACCTCGGTTGATCCCTCATTCGCTTATTACTGGTCACTTAAAATTCTCTAAAATAAAAATAATTTTATTTCAGAAAGTATTCAGTAGCTATTATTTACTTTATATAAATTAAAGAAATCACTTTCACACACTCTTAGGTAATATCATCATCTATACTTCAAAAAGTTTGTTGGTACGTTAATTTCTTGATGAAATGATTACGTATGTATATGCATGTCACAGAATTACACTTTATTATTATACTAAAAATCACGATTAATTTTATTTTAAAGAATATTAGGAAGAAATAGGAAGGTAAATTTTAAACTTGTTGTGACTTAACTCGAAACAACAACCTGCGGAACTGATACCACATATAAATCTATGGAGATTATGACCTGTTGAAGGATAAGGTGAAAAGGAGTAATACGGAAGTGTCGATGGAGTCCACCGGCCGAGGAGCACATAAGGAAAGGTAATGCAGGTATAGGCCACTAACGGATTGTCCCCTGAGGACGAGATGTTTACAAGGGGTCGGGCACCTGGGCTTTGTAGGCCCATCTGCCGCTGGTATTAATAGTGAGAGGGGGGCACGCGCCGAGCTCACGACTTCCTCAGGAAGTAACGGGACACCGTGCAATCAGTGCAGATGTACCACGTGCCGCTCCTTCCGTCTTCTGTAACCCGAGGAGGGGGCGGTACTCGAGGAACCGTTGGCGAAGAGGCGGTGCTCGTTCTGCCTTAGGCTTCATAGGACGGAGGCAGGGGTTCGATGATCTTAGGGCAAGGGTTGAAGGATCTTGGAGGAGGAAGGGTGTGGCCTTAAGTAAAGAACTAGGGGAGTCGAAGGGAAGTTGGCTTCCTTTCAAAGTGGTTTTCGAAGCAATCCTATTTTATTAATGGTTTTTGAAAATCTGCTCAGTAAAACTGAAATTGTTGATCAATCGCTTCGTTCGTTTTATCATTGGGATCCCGAGAGACGCCTGTATTACCCGATATTAAGAAGAGTTGAAGTGGCTTTACTCTTCCTTCTTCCTAGCTTCCTTCCTTTACCAAGTTATCCAATCCCGCATACCGTCATACATTTCTGATCTCCTTGAATTCAAAACCTTTGTCCACTCCCGTAACACCCGCTCTCGGCTCGCAGACCTATATACAGCATCACACCGAACAACTGCTTTTGATAGAGCTTTCCTTATCCGATCCTCGTCCCATTGGAACTCTATACCTTCTTCCATCCGTCGTTCCAATTATCATTCAACCTTCAAATCCTGTATATTCAATCACCTTATATCCTTGCGATTCCCAAAATATAGCATACTCAGTTTTCAGATTAAAATTTTCAAACTGATAAATGAATGGTGTGTTTTTATTTATTTATAAGTGCGTTGTATTTATACCATTGACCATTCACTCATCCAGTTAGATATTTTTAAAAACAAGTTACCTTAGTTGATATTTTTTGTATTTTTGTTTCTTTATTTGCTTTGTTTTTTTTCTACTTGACATTGTAATTTGCATACAAGTATAATATATATAATTTGTAATTGTAAGTATGATATAAGTATAATTTGCATACATAAGTAATTCTCTATTGTTTCTTTCCCTACAATTATTTTTATCCTGTTTCTGTTATTTTTATTTCTTCTACTCTTTTTTTTTTGTTTTGTTTTTTAATCTTTAAATGTTATCACTGGAGGTAATTCGCAATGTCCATTAATTATTTCTCATTTGTTAATTTAATTGTATTTATTAATTAAATGTAATCACATTATACTCCAATACATAATAATACCCTGTATATTATGTATTAGAGTATATAGTATATGAAATAAATAAAATTGTTATTCTAAAGGGACTTGGCCCAGAATAAATAAAGACTTTATTATTATTTTTATTAAATGATCTTGCAATAATAAAAGTGGATTTATGTTCTGCTTCATTTCTGTTATTTAAATTAACCCTCTTGTTTCCCCAAATCGTTGCTATTTATCTATATACACCTTACATTCAGTAATGAAAATAATAAAAACTGTACTTACTTAGTAGTTACTACTGCGTAATGTTTTCAACATTAATTTTTTACAATTTTTGTTCTGAAATTAAAAAATGAGTGGGAGTTTTCAAATCCAACTTTCGAATGACCTTAGATTTAATGCAGAAATAAATTATTTTATTGCCAAATACGACAAAAATATTTCAATTACCAATATGCACAACCGGTTACTTCAATGTTTTAATTTAATCCTTCTCCATTTAGTCTTGTATGTTTATATTTAAAAAACACTACAACCCGTGAAAGGTTGAAGGATTCAATACATGGTAGAGACTGTACTGTTTGTTATCCAACGGTTGTACAGAGCGGTTGGGCAAAGAGTTTTTAGAGCTGAATGAGGCAAATCAATGGATTGATGATGGTGGAATATACAGGTTGAAGAAGAAATTGAGATAGACCTAGAATACGTCAGATGCAAGATCTTGAAGATGAACTTCGTTTCTTGTCTGGAAGAATTTCTGTGTGGAGTAGAATTGTAATGCTGTTAGATATAGATACGGTGAGCCTCTGGAAGTTCTAAAGATTCAAATAGGGTCGATCTGTAGGTGTTAATTAAATTATATGTCATCCTCGGTAAGATCCTAACCCTGGACTTGCAGCTCAGCAACTCAGCGCACTTAACAATGAGCTACCATACTTCCCTGCCTATTTAAAACTTTTGCAGACATGGACGTGTTGAAAATTACGCCCGGAATTATTAAGCTGTAAAAGAAGGTGTGCTGAAAGCCGGTAGCTGTAGGAATACATAATGAGACGAATAGTAGCCCAGTCAATCTCTTTGTCCTTGTATGAATGAGTAAATAGGAGTGGATGGTGGGGCTCAGAATCAGAGCCGTTGGGCGCAGGTAGGGGAGTTTTTTCCCCGCGTGCTCTATGGCTAAGGAACACCTGCCCAGCACGCGACGCATCTGTCCCTTCACCTTCACTCTTTAATTGAATCTATATTTATCCATTTTAGATTAACATTGTGCCATATTTAATTCTAGTTTTTTTGTTACTAGTATGTTTAAGGGCCTGCTGACATCAGCGCTCAGGTGTCACTTTTCTTAACCATCTCCTACTGTTATAGTAACCTTTCTTTTGTTTTGTTATTGTTTATGTGAAGTTGAACGTGAATGTGTTTTTGATTATTTTCTTCAAATATGACTTGGAATTTGAAGAAGATTTTTCGCACGTGAACGATGAAAAATCAGCAGTTAGGTTTCTTCAGGAGCGGAATGTCATTCCGCAGAAAATGCGTTGTGGAAATGGACATGATATGAAACTGCAAGTGGGGAATAAAATTAGATGGAGATGCCAGAAAAAAGGATGCAACAAGGCCCTGAGTATTCGATTAAATACGTGGTTGAGGAATAGTACATTACTTTTGGAGACTATTGTCCATTTTATATAACGAAGTTAGAGGGAAGAGACTCTTTTGATGCAATTTTTGAAGATATTGTTCTTTTTAATGAGCATTGTTTGGAATAAATCTTTCATTGTCTATCAACATCATATTTTAAATATTTCTATTTTAAACATTAAATAACAATTTGTAACTAAAATATGATAATTTTTTTAATTTTTAAATGTTTTTATTTTAAAGAGAAAAGATTTGCCCGGGCAATATTTTTAATGTAATAATATTTAATGAATTCAAAATATTTAATGAATATTGCTTGTAATAAATGTTTTATTATTTCTATTTTAATTTTGTCTGCATGTTTCTCATTTATTTCATTTCCTATAAATCTGTTGTATCATAATGAAAGGCAATGCCTATTTAAAATTCATGCATAACCTGACAAGGTCCAAATAGTTGAGGTATGTGACACCTGAGCGCGCTGATGTCAGCAGGCCCTTAAACATACTAGTACCGTTTTTTTATTTCCTCCAGTTGGGACTAGAAGCTTTCAGGACTCCAAACTTCTGACTCCAAATTTGACTTTTTCACACCTATCGCTCATTCAGTGAAGAAATCCATTAAACTCCCGGAACCATTGATACAGAACCTAGAACCAGATTAAAACCATGAGAAATTATTTAATGCATTCAAGTTTTTTGCCTTTATAACCAGTGAAAAAGTTAAATTTGGAGCTTTTAATTCTGAACGCTTGACTTAATCTCGTACCCTATGAAGCCATACTAAAGTATTCAAAACTGGTTAGTAATTGAAGTGATTTTATTAGGGTTTATTCTTTTTATTCTTTCTATTTTTTTTTTTTTCGTAGTGCGTCACTATTCACACTTTACAATAACAGTAATCTAAAGAAATCATCGTTTTATAACCTACCCTAAAATGAAAGCTCTAATCTGTTTAATTACTTATTTGATATGATAATTATTGAATGATTCTATTAGTAAAAACCATTTAAACCTACTACTGTAATAAATTTAAGATATGCCTACTAAGTTACTTAACTTTTTTTAAAGTTTAAAGTATAAAAATAAGATCGAATTTTAAAAGTTCGTTGCAATTAAAAAAAAAAGTAAAAAAACATTGATTCAAATTATGATCCCATATATATTTTATTCGAAATTATTTCAACATTTTTAGTACTGTTATATTTATTTAACTTTTTAACAGTTTATTACATCTTTTTTTTTCTGTCAACAAAACGTGTCCTTAAAAAAAAAAAAGTTTGTAGTCTTTTATTTAAATATATGCCTAGATAATATTTGCCAACTCTTAACTTACCAATAATTTAATAAATTCCTAATATATATTATCATACCATAATATTATATCAATATATCGAACTCCAAAAACATTTTTATTAATTAATCTAATAATCTCAGGAACACTTCACTTTTAGTTCTGGATTTTGATGGGATCTTCAAAAGTACAATAAGTTTGAAGGTTTGCAATAAACATCCGATTTCAATATTGTGAGTGTTCAACGGTTTAACACAACATCTAAATTACCTACGGTATCCAAGACAATCTGTAGAAATAGATGGAAAATACAGGAAATGCGCCTCGAAAGAGAATAAATATATGCCTCCATATAAACATGCAACAAAGTACAATGATTACAGATATACTATGCTTGAATAAAATATATAATTTGTACTTCATTAAAAGTAATAGCGTCAAGTACTATAATGAATTATTCTTAGAAAGTAGTGATTTAGATTATGAAGTCGAAGAATATATTATATACCCATGGTAGAAATGATAGAGATATAATTTCCTCTTTCCTTTAGAGATCGATTCTGCGTCATAAATACTGGAACTTTAATACGCATAAAAGAAGACAAAAGGGATAACCTTGTAAAACTCTTTTAAATAAGTTCTTTGTGAGGCTTCTTTCGCAAGGTCCTTCGGTAACATAGGCTTTCATCCATATACTATAAGAATCAATACGTAATCACTAATATATATCTACCGTTAACATTTTAAATTTAAATAAAGAATAAATAAAAACGTCTTTATCTCAAAACTAGCAGCTGAGAACGCTAAGTTGTGGTTTTCTATTTTTCATAGGAAAGAATTGAGAAAATATGTAAATTTGTTTTTTAATGTAACAAGCATTAAATGCATTATGAAAAAAAAGGTCGATGATAAATTATTTTTGAGTTATGAGTTGTCAGGTTTAAACTTATGTTGCTCTTAGTAGTTAGAAGTACTTTAAAAGTACGCTTTTTGAAGAAAACAGTAAAGATTTTCTAAGTAAACACTCTAAACTAAGATAAATACTAAATGGGATTTTAAAATTAATATCTTCTACGATTAAAATAATACGATTGGTAAGTATTTTTTTTTTAAACTTGAAAATATAAAATAACTAGCTTTTGCCCGCGGCTTCTCTCGCATAGAATTTGGACTAACGCATAAAGTTTCTTGACGGTGCTTTTTAACAATAATTTAAAATAATAAATAATTTAATTATTTAAATAATTTAATTTTTTTCACTATAGGTTACTCGTACAAAATTTCAGATGTCTAACTTCAAAACTGACGGATTCCATACAACCTTTGAACCCTTATTATAATAAGGGTGGAATTATCCAAACTTCTTTCTTAAATCATACAAAGGACCTATCTGCAAATTTCAAGATGCTAAATTCCTGATTTGCCTTTAATTATGTACTATAATGGATTCTCCACAGTACCTCTAAAACTGTCGGAGATGGGGAGGGGTACGTGCTCCCGTGCGCCCCCCTAAATCCTCGCTTGCTATAGCCCATGTGTTATTCTGATGTATAACCTATATTACTGTAAAGTTTCATCCAAATCCGTTCAGTAGTTTTTGCGTGAATGAGAGACAAACATACAAACTTTCACATTTATAATATTAGTAAGATTAGCCAATTTCGTGGGTGGCTGGTGTAATAATTGAAATATAAAATATTAGGTATATAATAAAGAATAATAATTAAAGTTTTACGAAGAGTTAGTAAATCTTCGTATTGGCGACGTTTTGAGCTATATTGTTGTGATAACCATGCCCTAACAGTGAACATAGTCCAGTATTACACATTTCGGAAATCACTAATCTTAAACAATATTTACAT
The DNA here is from genome assembly GCA_037127475.1 of Arma custos. NCBI lineage: Eukaryota > Metazoa > Arthropoda > Insecta > Hemiptera > Pentatomidae > Arma > Arma custos. The sequence continues at coordinate 18,464,450 of CM073759.1, read as the reverse complement.
ATTACATGCTACTATTGAACAGATTAGTTGGTATATTAGAGTGATGGTGTTGAGAATTTCAGTGGATTAATTCAAGAACATATGGGATAGTGTTTCTGCATTTAAATATTCAAAAGAGAACAATGGTGTATTAGTAGAAATAAAAGTAAGTCCCTTGGCATTATTTTATCTACAGACCTTTAACGCCTCTGATTTTTATAATCTGATATCCTTTAACTATAACAACTAAAAAAAAAAAAAATATATAAATAAATATCATACTGAACAAGACTTATCAGTTACAATAAGCCATAGATCTACGCAGACAAATACTGCACTGCTGCTAGATGTTAGATAACAGTAGCCGGTATTGCTACCTCCGAGCAAGTATCACAATTATGACAATAATTGTAGCTTGCATAATAAATTGATAAGCGTTCATGGGCAGATAGTATCCTGCCTTCTATTATTTAAATGCCCCTGGCCACTCCTTACGCCACATACTCAATACAACTGCTCAATATTTCCAATAAGACACGATCTTCCTTAGTCAATTCGATCTTAGTTCTAACGGTGTAGTTTCTTTATTAATGCCACAGTTTTTTAATTATTTTTTAATAGTATTATTCTTTTCTACACGTTATCTAACAAAATTTATATCTAAAATAAATAAAAAGTTTGTAGGTATTATATAAGGATTGAAATCAGTCTTTTGGATAAAAGAACCAATAAAATATGTTTCTTTATCATCGATTCGAAAAGGCCACGAGGAACATTTTATTCGGTTGTCCAGCCGGATAAAACAATCAATTGCGAAAACCACAAGAGACGATATTGTATTTCGGCCTGTCTATATCATTCTGTAGACATTTATATTCAAAAGACAAATTGAAATTAGCATTTTATTGTATTTCGAAATCTTATAGCATTGTTTGAGGCCGAAATGGAACCCACAATGCCATTAGTTTTATGTTATTTATAGCTTGTTTTATCGATGCGTTAGTTGGTTTGGAATAATTTGTGATTAAAACAGCACTCTCCATATAATGTTATATGATTCAATGTATTTGTAATAGCTTCACGATGCAGTGGTGTCCCAAAGTCATCAAATGTCCAAGGCAACTTTTTGCATTTTCGACAATTTTCATTTAATTATCATCCCCTGGCTAGCTGAAAGGGTTTTTATATTTTTTAATTCAACATAGCAATGATTATTTTAATGAATAAAATTGTATATATTTATTTATTTTTACAATTATTTATTTATTTAAATTTCATATTACCTTACAGGATATATAACGTTACAAATAGGAGTAGCCCACATAAAGCTCTCAATTTATCCATATCAAGAAAACTCACGTTTGATACAATGACTAGAAGTCTATCATTCTCCCCAGTATTTTAACCATTTGGTGTAACATAAACATTTCAGAACCAGTTGGTACTTTAAAAAAATATTTATTTTATAGATTCTTGTAATCGTTTTCTTGATTATTTAAAAAAATCTGTTTTTTAGGATTGCCTTTGTGTTTAGTTAAAAATAAATAATATACAATTGCCATAGTTAATATAACTAAAAACAATAAAATGAAAAGTAGTTAAAATAAAACGGTTTAATAGGAAACAAAGCTAAAAAGTAAAAAAAGAAATTCAATAAGTTTACAATAAGAATGGAGTGATGAACAAAAATATTCATTTTATTGTACAAAAACCTCTGATGATTTTTGATATTTTCGTAATGACTTTACTTGTACCAATATCAGTCAATACCATATTTACAACAATTAACATCAAGGACCCCACACTTTTTACGATAAAATGAATTATTTCGTCATTACTCTATTCTTATTTTAAACTTATTTTCTACTTTTCATTTTTGTTTCGTATAAGAGCGTGTTTCTTAACCTAATTTATTTGCTATTTTAAAGTTTCGTAAACTATTATTGTTTATTGTTGCAAAATATGCGAATCACCCCAGTTGATCGTATACAGTAGTCATTAGCTTATCTCCAAGATTAAGCCATGTATGCCTTAGTACTTCGCACAAGTCCATACCATGTCTTCGGATATGAAAAATCGCTTACTCTGAATAACCCGGTCAGGATAACAGAACCAGAAGGCCCTTGATAAATATGCAAAGTTTTAATTTAATTCCATGCTTTGAAGTGGCCGAAATTCGAGTTTATAAGATTCCGTTAAATGTTTATTATGTTTGAATTTCCGTTTGGATTCATAAAGAAAAGCAATTGGCCAGAGTATTGTTTTAAAAAACTATTCTAACAATCTCTTGGAATAATTTAATGAATGTAATTTGAATTATCATAAAATATATGAATTTTAATTTTAGCTGCCATGTGAATTAGCAACGAAGGCAATAATAATAACAAATAGCCAATGAACGCCCCCTCCAGCACCCTGCACCCCCCACCCCAGGGATGCTATTCCTGGACCGTTAGAGCAGCTGCGCGGAACACCCTCCGCTGTCAAGTGCTCTCATCCATCCCGATCTACGTCTATATCGCCTGTCCTCCCTGGAACCATTGTTTTCATCCATAGTCGTTCACTTAGTAAGCTAATTGATTGAACTTGACTAAACTAATGCTTCATGTGCTGCTTACTGAATGTAACGATCATATGATGTATGAATCACTAACTGCAATGTATTTTTCTAAATTGTACAAGGGAGAAAAAAGAAGGGATTTGACTAGTTCCAAGATACTGAAGGTGTTGTCATGACAATTTTATCTTGCGGACAAGTGCCCTTTCTATAGTAAGTGAAAAGTTCTGTCTCTGGTCATAGTTAACAGTTTCAAATAAATAAATCTCAAAAATTAAATTTTTTTCTTTTCTGCAGTAAGGGATTCGAATATAACACTCATCAATATCAGACTAGAATTGAAGGATTGTCTCCAAAATCATATCTCGGTGAAAATATGATATGGGTGGAGAGAAGAAAAGGGATGTAAGGACCATCCAACTTTAATTGTATCCAATAATCCAATCATTCAATGAGAAATAAATGGTGCAAAGACTGTAAGAGGAATAGTTCCCCTTTTAAACTTAACGATTCATAATGGTATCATGATACAATTTTATAAATACTATAAATACACACATATATATATATATATATATATATATATATATATATATATATATATATATATATATAAAAAAGAAGAAAGACGCTAATGACCATAGATGTTGTGCGTCCATAAGCAGTAAAACCTAACCTAACCTATACATATATATATATATATATATATATATATATATATATATAATATACAAATACCCAAACTCGTATCATAATACTTATTTATGATTTAGGCATTCAAATATTCAATCGCTATTTCTTTTTAATTTCAAATTTTAATTATTCAGGAAACCAGATATAGGAATAAATAAGATATAAATATCATTGAAAGAGTAATAAATAAAATAACAATATATAACATTTTAAAAAAAATAAAAATCAGCCGCATTTTCGAGTATGCCTGTCTAGTGCATACCTATTTAAGTACAATTAGACAGAATTTCTATGGAACAGACGATTTGTTCGATATATTTTTTTTTACATTAATTTATTGATGTTTACAACTATAATAATATTACAACAAGTAAATTTGCTAATATGAACAAACGACATGAAAATAAACACTTGTGGAGAAACTACCCATCGGTAGCACTCCAATAAAGTTCTAAGTGGAAGGCATCTTCTTTTCAGACGCCTCGGAGGGTTATCAGAAATAGTATGGGAAGCAAGTTGAGAGACTAGCGGATTCAAGTGTGTATGGAGCTTGTCATGGAAGGATAGGTATCTAGTTTGGGCCAAATCAGCAACATATGGGGTATTAAGATCATGACGGATGAGTTTGTTTGTGGCATTGTAAGGAGCATTGAGGATTTTACGAAGGATTTTGGATTGTAAGGATTGGATACGAATTGGTAAGAATTGGATGGTTTAGAAGAGCCCAAAGCTCAACTCCGTATGTCCAAATAGGTCTGATAACTGTCATGTTAATGAATCTTTTGTAATTAATTGAGAGCTTAGAGCGTTTGCCAAGTAAATGTTGAAGTAGGTGAAAACGTCGAGCAGTTTTTTGTCTTTTCAGTCTTGTATGAGGATTCTGTTCGATCTTTATATTTAAATCATGATCCGTGTGAGGGAAATACTCACGGAGACACCTCTTCCATGTAAAGTATTTAGTGAGTTTTTTTTTTTAAGAGACTAAGAGGATTTAATCAAAATCTTCATCTTCTTTGGGTAAATAGTATGTAATGTATTTCAATTAGGTTTCGTTCATTGATGACTTGTAATTGAGATCCAATAGCCAATCAATTAAGGGCTAGATAATCGTGAATGAGCTAGTAGCAAACATGGACCATTTGCGAGAGTGTCATAGGGAATGGGGGATGGGGGGAGGTGAAATGAACTGACGCAGACAGGAATGGCCAGTAATCCGGGGCACCTGCGCGGAGATACGTTAGCCTGCAACCTGCGCACAACAATGGGCGGCGCAGGACAAAGCCTTGCGCGCGCCACCTGCCCCCTCCCCTAGTAATTGGCGGGCTTGCGCTGATTCGAGCGGCTATCAGGAGCCCATATGCCACACTGTTTTATATTTTAGTCAGCAATCAGTGCTAACCCTGCCTAGGCTTTTATAGTCATCAATAATGCAATGGGTTGACGGTTATAAAAGTAACTACATGTGTTTGCTTTTTTTTTATTGGAGTCTGTCTTCTTTTTTATTGTATTGTGGAGGGTCAAATTTCACAGTTTAAATTTAATTTCAAGTTATTTAATATTGCAATACTGTTCATCAAATTTATTAAACAATGACCAAGCTATTACGGATGTAAACATATGCCACTTGGCTTTGATAAAGCACATTCAATAATAAAATGGTCCAGTTGGAGGTCAATAAATTAAATCCTTAAATAGCCATAAACTGCTTATTATAAACGAAAGCTTTGACCCACGCTGAAGTTCTTCTTCAGAGCTGGATAGACGATACACAACACATTAAAAAAAGAAAAAAGAAATGAAAGAAATTTTAATAGAAAAAAAAGAGAAAAATAAAGTAATATTTATGAGAACGAAAGAGTAATAAGAGAGAACGAGGTGAGAACATGGAGGATGGAGGGAGGAGAGAAGAAGGCAACACTCAGTGGGAATGAATGGTTATTGGAAGAGAAGAAAGAAGCAGATAAAAACTTGATATTATTGTTAATAATAAAAATAATATAACTATTGGAATTATAACTACAAATATCTATTGGAATCAGCCAGATTCAAAAAAACAGAAATAATTGATATTCTTCCCCATAATAAAAAATCCTTTGTCTTTCTACTCTAAAATCAGTTTTGCATAACTGTAAAAATTATGTTATTCGAAACTATATCTCCATTTTATAAGTATCCATTGGTATAAAAATGGTGGAAGAACTAATATCTAGCCAGCATTAAAAAAACAAATTAATAACTACAAGGGAATTTATTCTAGAACTAAGTTGCTTTCTCCAATATCACACTTAACCGCTATTTTTTTCCCAATTAAGAGGTCGAGTAACTAAATAGGTCTGCAGATCTAACAGGGCCCATTTATAGCTAATAATAAAGGATTAAATATATTTTCCAAAATTAATTGTTTCCTGATGGTGAATAAAATGTTTAGATACAAGTTGCTTGTAGACAGACGGAAAACACTGTTAAGGAAAATTACAGTTGGGGATGGGCCACAAAAATGATAATTAAGGGTTGTAAGGCTAATTATACATTATTATAATCATTGACTATACTATTTTATTGACATAAACAAATAGAGCTAACTGTATCAAACATAAAAACTGGAATTCGTTACACACAACGTGAAGCTTAAATGGAGGAGGAACCAAAACTTGCATGTACCTTAAGAATCACCCATAAACCATCTCAAACTAAACTCTTCAACAAAAAAACTCAAACCTAACTTTTCTATTTTTCTTTTAGCATTCAATTAAATAATGCAGCTGTGTTATTGAGGTCCACTGACATAGAACGCACAAACTGTACCGAAACGATTCATTGTAAATTGTTTATCAAACATTATTTAATATCGAAGTTACAATTAGTGAAATGAACGAATTAGTTTTATAAATTATCTTTGCAGCTCAAAGCGTTAATAGTTCCAATTTATTTTTTCGATAAATACGGTGTTTATCTGTGTCAATTTAAATCTATAAAGAGGACTTACATGGATGCACATCGATTTGTCTTATTCTGAATGATAGCCCTCGTTACCCGAGGAGGATAGGAGAGGAAGGCAGCAGGAATGCGGGCGGATCATTAGCATAGTGGCTGAAATAGAAACGGACAAAAAGAACTAAGCTACGAATAATATCAGATCTGGACGGCGGGTATTATAAATAGCTTGGACCGACTCCATTAGGTTCCGTCAACATGTCAGTACGGGGGGGGGGGGCTGGTAATGATCGCCCAGAATCATTTTTTATTCCGCCTATTGACACTGCTGATGATACCGCGTCGGACGTTTGAACCGGACCGATCGGGATGTGGTCAGTCTGTCATCGCGGCTGGCAGGCGATGAATTGAGAGGCGGAGAGAATCGGGGTACAACTTGGATAGAGAGCACCAGGATGAAATGATGTTATAAAATCCTGTTATGTTACAGGAATTAGGAGTCAGGGGAACAACAAAGATTTATCAAGGGAAGGAAATGGTCCGAGTGAATGTCTAAGTGATGATTTCTTAAATATGGTTTACTATGTAGTTGTTAACTAACGTTTCGACCCAAATCGCAGGTCTTGTTCAGGGATAGTTATACAATACACAAATAAATTAAACTCATACATGAAAAATTGTAAAAAATAAAAATAAATTAAGTAAAGTATTAAATTAATTTTGTTGGAGTCAGACAAGGTGATGAAGATTTAAATTATTTGGGTGAAATAAATAGTTCACTCTATCTATGAAATGTAAGGAAGAAATAGTTGGGGGTGCAGTCATAAAAACACCTTAATAAGTGTAACTTATTTATTGTGTGCCGACATTTCGGCCTACAATGTAGGCCATCGTCAGGGCTAAGAGAGAGAAATAAACAGAAATATATAAAAAACGTTGCAGTAACAAGAATATAGTGACAAGTAAAGTAGTAAAGTGGTACAAGTGTGGAAATTAAAATAGTGACTAGATATGATGAAATAGTGAATAGATATGATAATTAAAGATAATGAATATAAAAGTGGTTACAGAATATAATAAAATTAAAATATTGATAGATAAAAATAAAATTATAGATGATGAACAGAAATTCAAATAGTGACAGATATAATAATTAAAGAATACGAATATAAAATACAGAAAATAAATGTCCAGAAAGGATAGACAGAATTCTACTAGTTTTTTCTAAATCCTTCATATTCCACCCCCTTTTTCTATATTTTAATCTTCTCATTTTGTATCTTTCCGTTTCTTTCCCTTTATATTATGTTTACGTTTTATCCTTTCTGGACATTTATTTTCTGTATTTTATATTCGTATTCTTTTAAATTATTTTATATATTTCTGTTTGTTTCTCTCTGTTAGCCCTGAAGATGGCCTACATTGTAGGCCGAAACGTCAGCACACAATAAATAAGTTACACTTATTAAGGTGTTTTTATTGACTGCACCCCCAACTATTTCTTCCTTATATTAGAAGTTACAGTCAACCAATTCTTCTCCAACATTTATCTATGAAATGATTTCTCTGACCGGACCAATTCCTTTCCTATATTTAAAAAAAAAAAACCTGTACCACGAATTTGAACCGAGACATTCGGCATGGCAACTCAGGGTTCTACCATTGAATCAGCTGAAAAAGGAGCCAACATTACTGAAAAGAACAATGCAAAAATACCAACAAACCAAGATGTATCACAACTAACTATCATATTACTCTTGTTATTACTATATGGTATAATTTATAATGCCTTTTATTCTCAATAAATATTTATTACCTAATACATAATCCACTAATGCTAGAGCGGGAATGTACCATATCCCATAAAAAGGGTTGGTATGTTTTCATTTCGAACAAATAATATTCATAAATATTTATAAAGAAAACGGTATCGTTCTAAAACCTTCATGGCATAATAACATGCAGCTTTTCCTTTTCAAAAGTAAGAAACAAGGGCAATTCTATAACCACCGTATGCCAATATTATATATTAAGCGTTCAGGATAAAAAGCAGATAACTCCAAATTTAAAAATTGGCTTTTTTAATTTTTTCGGTCTATTAGTCAAGCAATGCTTTATGCTCCTGAAACTTCAGGTTCAGAATCTGGCTAAAACCATATAAAATAAGACGGCAAAGTGTCACGAAATTGCTTGACTGAATTTGGGAAAGAGGCGAAAAAGCCAAGTATTGTAATTTTGGTGTTATTCGCTTTTGATATTGAACGACTCTAATTAGACATTTTCAGGGCTTCTGTGGGAAACTTGTGTTATTGGCAGAAATTGATTCTCGGTTTTCTCCAAAGCGCTATGCAATCTATGACGTTTGTGTACAACATGAGATTCACCTCGAGTGGAAAGTTTACAGACTTATAAATACGTATGATTCTAATCACTCAACAGAAACGTTTTCGGAAACCATTGCCTTGTAATTATATCGTTTAAAGTAATATCCTTATAAGACAAATACGATGATTGTTGGCTCAGAAGATGGGTTAAAAAGGAAAGGTTTCAGAGCAGTTCCCTGAGGCCAGGCATCATAGAATCCTATTATTTTGCCAGCCTCAAAATTTAATTTTAACTTAAAGGTCAAGCGGGGAGTATTTCATTTTTTCTTAGATTAGGATTCTTCGTTCTTTTCATCTTTAGATTCTCAAATTTTATCATTTCATTTGAAATATTATGTTAAGAAAATTATATTTCCCAATCTCTTCATTAAATTATGCAAGAAAACTGGGTTGATTAATATCTTGTACCGGTAGATGGAGCTGGTACTGCTGCACTAGAAGTCGGGAGGTGAATTCGTTAGTAGACAAAAGCAAGACCTGTTGGCTATATTCTTCGCTTCTTCTCAATCCCTAAGTCATTATCTTGTGCATTTTAAATCAATATTGGCCCTTTCACTTTTCCAATCACTATTTAAATGACACAGGTTTCCCTTCAACCACTTCTTACCAAAATGATGTCCACATAATCTTAATAAGCCGAGAGCTGGACCACACGATTGTAAATCGTTTTTTTAGTTGGCAGACCCTGTCATTTATTGTCTTCTCAAATGTCAAGCTAAGCAGACAGCGTATTACCGCTTTTTTATTGATATATCTTCCATCCGTCGCCTACACCTATTAACAAACTTCACAATCCTCATCGTCATCTTTACAAAGCAAAACTGGAAGTTAAATTAAGCATAACTTCAATATTGAATCCTTCAAGTATCTGTTTCTAAAGACTCTGCGCCTAAAGAGATTCTTAAAGTAAACGATAGGTGTTGGATGGGTTTCAGTATTTTATTCATACTCTCTTCCAAAGAATGAAGGAGATTCTGAAGCAAAATATGTGATCTATTGTAGATCATTCCCACCTACCCATATTAGGCTTAGGATCGTTTTTCTAATATGCAAAGGGAAACAAGCTACCAATTTCGATTTGGGGATCACCGTAATCTTTACCTAAGGAAAAAAATACTCCCTTCATGATTTTTAAGGTGAAATGATCTAGTATACTTGAAAATCAATGATGGATGATGTACCACCTACAGTTGGTTTGGTGAAGGCTTGTCATAGGCTATAATTAAAATGTTTAAATAGCCTTCCGTCTCTAAGTAATATACGTTATAGTGTCTAAAAAACAATTATAATCAAATATATTATAATATAATATATTATAAACAATAGAATCGGCCTGTTGAACCAAAAGTTATGCTTTTGCATGTATTTAATATGCTAAGTGGCTCTGAACAGGTAAAAAAAAAAAAAAAAATAAACATTCCGCAATATATTTCCGAAGTTATGATATAAAATTAACACCAACCACCATATTATTAAAACCATGATATGTCTATATATACCTATATATACATGATATACCAACCACTGAATTTTTGACAAATACCTTTACAGATGAAAATTTATTGTACTATTAATGAATAGTCTATGATCAAATAGTCCTACATGTGCTGTGACTCTTATCTCTGGAATAAATATTTTTAAGGAACTACATTCAACCATAATTTATCCATAATCAAATGGCTTGTTTTTTATATCCAAGTATTTTTATTACATATTTTTTTTTTTTTTTAACAAAATCAGTAATTATTTGCCCACATTCTATTATAATCTACATTTTTTATATTTTTTTGTGGCAGTGAAGCATTATTATATCCATTCATTAAAATTACATTCCATGTGTTAATATGTATGTAAATAGAATATTTAAACTACCAACTACAATTACTCCAGGTTTAATGGAGAGGCCACCCTCATCAGGGAAGCCTTTCTCTTCTTAAAAAAAGAAAGATAAAATAAACAACTTTCCCTAGTCTCCAGTAAGTGATTGATTGTCGATAATATAAATTTTTTTGATTCTCAATAGATTATTCGTTTCACAATTCTTATATTATACCCATCTCTAGGCCTTAATTATTTACATAAACACTATTTATATAATAAGTATTATGTAATTATGTGTATCTCATATAATTATTTTTTTTACTAAGATACATAACAAATTAAGATAGTATTATCTTGAAATAGACGGCTATATAATATGTAAAACAAAAATAGAGTACCGATTAACAAATATTATACTGTACACGGTAGTTTGAAGCTTATAGTATAATTATTCGAAATCACTCCAGAAACCAAAAAAAAATTTTAAAAATATATCTGAGCTTCCAATGGACTCAAATAGCTGGAGAATAATTTAAGAATGTATTCGTAGAACATTGATGTTTATTAGCAACAGAACCAAATTGAGTTGAAGCACGAAAATTACAAAATGTGGGTACTTAAAGGTTCTAGTGACTGCATTCGTTGGTCCTTGAGACATTAGGTTTTAAAGATACTGTGGATCCAATCAATTGTGATTTGCTGAACTTTTCTGCTCCTTATTAGCTTTGATCATCTGAAAAAAGTTTTTTCGTCAAAATTTATACATTACCTAGTATATTTTTCCATTCCAGTATATTTAGTTCTTTCCACACTTTGACTATGGTTGTGTGGCATATGGTGGACTCTCGAACAGGCTCGAGGAGAGGTTGAGGCGGATTATGAACTGTTCGCTTCGATTTGTCTTCGATGCCCCGAGAAGGTCTCATGTGTCCCGCCGTTACGTTGAGTTAAAGTGGCTTTTTCCTTCTATCCGCAGGCTCTATTTCCTTGGTTCTTACTTATATCAAACCATCAACTCACAACATCCATCTTACATCTATAGTCTCCTACAATTCAAATCCTCTATCCAATCCCAGGGCACAAGATCTCGCCCTTCCGATCTTTATATCCGTTCCCATAGAACCAAAACTTTTGAGCGTTCCTTTCTCGCCCGTTCTATCTCTCTTTGGAACTCACTCCCACCCGATATCCGTCATGCGTCTTCTATAACCTCATTTAAATCTAAACTTTTCCAACATCTTCTAAATTCCCAATCAGGTGCTTTAGAACCAATAAATAATTGATAGATATTTTCAACTTTATTGATTGATGAACTACTGTAAATATTCCTCACTCATAATGAAATCATTTTTTTTTTTTTTATTTCTGTTACTAGATGCTATCATGTATTTACTGTTTTTTTTCCATAAGCCTAGTTCTTTTTATTGTAAATTTGTCTGTTTTTTTTATTTTAATTTTGCATCACTTTTTCTGATTATCTACCAAAACATACCTGTTTAGTTATTTACTTTCAGGATATTTTGTAAATAAGTTTTTACTCAGATGTAGGCCTTTGGCCAGATAAATATTTTCTTAATTATGTTCATCTCTGTTATTCTAAAGGGACCTGGTCTTAGAATAAAATTATTTTTCTATATTTATTTCTACAATATGATTTTAGCAAAGCACTAAAAGCGAACAGAATATACATAGTTCAGTAGAATCTACATATAGTTTTTTATGTGGTCCCATTTTGACTTTACTATACTACAATATCAATATAATAGTTTATAAAGTTAATATTGCTATTGCTATTGTATTGGTTCTTTGACAACCTAGTTATTTCATTTAAACATAGGCGAGCGTTTCATGGGTCTACGTTAACTGCACTTTGTTACAAGCGCAGATATCCATTACCCGCCAAGGTGAAAACAATTGGTAGAAACATTGAAGAAATAATTTGAAGGAACTGTTCAATATTGATATGAAATTTTCTTTTAAATTTAAAATTTAAAAAAGTTTCATATTTTAAAATTAGAGATAACTGTTATCATTTCTTCCTTTACCAATTGATTAATCAGATTTAATTTATTATTCTATAAAATATTTTTATGGACCTTTCTTAAGACTGGCGGATTGCGTAGCAAATGATGCCATGAAAGCAGAAGTAAAGAACTGGATAATTGCTGTTAATGTCAGCAGAGCATGGCGATTGGTTTTGAAGGAGGCCTGGACCCGCTTGGGATTTGTAGTCCCAATGTAATAATAATAATCATTAATAGGCGATTTGTTAAGGAAACAAAAACAATGATTCGCAACGCACTATAAAAATTGAATAATTAACCAAGGAATAAATAAAATGAAAATATATACATCTATATCTAGGGAAAGAATGCTTTCCCGAGGCACTTAATCGCAGAGCTTTGGCGGCACCATCAAGGTGAGAACGCAGACGGTGGAGCAAGTTGGTGCGAGGATGAAGCCGTTCATTAATTAGAAGTAGGAGGTTGCAAGATATGAAATTATCAGTTTTTAAATAAAAGGTGAGGCTCTAATAACAGGCGGGAGCGGGGGAACATCGTTAGTGCTGCAGCGGCTGATTTATAACCGTTTGCTGGAAACTGTGCGGCCATTAGTTGCCTCTGCTACCTGGGCGGATATTGCACGTTACGTCGTCATGAAAAAAGGGTACAAAAAATCGGCGGGCACCTGTATCGATTACGAGCTCATCAGTATCGCACCGAGAAATCGATTAATAGAGGTAATGATGAGCCAGCGCTATGTGGGATAATGGCCTGTTTATCTTTCAATTTGGTCGGCTCTCTACTGGGGAGAGGTGTACTTGGAAAATACATAAGTGTTCAGTCATCACAGTGGAATCAATCATCGAGCCGGTATCGATATTAATTACTATGTCGTATTTAATAAGTCTGGCTTAAAAAAAAAAAAATGAACTGACATGGCTATCATGGAACGGACTAGCTCAGTAGTAGAGCGCTGGGTTGCCGTCATTGTTTCAAATCCAGCTGTGACGATAATTTAGTTTATTTGTTAACATCCAAGGATTGATCTTGTGGGGTCTTGAGACCCTCTAGGGGCACACTTATCCTCTATAAAAAGGTTCACCTTATCTTGGGGAAAATCTGGAGGTTGAACGTTATCAAATCACCTTCTTCAAAAACGTTGTCCAAGGAACAATACAGTCTCTACCACGTACTGAACCCAAGACCCAACGATTATGGTGGTACAGTTTCTATTTATTTTATTTTTTTAAACGACTTTAAAGCATACATCAATGACCTTTACAGACTAAAATTAATACGTATTGATCGATGGGTAATATGTAATGTGAACAACCAGGGCCAAACAGCACTCTAGCCAACAGTTATACAGAGAGGTGATTAGGCGAAGATTGTGTTTACCTTCAGGCTTTTCTACCAGTCCAGAATACCAATTTTATAGAGGCTGGGTCAACCTCTACATATATGGTTGATCAATAGCTTTTAATGTATAGTAAAGGGTCTTTCAATATGAGTGATAATTTTTCAAATAGAAATTTCTCAGTTTCTAATACATATTTTTTTTTACTTCTTGGTGCTACTATATGTAGTATAGTGTGCAGTTTTATGATGCAGCATTTGAATCCTCTCGATCGGTTGGAAGTAATAAAAATATATTACCAGAGCGGTGGTGCGAGGACAACCCAGAAGTGTTACATGGAGTTCCGTTGCATTCCGAAAAACTCACTGTCTGATTATGGTATGGCGGCGTTATCGGACCTTATTCCCTAACCGTAATGGTGATCGCTATAGGACCATGTTACTCGAATTTCTTTGGCCAGAACTTGAGAACGTCAATATTGAAGAGATGTGGTTCCAACAAGATGGCGCTACGTGTCAGCTGATGCTACTCTCGCTTTGCTGAGGGAAAGGTTTGGCGATTGGATCATCTCACGACGAGGGTTTGTGAACTGGCCGCCAAGGTTATGATTTGACACCTCTGGATTATTTTCTTTGGGGCGATGTGAAAGCAAAAGTCTATGCCAACAAGCCACAGCCTTTGGATCACTTTGAAGAGAATATTCGTCAAGTTATTGGCGGAATGCAGCCGGAATTATTGCACAGAGTGGTCAGAAATTGGAGCGATCGGTTCCGTCAGTTTCTGCGAGCCCGTGGTGGACATTTGAACAATATCTTATTTCGAACTGATTTTTATAACTGCATTGTCCAAGCTTCAAAATAAAGCAGAAATTAAGTTGATATGTCAAACCTTTGTTGTTTTATTCAAAATTAAAATCCTATCATTCTTAATGAAAGACCCTTTATAATTTAACGTTTAAGGCATAGTTTGCTGCGCTGACAATTCATGTCTACGTCCACGCTAAGGTATCCAACTCTCATGTGTATCCAAGATATCATGTGTATAAAGACGGACGATTTTGGTATATTTTATTCATCCAAATTGATTTAATTTCATCTTATTTTACCTAAATCCTCCTAAGGGAGTTCTGTAATTTTTAAAATTCGTGTTGCAATTTTTTGTATTTGCAATATAAAATTAATACAGCTTTTGATAAATCACTGCAAATTTGTATTTGATAAATGCATTTTGATGCAAAATGCATGAGACTCATTGTTCTTAATATTTATTATAACCTTTTTTTTTTTTGAGCCACTATGGACTACGTTTTCCTCAACTGTTCTTTTCTTTTCTTCCATTTCTCCTTCATCAATACCCCGTGTTTTCTTTTCCTCTCTGTGTCCAAATTGCGCTTGTTTTTCTTTTTAGTCTTTCTTGAAAACCCTAAGCATTCTGAAGTTCCTTCCTAGGTGAAGAAGGTTCCATAGCGCCATCTGGAGAGACCAAGTGCGCTACAATGCCCTTTTCAATCTCTGCGGGTAGCATTGACCATTTTTAGTTTTTTAAATATATGTGAATACCCTTCCGGCCTGTTATGTATTAAGTATTATTTTTAATTCTAGATTTGAGGATCCACCAACGCAGGTCTTATTTTGAAACGAGCGGAATCTGGCTGGTAGCATTGCACAATACCTGAGCAATCCCTTATCGAAAAAAAAGCGCATTGTCCCTCCACCTGAGGCATGCACCTTAAGCCCGGGGCAGAGAACAGAAGGATGGCCCCAGGTACCGCTACACAATCCACCTCAGGCACATCTCTCTCGCTCTAAAACTCGCACGAGGATGGCCATTTAACTTCCATTTCGAACCAGTTCTCGAGTTGAAACATCGAGTAAATTCGTTTTATTGTATCGTGAAAAGTTGAATATTTAATTATGACTCCTAGTTAAAATTCTAATATATTATATTATAATATATTATTATTCTATATATTATTATTTAGAATTTTATATTATAATAAAATTCTAATATTATTAAATTCTAATATATTATTGATATGCTTGATATCAATAGCAAATTAAAAAATGCCAATATTCC
The DNA here is from genome assembly GCA_037127475.1 of Arma custos. Classification (NCBI taxonomy): domain Eukaryota; kingdom Metazoa; phylum Arthropoda; class Insecta; order Hemiptera; family Pentatomidae; genus Arma; species Arma custos. The sequence continues at coordinate 18,448,646 of CM073759.1, read as the reverse complement.
CTACTAAACATAAAAGCTCTGTAAATTAATGATAGAAGTAAAGTTTGGTAATTTATCAAACTACGACAAAATAAAATGTGGCAAGCATTCCAACAATTGTAATGGTAGAATCTTAATGGACTGTTACCTAACACAAAGATATGCCCTCAAGGTCATGGCTATGCACATTTAATGGTACAAAAATATAGTGAAGGTGTTCCAAGCGAAGTTCAAGAAAAGTATGAGAGAGAAGAAAACACTTTATTGAAGCATTACAATCTGCCTGTTGTGGGCAATAAGTAATGGTGCTATGTAGCTTACAACCATAAAAAATCAATGATATAAACGAAATAAATGCATAAATAAATATATACAAGCGACAAAAATATATACAAAAATAAAGTAAAAAAAAAAAAAATATATATATATATATATATATATATATATATATATATATATATATAATAAAAAAAATATAATAATAATAAATAAAACATAAAAGAAATATACTATACACATTGATACTCTATTTACAATTTGCCTGGGGTCCCCGAACTGAGCTTCTTCCTCATGAATGAGGGCAAAGCAGGAGTCCGGGAGGCCCCAGCCCCCTTTCCCAGCCGCGTCACTGGCATTGAACGCCAATGGAAGCTGGTTAAGGGCGCTTCACACACACACACAGGTCGTGAGTGGAGAATCTGGCCAGTGCCAGTACTCCAAATAACTTTATTATATCAGGCCATTGCCGGCTTAGGCGGCGGGGTGGGTTATATGGATGTGTGGAACTGGATAATGACTGAGCCAGGGGGTTGGGATGACAGGCAAGGTTTTGGTGAAAGTTTGAAAATTTAGTAGGGATGAGATCGAGGACGAAAGGAGTGTACAAGAAAAGTATGGGCTCAAGAAAAGAGCTGGTTTGGTGGTTCCAAAATTAAGATAGGAAACGCCGTACATTTCATTCATATATTCTTGGTCCAATGAATTAACTTCAATAAAATATTTGACTTCTATCTTGCTGAGTTTATGTGGAGTACAAAACTCAAGGGTAAAGACCCATTCGCCCAAATTCTAATAGATATTATAGATTTTTGGACTGATGTAAACAATTAAAATTAGTTTAATAAAAACATATGTTTATTATTTATTTCAAATTAAATCAATTACATTGAATTCTAAAGCGGTGATACCATAGCATACATGTATGTACCAAAATTAAATATATGATATGATGAATGTATTATTTGTAAAGTATTGAATGTAATTGCGGCAATTAAGCAGCTCAGACACTTCTACGGCGCCGGTTCAAATCATGCTTGGACTGCTTAAAGTTTATTTTGTGTCAGCCAAACGGAAGGAATTGTGGCCTTCCCATTCTCATGAGAATTATTTGTAAGCTATAATAAAAATGACACATCCTGTTAACCTAAACACCGGTAGGGACATCAATCGTAAAATCCGTTCTTTGAAATTCAGTTTCGCCTAAAATATATTTGTTTAACTTCGTATGATCATTTTTTATAGCATCTTTTCTGTAAGGCTGCGTTTACGCCAAAGTCTTCCACAAGTTTTCCACAAGTTGCGGCAACTTGTTGCCGGTTTTAAGAAAATACAGCAACTGTTTTTGTCTTCCACTTGTGGAAAACTAAAAGTGGAAGATTTGTTGCTGCGCGGGTATCTAGCAACTTGTGGAAAACAAGTCGAGAACTGTTCCCCCTCCACGCGCCCTATTCATAATTAAATAGTGCTGTAAACGCATTTATTCATAAATAAATAGTGCATCTGGGGTGTGTAAGAACCAAATTAATTATAATAAATTAGTCAAGTATTTACAAATAATTTGTTCTAAATATTTACAAGGTTTCTTATTAGTATATATTTACAATATTTTACTTATAGTATGTTATTAGATACATTTTCTAAATATGGTCACCGCAATATGACAGTTTCAAAGTAGGGTATGGCTTTTTATTACCAGTGGGGCTTGTTTGTTCTCAATAACCTGGGCAATTAGCAAAAGTGTGGCCTTCTCAAAAATATTTGGCAACCTGTACAGCGCGTTTACAGCACTATTTAATTATGAATAGGGCGCAGCAACAAGTCTTCCACTTTTAGTTGCCAACTTTCTTTGATCTTTACCGACTCTCCGTGGGAAACGAAAATTTAGTGGAAGATTTGTCTCTCCACAAGTGGAAGACAAAAACAGTTGCTGTATTTTGTAAAAACCGGCAACAAGTCGCCGCAACTTGTGGAAAACTTGTGAAAGACTTTGGTGTAAACGCGTCTGAAGAAGAACTTTTAGTTGACAACTTTTAGTTTTCCACAATTTGTTGCCAACTTTTAGTTGCCAACTTTAGTGTAAACGCACCTTAAGGAATAAGATGCGGACAATTTTTATGGGTAGTTTCTTATTGTTATTTTTTTTTTAAACATTACTATATTTTTAAATATTTACTAACGAAATACTTTAAAATAGTTATTGAAAATTTGTTGATGTTAATATTAATTTTTTGCATTGTTATTATTTTATAGGGACGTAATAAGGAAATACTGTTGGAAATACTTCAGTGCTTCTGTGGTCTCAGGTATTCGTTAAAATTCCTTGTCCTAATTAATTCTTGATAGGCAAAATATTCCCACAGTAGCATCATATGACTTTAATAAGTAAACAAACAAAAATATGTAATTTTTACAATTATTTTTTAATTTCTAGGGGATCGTATGATAATACCTCGTGTGATAATTTTATAAATAAATGATATAACTAAATTTAATAAGTTTTAATGTAAAAAATCAACTCCACTAATTATAATATTGCTGGAATGCTATCAGCGGAATTTCTTAACAGGAAAAGGTAAAAGAAAAACCTTCGATGTAGGTTGTAGTTCATTAGCGTATTCGAGCACTCAGAGAAATCCGCAATCAATAATTGATAGGTCTGCAACAGAAATTTCTTCTGATACACATCTCACCTGTGCTGGGTAATGATATGCCAAGAGTCAGCTTCAACCTTGGTAATACTCCTGGCAAAAATACAACAGAAGGTAAGGAGGTGAACGTGCAAGTTTAACTATTTTGGTGTTTTGTTGCATTTGAAGGCACAATTTTATATTCGCTTCGGATAAGTGACTTTAAGCGTACAACTTAAGACCAATTTAATATAGTATATTACGTTGAACCATTTTCAAATATGTCATTATGCCTTTCAAACAACTGTATAAATAGAAATAAAGTGGAAGGTACATGTTTGGTATTCACAATAGTTTTATTATGATTTATGAACTTATTAGTCCACATTTGATCATTTGATTCACTGCTAGATGCATGTAATAACCCATTAGTATCTAATGCATGCTGTGGAAGAAGGGGCTTGTAATAATAATTCGCTAATCCAAGCGAATTCGCCGGTTGTGAATTCAATAAAAGAAAACCCTGATAGTTTGATTGGGTCGCAATTTCCCCAAATACATATAATTGAAGCTATAAAAGGAAAGAAAAGAAATTAATCAAGTAAATACAAATAAAAACATACGAAAATGAGTAAATTATAAATATATAATGTAAAAATTGAAAAAGAACAATTGTAAAAATATTAATGTGCACAACTAAACCTAGGAAAATAAAAAGAAAGTTATTTAAAACTAGATAAAAAAGTTATGAAAAAAAAATGCACTAAGTTATTATCTACAATTATTTACATAAAAAATGAAATTAACTTATTTACTAAAGAGGGATGAGTCTTTAAACACAAAATATTACTGATCTGTGAATCAATAAAAAAATGAGAAATTAAGTGATTTCTTGAAAAGTGTTGTGTTCTTGATGTGACAAAATTCAAGATGAAGAAGATGTGAGTGATGAAGAAGTGGCGACAAAATCAAGTGTAGAGTAGTAAGCAACCTTCTCACAGGGCAACTGTCTTCAGACTCATCTTGTTTTGTTTTTTTGAACATTACACTTAATATTAAAACATATGTTTTTAAAATTACTCTGTGAATTCTTTTGTTTTCTTTTAATAAATTTTATTATTATTAGAATTATATAGCAAACAAAAAAACATCTGGATTTTAAAGCAATAAAATATTCGTTTGGAAATAAAATAAAAAAACAATAATAAAATAAAAAAAATAAAAAATAGCTATTGATACTCGACACATGCCATGCCTCTTCCTTATCCTCAATTAAATCCATGATTTTCAAATTTATCAATTCCCATACGGATGATTCAGTTTGTAATTGTTGGTTTACATGAATCAGGATTAAATAATGGGCTTTATTGTTCTATTTCTTCATTTGATATCTCTTTTCGTAACTTCATTCCTTATATTTTTATTCGCTGAATTTTTTGATTTGATAAAGAAATTTTGTCTGAAACGACTCAATGCCGACTTATTTCTCATGGTTTTAGTCCGGTCCTAAGCCTGAAGTTTCGGATGAACCAAGCATTGCTTGACAAATTTAGTGAAAAATTAAATTTTTGATATTTGTAGTTTGTTATCATTTGATCTGAACGCCTCATATATACTTTTGTGTTTTTATGTTGTTTAAAAGGGAAATATTTCTAGATTAAAATTATTTTTCTATTCTATTCTATAAAATATGATTTTTTAAAAATAAAATAACATAACCTTTTCGAATCTGACATTGATATCGCTATTGATGAAAATGGGATTAAGAGTTTAACTATTGTGCATTTTCTCTAATTCCCGATTCTGGAAATCCCTGCTATTTGACCTCCCATAGTTAAATTTTTTTCTGGTCTGAACACCTACGGATCTGGTAGCCAGTAGGTAATACGAGAAACATTGAAAGAGCAAGATTGATTTCTGACATAGGGTCTTTCCGGGATCTCTGCCTCTTTTTTCGAGAGAAAAGTTGAAAAAAATAAAAGAAACTAACTGAAAAAATACCCAATGTCCCGACGAGATTCTCTCCTACACCGGCTCCCGTTCACAGGTATCCACTGTTTTGACTAGCCTGACAGCTGATGTCCCTATTGTCACTTCTCTATTCTCACAGGTGGCGCACATACCCAAATCTCCACTGGAAAGACAGAGAGTTTTATCTGATCTGATGAAGGCTCAGCTGGAAAGCATTCCTAAAAAGACATTAAGAAGGTGTCAATAAACATAGCCAAGGCAATACATTACCCCAAGGAGCCACACGCCGGGCCTTAAAATATTTCTCTTTATCTTCTGGTCCTTTCATTTTTTTTTTAAACCTAATAGAAAAGACATAATCCATTGTGCTGTTTGAAGCCACGTTAAAAGTCTCCATTAATCACCGGGTAGTAAACCTTTTTAAAGATAAACCAACGATACATATTTGAGTACATAAAGAGATGGAAATTTTTGATTCTATATTGCATTATATAACTCAATTATCATTAAATGGTTTTCCTGGCTTTGAATTGTATCTTGTCAGATTCGAGTTTTGAAAAATTAACCCAATAAGGCGATGATAAAGTTATTCCATCAGAACTTAAGTCGGGACAGTTGATTTTACACACTTTCTCATTTAATTCAGGTTTTAATTATACATTTTAAAAACGGATTCCGCCATTATTATTATTTTTTCAGAAATTAATGAATAACATTTACAATTACTAATAAGTTCACGTAGATATAAGAAATATTCTTTAGAACAATTTGAAGTTCGAATATGGTGTACCTGGCCTGATACCAATATTTATTTTTTCTATGCAGATTTTAAAAATATGGATACAATTATTATGGAATTATACTCAAGATCAGACGACAGTGGATCTTATGACATTTCTTTAAACATTACTACCGTATTATATTTACTAATTTATATTAATTTATTAATTTTCTTGATATTTGTTTTTAAAAATTCTGGACCGGTACTTGAGGAATAGCTTCACAATATGGATTTGCTGATACCACCAGTTTTACAATAGGAATAATTTATAAATAATTAAAAAATCCATCGATGTAAGTCCATCATGTCCATTTATCGACATAGGTTTGTTCCGTTCTTCTTGCACAGTTACTGTAATACTTCTGTAAGGAACTCCCTTTATATGAGACACTCATAAATACTCGTATAGACCAAAAGAATATTTAAGCTATAAACATAGCTCGTTCGTGCCATGTTTAGATAAATATTTTTTTAAAACGTAATTCTTATTGTACATGGACTAATTTCCAAATTATGATAAAACTTTGATAAAATTGGTGGAGTAGCTTCAGATGAACCACGAAATTAGGAAACGACCTAGAATATTTGCATCATTCCATTATGGAACCAACCTTTATATGCGGAATATCATAATTTCTTAAAAAACCTTTCCTGCAACGACTTTGGAAAAATGAAAAAAAATAAAAAATGTATATACATATTGTTACGGTAACAAAAAGACTAGCGCGGGGAATTAGCGATTCCTGGAAGAGAACAAAGCCCCTTGTCGGCAGAGATGAAAGATACCGTTTCCAGAAAGTTCGAGACCGGTCGGTCTTGCTATTTAAAGGGCATCTCGGCGCGAGTACAGGGAGAGTGTTAAAGCACACGGTACGGTTAACATCGGAAAAAGTGATAAGCCAGTGTAATAAGTCAGTGACAGTTTGTGAGTGTAATTGTGTGACAGTTTGTTATATTCAGAGATTCTTACGGTCGGTGGACTTTAATTAGTGAACTGTAAGTGTTAATTAGTAGTAATTAATTAGTTAAGTAGCAGTTGTAATTTTATGTGAACTGTACAAGCTTATGTAAATAGTTAAGCTATTTAGTAATAATAATATCTTATCTAAAAATATTGTTGTTGTAAATTTATTTCAGTTAATAATTTATTTGTTAGTAATTTCTCTGTTATTAATTTAATTGATAATAGTTTAATTGTATTCTTTTTATCACTTATGTAAATAAATATTAGTATCTTTAATTAAGTAGCGTTTAAGTCATTTTTAATACCCAGTAGCCCGCAATATATATATATATATATATATATATATATATATATATATATATATATATATATATATATTGACTAATTTTATTATTGCAAATATGATTTAATTCATAGAAATGCATATCAGAAAAAAAATTTTCCTGGCCATTAATCCTTTCTTATCTAACATCTTATTTACTAATCACTGTCTTATTCTTCATCAATACACGGATCGAATCTAGTTATACAGTCATCCTTGTGATTAATGTCGATAATCTGCCTCTCCACCTAGCCATTTTCGCAAGGTACGCTGACAGATAATATTTTGTCTTAAAAATTTATGAGGGGAATTATTAAGAGAAAGAGTTTTTGATTTGTTAAGACTTTGAGATGGTAAAGGGCAACCTTGTTCATCGAGGTGCCTTATGAAACTGGAGCGGTAAAATTTTCTTTAGCCCTCAAGGCGGTGTTACCAGTCCCCGCCCGCAGAACGAATTCAGAATAGACCAGCTCTCCATAACAAGTGCTTGGCCAAGAAATTTGGTCTGCTGAGATCATCAGCATAAAAAAGGCTTGAGGTAAGGAATTTAAGATTTCAAACGAGATTAATATATAGATTCTGGTTTAAGTTCAATGAAGTCAAAACAGACTTAATGACCTCCTTTAAAATTAGTGAAGTAGCCTCAATAAACGAATAAAAATGTAAAACGATCTAGATTGTTTCGACTAATTTACTGATTCAATGACCACCTATGTATATGGGAATTCGCAAAGGATCTAATGGAGGATTAAGCTACCGTTTCGGAATAAAATTAAGTACTTACATCATCTACGTAAAATGTATAATTATATAATTTAATATAATGTCGTCGATACAAACGCAAAGTATCGAATAGAAGAAATAGCTTTCTTTTTCGAACTATAGCGTTTAAGGATTGACAGTTGGTACAATGACAAAGGTGAAATATGTAGTAATAGTAAGTATGTAAGTAATAAAATCAAGTACTTAACTTACCTAGGTATGTAAATGTTGTAATTATATAATTAATTCAGTCGTCGATTAAAATAGCATCTACTAGTATCTACTAAAAAATAGTATCTGCTAAGTTATTAACATTTTTAGTTGAGAAATATCATTCAAACATTGTAAATTCGTGGTAGACAAACAAAGCTCTCTTTTTAGAAAGAACGGTCACCTGTGGTCTAGTGGTTAGCGTAACGAACTACTAAACCCAAGATCGCGGGTTCTTAGCCCGGCAGGTGGCCCTAGGATTTTTTTAAGGGAGTAAAAAATCCTTAGTTACGCCGTCCTTCGGAAGGGACGTTAAACGGGGTTCCCGAGCCTGTACGATGTCAGGTAATCGTTTAAAAATCCCTATCCTAATTAAACCTGGATAGGCAAAATTTAGAGCTCCCATTGTAGCATCGTCCGATTAGCCATAGCAGCATAAAGTGACGTTAAATGAACAAACTGTTTTTAGAAACTGTAGCGATTCCTACTTTATGAAGTATAATTGAAATAAAATTGAAGTAAAATTCGTATAGTCACAAAACCATGGCGTTGTTAGGATACGTATGATTTAGAATGAACCTAAAACCTATTTTCTATTTCCTATACAGGAGTGTGTTTCTCTTTTGATTCTTTGCATTTTTATGAGCATGGCGTATCACTGTGGCTACTGTAGGCTTAGTTAACCAGTAAGGCTTTCTTGACCAGGTATAGATGAATTCCTAAAATATGGACGCAGACAGATTTAATAATCCAGACGACGGCTGACCGGAAGGGCACGTGGTCGGAACCAGATGGCGAATATTAGGAGATCCTTCTAGGAGCTAACTAGCTTGGGCTCCTGGTCTTTAATAAGCGGCTGGTCACCTGAGGCCATTCATCGGGCCCAAGTCAATGGTCCTGGGTACGGTCTTCTCCTGCACCTGCACCACTTTGCTCCTCTGTCACGGTCTCTTTCATCCTGTCACAGTGTCCACATTCCAGGCCCCTATGGTCAGGTGCCAGTGGTCAGTATGCGCCAGTACCGTCTTCTTTTAGCTTTACATAACGCTGTGTATCTAGTGGAATACAATTTTTTTAGAAGCAGTCTTTCCAAGCGTACTTTTTTCCACTCATGATTAATGTTTTCTTAATTTATTCAATAAACTCATCAATTCTTGGGCTATTTTTATTGATTTGATCATCCAATTTTGCAAAGGACGCAAAGGAGGATTCAACATCTATTTAGAAATAAAATCAACTATTTACGGTGGTTCGCAGTGAAATTGATAAACCCTGCAGGAAGAAGAATAAAAAAGAAACATTTAAATGGTTGCAGGAAACAAAATCAGAAACCCTTCAATATAAATATACAAGACCATTTAATAATAATAAATATTTATTGACAGAAATTATACCAATGCCATTTGGCACTTATTGTATCTGTGATCTTCTTATTTTCTTTCGAAAACATCCCCTAAGGGATTCATGTGGAATGGAGAAATCTCCTAATAAACCATTTGAAACCGATTGCAATTGATTTCCGAGGCTAAATGACGGCCTGCATACTGTGTGTGCAACAACAGTAATGTGCAATTATCAGTTATTCTGAGTAACTAGTCGTCGAAATAAGATTGTTCTTGAACTAATGAAATCTGTAAAGTGCAGGAGAACAAAATTTGGCTTCGGATTTACTGTGTTATTCAACTTATGCTTTTAAATTTTTACTACTTTTTAAAAATTTTCTTCGCATTAAATCCTGTTCTTTATTATTGAATGCTAAATAACGATTTTATATTATCTAACTTTCTAAAATGAAATAAAAATATAAAGAAAAAAAAATTCGCTGCTGGGGACCGTGATCGAAAAAAATCGTCGTCTCGATAGGGTTAAAGACACTCCTAACGTGGCTCTCCTTGTCGGATTCTGTGGCAATGAGTCTGTCAGTAATGATTGTACGAGTAACTTTGGGCGTCCAGCAAATGAGTCGTGAAATTATTCGTAGTTCTTCTGGATCATTCACGTCATTCACGAGCGGTATGTTCAAATTTTACAAACAATGTTAAGACCGTGGAAAAATTCCAACGAAAAGCCTTAAGTCTCCAAACTAAAACAGAAATAGAAATTATCTGTCCTATTGGACAGTCCAATGGGACAGATAATTTCTATTTCTGTTTTAGTTTGGAGACTTAAGGCTTTTCGTTGGAATTTTTCCACGGTCTTAACATTTATGTAAGGTCTCTTTTTTACTTTTCAATCTTTACAAACAATAAAATTAAAAATATTTAACTTTAGTTATTTAAAAAAGAATAACACACCGAATTTGAATAAATGATTTCACCTCACAGTCACAATGATGCACCCAACTTTTAAGTTCTGTTAATTTATAAACATTTTATTTATTTAACTATTAATTTTGTTCAATACTTTGTAATTTATACATTGTTGGGTGCACTCAAACGTGGATTTTGTTATATTTCTCTGACAATTCAATTCTCACCTCAATTTTTTTCTGGTATTGTGGTTTTCATTTTTAAATCTTTTCACTATATGCTGGAGAATTGAAGGGCTTTTTTGAATAATTATGGTTATTTGATTCAAAGATTTCTTATCATTAAAATGTTGAATGACCAACTCATATCTATTAATCGTCGTTTATACTTCCATTATTGTAAAATGGAATGAAAGTTCAAAAATCAAGGAGATATTGTGGAACTGACTTTGAAATGAATTTAACTTAAGGGAAATAATTTAAGGTAAAGAAATATTAGGAACACATAGGTGTATCTTTTTCTCTTATTATGAGTGGAACTTATACACATCTAACCTATTAATATGTTATTTATGTTTATAAACAAAGAACATATTACTAGTAGGTTGTAATAAATTATTATTTTTAATATAATATTTGTTGGACTATTTATTTATTCAAAGATTTCCTATCCATATCCACGTGTATTATTTTTACTGAGGGACATAGAATATAACATACATAAAATTATAATTTATTATTGGAAATAATTTATTCTTTAAATAGGAGAAAAAAAAAATTGTAAACCCAAAAGTTTTACATAAAGAAAAAAATACAATTAAAAGGAAATGCCTAGAAGCTTTGTGTATTAATGATAATATAGAAAATGTAGTCAACGATAGAAAAGAAGCAGGAGATATTAGTAAGTTATATTCATCCGTTATTCTAAAATTGAAAAAGAAGTAATATATAGGTTTTATCTGCTCAAAACATAACAGTCACAATAACCTTCTCATCAATTTCCTTCTGAATTTCACGTTAACCACTAATAGTAATTTAATTTATTAAAACAATTGAAGTATAACATAATATCAGAATAATTTATCAATATGATTGTTTGTTTTTATTTATTTGTTTATTTATTTTTTTTAATTTGAGAGTTGTTTATGTATAATATTAAATATTATTCTTATTTAAAGAATTTCAAAAATAATATGAAAGATCATAATATCCTAAGATCAAAGGTTGACTTATTATTAAATGACTCCCTCTGAATTTGAAAAAAAATTTAAATGGAATGAAACAACTTATATTGAGGTATCTATGCTTTATTTTTGATTAATTGTTGGACAATAAAAGAATTTGTTGTACAGTTTTATTTATTGAATTATTTATATTGTTACAATTATAGAATTTATGCATGTTTTTACAGATGAATGACTTATGGTCGAATTGTTAACCATATAATAAGTAAAAAAATGAAACAATTAAAACAGAAGATTGAGAATGGCCTAGGCCGAAACGTATCTCGAAAATAAGGAATACAATTTTTTTTTACTGGAAGTAGGTTTTTTTTCTCCTATTTAAAGAATAAATTATATGATTGAGTCCAGTTGACAATTTTTTAAAAAATTGAAAATAATTTAAGTTAAACCTAAAGTAAATTAGATCAAATTTTTAATTTTAAGGAGTATAGTTCCTTCAGTACTATTCGCAATAGAATAATCTGCAAACTGCATATAGATGCATAATACCCCATTAATGTTTTTATGAAACAATACAAAAAAATAAATTTTTAAATGAAGATTATAATTTTGAATAATATTAGTTGACCTTACATAAACAAGGCTAAGTAAAAAATTCCATGAATAGAGATAAACTATTTATTTGATTTCGACGTATAAATCAATATTGCAGGACTTCTTCAGGGCTGGATTGACTAGTTACAAACATTAAAAATGAAATAATTGGAATGAAAAAGAATTATAAAGAATAAGTTCAATAATTTAAATAGTACCTTTACTTTATTTTATACTTTAAATTATTCCTATTTTTGTTTGTTTCATTAGTTTCTCATTTTTATATTTTAATTTGTTCTTTATATTGTTACGGGCGCGGGAATTGGCGATTTCTGGAAGAGAACAAAGCTCCCTTGTCGGCAGAGGTGAAAGAGGCCTTTCCGCGAAACTTCGCGATCCGCCCCGTATGTTCTAGATCTGGCATTCTGGCTATTTAAACAACATCTCGGCGCGAGTAGAGTTAGAGTGTTAAAGCACGCGGTACGGTTAACATCGGAAACAGTGATAAGCCAGTGTAATAAGTCAGTGACAGCTTGTTATATTTAGAGATTCTTACGGTCGGTGGACTTTAATTAGTGAACTATAAGAGTTAATTAGTAGTAATTAATTAGTTAAGCAGCACTTGTAATTTTATGTGCTTTGTACAAACTTATGTAAATAGTTGAGCTATTTAGTAATAATATCTTATATTATTGTAATAATTAAATAGAAGTTAGGCCTAGATTATAAATATCTAAAATATTCTTATTGTAAATTTATTTCAGTTAATAATCTATTTGTTAGTAATTTCTTTGTTTAGTTTCTTTGTTAGTAATTGTTAATAGTTTAATTGTATTCTTTTATCACTTTTGTAAATAAATATTAGTATCTTTAATTAAGGCATTGTTTAATTCATTTTAACACCCAGTAGCCCGTAACAAAATACTTTTTTCTGTTCCAATTATTTTATTTTAATATGCTTGTTTCTTGTCTATCTATTCCTGAAGATCTAAAATGTGGGTCAAAACGCCGGTTTCTAACAAGTAGTTAATCTCTATTTAAGGAATTATTTCTTTCACTCCTGCCCGATTACTTTCTTCCCCGAAGAAATATTATAATTACTAAAAAACTTGTTATTTATCTACAACATTAACACTTATTTAAAAAATTGGCTGATTAATGCTTTAAACGTGAGCTAAACATCATTTTGTTTTGAACCAGAGCTATACTTGGCACTGAGCTGAGGCAAGTATTGAGCAGGTAGTGGCAATGTCAACTGCTTAGCATAGATAATATTTAGTTTTGAATATCTGATCCACGAGTCCTGACCACAGATTTCAGAACTTCAAAGGACAGCATTCATTCGAAAACAAGAAAAACCTTCAACCTTTCCCACCAGATTATTTCCATCAGGTTTGTTGAACGGTTTTGAATTTATACATGTATTTTGTAAAAGAGGTAGTAATTTTATATAAAATGATAAAATAATTATAATTTTCAAATGCACTGTATGCGAAGCTGCTAATTCGTTAAAACGACTTTATTTAAAAAAATAAATAAAATACTTAAAATGTAATATTTCATAAATAATTTACAAGTGGCATCCAGGCTTCAATGATTTCGCATTCACTCATTCCTGTCGTCTGTGTTTAATTTTATGTGAAGTGCATTCGTTGATAGCGTAGATGAGACCCACTCTATTCATAGTCCAATATCTATATTTTTTTTTCGAAAAAAATCATGCCCGCTTTTGATTTTTTTTTTCAAAATTGATACTTACTGTGTTATATGAAAAAGTGACATGCTTTTCGATCCTAGAGGACGGTATTTTAATAATGATGGACACTTTGAATGAAAAATCTGTTGATCGTTAATCACTTATAAAAGTTATATTTTCTTCAAAATTGTCAAAACATTTTTGTAGTAAGAAAAAATGGCGTTGTTAAAAATAGTAGAACTTTGTCAACCTTAAACACGTAATTACATTATAGTTTCCATAAAAAAAATATAACGAAGCTCATCAAACTTTTTTTTAATTTAGATTCTACTGTTAAAAGAAAAACATTGATAGTTAATATTCCTCAGCTTCCAAGTGGCTTTTCCCTAACATCTTTAGGACTGAAGATTATGATATACATTTTTGAAAGAGTTACTAAAACTATCCAGTGCTAATTCTGTATGATTTAACTTAATAAATTGGAATTTCGTCCATACAATTTTGGGTTCAAAGTGAAATCACAACGTATTGGTATTAGCAATACATGATTGTATAATTTGATATTAAATTACATATTGAATTACCATTAAGCATCGAACTATTTTAATGTGTTCATTAATAATTACATAATTATTGTTTCAGCAAAATTATATTTTTATTAGAACTTTTGTGTCTGCTAAACCCTTCAAAATATGCGGTTCATCAAGAACTGCTCTATAAGTTCAGTGTCTAGCTGACAAACGCATTCTGCTAAACCTTAGAAGGTGTTCGCCCAAATCTATTTCTTAGAGACCCTTGTCCAGTAATGGAGACGTCTTTCTTAAAAGGAAAATTTAAGCTGAATTTTAATAAATTCCATTTTTGGGCGAATCATGTTATAGGAATCAATTACTTCGAACGCGACGCGTCAAAAAACGTATTTATTACGTTTAGAGATACGCGTGTGGCTATTTTTAGTGTTCTATTTTAGGATCAACTGGGTTTAATTTTTTGTTTTCACTATTATTTGGTCTCATTATGTCATTCAATTTTGAAAAATGGCCATTTAGTAGATGCGTTTTCCCTGAAATTATGGTCTAGCTGACCATACACATTCTGATACACCGTAGAAGGTATTCGCCGAAACCTTGTTCTCAGTGTAGAAAAAAATTAGTACAGAAAAGTTTAAGCTGGATTTTAATGAAATAAATTTTTGGGTGTATCATGTAATAGGATTCAAGTACTTTGAACGATACATCGCTTTAGTAACAAGATACATACAATATAAAATAGATGTATTTGAGATACGTGTGTGGCTATTTTTATTATTATTATTATTATTTAATTTTCATTTTCATTTCATCTAGCAAATTTGATTGAAGTGTCTTTCTCTTCGTTTTTCTCCATGGTCATCCAGTTATATTGGAAAAAAAGTATCAATTGTTGAGTAGGTCTCTAACAGTTTTAATCTTTTTTTATCAAGTCCAGGTAACAGAGAGTAGGAAAGCGGAAGAACGAGCGGGTTTGGGTGATATTGTGTCGATGAGTGGAATGTTATGTATTTGTTATGAATATATCATTTTATAGTGGGAATGTTCATGTCGTTGTGTATAGTGTGATTCGAAACATACCATGGTGCATTAATAGTTTTTCTGAGAATTATGGATTGTGTTGTTTGTATCTTGTGTATGTGAACATTTTTGCTGAACCCCAAAGTTCTGCTCCATATGTCCAAATAGGTTTTAGTATACTATTATAGATAAGTCGTTTGTTCCTCAAGTCAAGTGAAGATCTGTAGTCCAGAAGATGTGATAGTTGGCTATTTTTAGTGTTGTATTTTAGGATCACCTGGATATAAGTATTTTGTTTCCACTAATGTATTCATTTTTGAGAATTGGCAGTTTCATAGATACATTTTTTGTCACTAAGGTAACATTCTTGAATATCAATATCAAACCATGTTTTCCTAGGATCATATGAAATGGCTCTTAGGAGCGATAACAGTTTTATATAACTGACTGGGCTTTAATCAAATGTTTTTAAGGTGTATTGCTGATGGTCATGGGCTGTAAGAACGCTCCGACTGGACGCTGCTGCGTAGAGGCTTCGAGGGCGTAGTATGGCAGTGGAGCCGAGTAGAGACCTAATTTAATTTGGAACAAAGCGAGCGCAGGACCGGTCTCGTCACCCCTGACCCCGACTAATGCTCTTGCGACAGCCGATTTGGGAGAGGCTGCTCTATATAGCTATGTAGCTCCCTGTCCGTATCCTTTCCACTTCCTAACCATTCTCCCGCAGACATCGCTTCACTCTTAACAATATACTTCGTCGGCCTCGTTTCGGTGTTGAGAAATCAAGGTTTCAAACATGTAAAACGTATATTTGGTTATATAACGATTCGCCACACGGATCCACACCTCAGAACTATGAGGAACCACCCATATCCCAAGATAACTATATATATTGTCAATTTTTACTACATATCATTTGAAAATATATATCTTGTATATTTTTCCCTGAAGAAGACCTGCAATGTGTGTCGAAACGTAGTATTTAAAATAGACAGTTCTTACAAATGAGAAATTTTTATGACCTCCACCATTTCTTTCTTTTGTAACTTTATATTTGCACTGTTTGTTGCGATTTTTTGTTTTTAAACTGAAATATACACAAATATATCTAGTTCAACTTATTAATCTTTAGTTTTTTCAAATACTATTTATTAGATTTAAAAAAAAAAAAATCTTGAATAAGTATTAGTTGCTTGTGCATGTTTTTTGTTGTTTAAAATTTAACCTTTAAATGGGTACACGCGGATAAAAATCGCGTACCTGAGGTGCTCACAACACCCCACATCGCAAAGTACTTAGACGTATTTCTTTTGGAGAAATATCAACTGTATATCTTACTAATATTATAAATGTGAAATTTTGTATGTTTGTCTCTCTTTCATGCAAAAATGACTGAACGGATTTGGATTAAACATTACAGTAATATAGGTTATACATCACAATAACACATAGGCTATATGCGCGGATTTTTGGGGGGCGTACGGGTTCACGTGCTCCCTCCCCCCGACCGTTTTTTGGGTATTGTGAAGAATCCATTATAGTACATAATTAAGGGCAGATCACATGATCATATTTGTGAAAATAACAGAAAGAAAATGAATGAAACTATTTGTTTTGATATCCTACTAATCTTACTAATATTATAAATGTGAAAGTTTGTATGTTTGTCTCTCTTTCACGCAAAAATGACTGAACGGATTTGGATTAAACATTACAGTAATATAGTTTATACATCAGAATAACACATAGGCTATAGCAAGCGCTGATTTAGGGGGGGGCGCACGGGGGCACTGGCCTCTCCCCGACTGTATTTTAGGTATTGTGGAGAATTCATAATAGGACATAATTAAAGGTAAATCACATGATAATAGTAGTTAATATAACCGAATGAACATGAGTGAAACAATTTTTTTGATATCCTACTAATCTTACTAATATTATAAATGTGAAAGTTTGTGTTTGTCTCTCTTTAACTCAAAAACTACTGACCGGATTAGGATGAAACTTTACAGTAATATAGTTTATACATCAGAATAACACATAGGCTATAGCAAGCGCTGATTTAGGGGGGCGCACGGGGGCACTGGCCTCTCCCCGACTGTATTTTAAGTATTGCGGAGAATCCATAATAGGACATAATTAAAGGTAAATCACATGATAATAGTAGTTAATATAACCGAATGAACATGAGTGAAACAATTTTTTTGATATCCTACTAATCTTACTAATATTATAAATGTGAAAGTTTTCACATCTCTTTCACTCAAAAACGACTGAACGGATTTGGATTAAACATTACAGTAATATAGTTTATACATCAGAATAACTTATAGGCTATAGCAAGCGCGGATTTAGGGGGGGAGCGCACGTGGACACGTGCCCCCCGACAGTTTTTTAGGTAGTGTGGAGAATCCATTATAGTACATAATTAAGGGCAGATCACATGATCAAATTTGTGAAAATAACAGAAAGAACATGAATGAAACCATTTGTTTTGATATCCTGCTAATCTTACTAATATTATAAATGTGAAAGTTTGTATGTTTGTCTCTCTTTAACGCAAAAAATAATGGACGGATATGGATGAAAATTATTGAATTAAATAGGTTATACATCATAGGCTATATATAGCAAGGGCAGATTTATGTGGGAACACGGGGGCATATACCCCCCTCTTATAGTACATAATTAAAGGCAAATAAGGAACTTAGCATCTTGAAATTTGCAGATAGGTTCTTTGTATAGATTAAGAAAGAAATTTGGATAATTCCACCCCAAGGGTTTCTTCTTTAATATAATAGGGGTTCAAAGGTTCTATAGAATCCGTCAATTTAGAAGTCAGGCATCTGAAATTTTGGATGTACGAGTAACTTATATTTTAAGAAAATAATTAAATTATTTATTTCAAAAGATCTTTCACGAAACTTTATGTGGCAGACCAAATTCCACGCGAGCGAAGCCGCGGGCATAAGCTAGTAATCTATAACTTCAAAAATACCTTTACCAACAACATATTTTTTTTAATAATGAATTTTATTAAAATGTACTAAACATATTTAACAAAAAATAGTAAACATCATTAGTATTGCAATTACTCGTTGGATGAGTCACTTCCTTCCTCATTTGTCAGACAAGACTCACAAATGTGTTTCATGTGAGTCATACAAATGAGTTTTGCGCATTTGCAACAAAAAAATTTAGTTTTTATGTCTTTCTATCTCGGACAAACAACGCATCGTCCAGAAGAGCGAGCTGGACGAACAACCTGGGGCAGGTTGTCTTTCTGTTTCAGAAATCATAGTATAGTATATTTGGTTGCTTTCTCCTTTAGCAATTTAGGAATATTAGTCAGTGAAGCCCATATATGCATCAACATATTTCCAAAAGTAGCTTTCTAAGCCTTTCCTGCTCTTGTTGATATGACATTTTACTGTAAAATTATTAAAAAGTAAAAATATCAACTCATTATACAACATTATAATTATAGGTAATTAGGTACCTGGGGTGATGACAGCACCCTAGTGCCTAATTTTACTTCGAGAGTAAACTGTGTAGCACGTGTAAATGGACTGGCTACAATAGCCGAAACTATAAGCTCAAATTGAGAGATAGACAATGGCACAGCAAGTTAGCATTTCAGAATTACATACAATCTAAGACGGTGGGGTGTTGTGAGCACCCCGCCTACTCAGTTAAAGGTTAAAGATCCTCAGGACATCAACGCCAATTGTTCGGTTAGTAAATCTGGTGTATATTGTAAATAAATAAAGCACAAAAACCCGCACATTTTATAGTGACAGTGAACGATGTGCTTTCAAGAATTGAATTACCAACACGATGGAAACTTCATTGTCACCATTTAATAAATTTGGGACTAGTCCGATTTTATTTATTGTTGATAATTATAATTACATTCTTCAAACTTAAACCTTACTGTTAGAATGCAATTGCAATATCTGCATGACGAAGTTGCCAGTTTTTTAATATCATATCAATGATTGAGACGTGTGTTCTTTAGTTTCTCGCGGGTCAAGGCAACCTCCTCTATACGTATGTTGCGATAGTGTATAGAATATTTGATTGTGCGTTATTAAATTGATTCCGTATTGCTATTTAGTGTTTTTGTCTTGTTAATTTTGTTTATAGTCAATTAACATTTCTCTGTTGCCTATTAAGTTTAATTGGCTACTTTTTTCTTATTAATTTTGTTATTGTCTAATTAAAATTAACAGAATAATACTTTGACTTTCCTCGTCTTCAGAAGAAGCCGTAAATTACTTCCAGAAACTTGGAATAATTCTAAAGATCAAAATATCTGAAAAAGGTCTTCATATGGATTTTGAACAGAAGATGAAATGGAGTTTTTAGTCGAAAGGCTCGGAAAAAGAAACGGAACATGCGGGTTTAGAATTGGAATTTTATAAATAATTTTTTATATTTTCAGGAAAATAGGACGGTAGGTATAGGTATTATCAGCATCAATATTATCAGTGCTCAGGTTAAATGCAATAGCGAATAAGAGTAAATGGCTACCTGCTAAATCACAAGTACCTTCGTTAGTACCATCTTTCTAATTCTAATTTTTTATGTTACAGAAAACGGAGAGATTGCGAAGATATAAGAATCATTTAAAATCGTTCTTATGAAATGTTTTCATCCATACGGCAAGCCCAAAACCTCCGCCTCTTTAATCCCATTTCCGATCCGCACTAACTCTTATAAC
This sequence comes from Arma custos, assembly GCA_037127475.1. Taxonomy (NCBI): domain Eukaryota; kingdom Metazoa; phylum Arthropoda; class Insecta; order Hemiptera; family Pentatomidae; genus Arma; species Arma custos. Next base: position 18,428,756 of record CM073759.1, on the reverse strand, counting down.
CGGATTAATTGAAACATCAGGTAGATAATGAAGAGGTTAATCAGCATACACGAGCGCTAGTTACAAGCCGCAATCGCCCGTGTAACAATTTGGTGTGGGAGTAAACTGCATTCGGTTATTGATGTAGGTCGGCGCCATGTAATACTCCCTTTGTGATGCTTAGCCAGCGTTGGCGTTGATTTGTAACGCGGGTAATTGTACATGTATTAATCTTTACGCTAATTTAGCCCTCAGCTCTAATAGTGGCTATAGCTGCAAAAGTTGACAGTTTTATTTATCGTATTCTCTTTAAGAAATTGTTTTTCTCCGATTGTCCCATGACTAACCCGCTCTTATAAAGGACAATGCTCGCAATTACACAAACTGCAATAAATAAAAATGATATGCGACCAATGAAAATGGTGTCCAATTACTTTTTACACTATAGCATTAGTTTTGAGTCTTAAAAATAGTATTTAATTAATTTGCATCTAAAATTTATGAGCATTCTAACATGGAGATAAAAATTAGGAAAAGATGTCTTAAATTCTATGGACACATAACGAGGCTTCCCGATCACAGACTTACAAAAAGAATAGTAAAATACGTAGCAATCCTTGATAGTGGAGGGGAATGGATCCAAAATATTAAGAAGGACTTGGAGCCAAAAATACTAATGAAGACATGAAAACAAGATACAATTTTAAACTTAAAGTTGAAAAATTGGAGGTTAAGCAAGAGGTAAAAGCGCCGGAAACTTGAAAAAAATCGAAGTTACTCAATCCACTTTGGGGGCTTTACAACTAATAATAATAATATAAATCTATTTCAAATTTTTCTCATCTGTAATTCGCTTTATTACAGCGCCTTAATCCCCTCTTTCCATTGAGGGTCAGTCATATCCATATGACTTCCCATTGAGAGATTAAAAACATTATTTTAATTTTTGGATCAAATAAAATATTTTAAAAATTATATCATATATCAATAAAATAAATTATAATAATATTAATGACTTAAAGTCAACAAGATCCAAAAATAAAAGTAATGTTCAATTAACATTCTCCCTGTGTATGCGTCGCAAATTGCGAGAACACGGAGATATAGGATCAGTGGAAAGAGGGGGTATGACTGACCGGGAAGCGAACCAGGATAGCCGAGATGTTTAAAGCACCACCAGATGGGAGACCCGAGTTCGAGTCCCCGTTCTGGTCATATCTTTTCTTTTCAAAGAAATGTATAAAACTAATGATTATAAATTTTAAATATCAATATAGATCTAGCTGATTCATTCATTCATTCATTCATATTCATAACAATAGATTTATATTGTCTCCTGTTGTAAAATATTTTGTACTGCACAAATTCCATTGGCTATGGCTACGATATAATATATTTTAATGGTTAAGCGAAAGAAATGTTTGAAACCTTTAATACTAGTCTTGTTTTCAGTCAAAAAAATACTTTTTTTAGAAAATCATGTAAGAAATATATATGTTTTGCTCTAATTCTGGGGTAAAAAATGGACCTATCCAAAAACTGAAGAGTAAAAAAAATGAAGATGTAAAAACTAACAAAGTCCAAGGAATAAAGTAAGCAACTCACTTATCATGAGGATTGTATAGCACATTCTCAATACTTAATTTATAAGTGAGTATAAGGGCTTAGTTATAAAATGATGTTTGTTTGTAAACTTTGTACATATAGCCTACTAGCTTTTGCCCGCGGCTTCGCTCACATAGAATTTGGACTACCGCATAAAGTTTCTTGACAGTGCTTTTTAACAATAATTTAAAATAATAAATAATTTAATTTTTTTCACTATAGGTTACTCGTACAAAATTTCAGATGTCTAACTTCAAAACTGACGGATTCCATACAACCTTTGAACCTTTATTATAATAAGGGTGGAATTATCCAAACTTCTTTCTTAAATCATACCAAGGACCTATCTGCAAATTTCAAGATGCTAAATTCCTGATTTCCCTTTAATTATGTACTATAATGGATTCTCCACACCTCTAAAACTGTCGGAGGTGGGGAGGGTCACGTGCCCCCGTGCGCCCCCTTAAATCCGCGCTTGCTATAGCCCATGTGTTATTCTGATGTATAACCTATATTACTGTAAAGTTTCATCCAAATCCGTTCAGTAGTTTTTGCGTGAAAGAGAGACAAACATACAAACTTTCACATTTATAATATTAGTAAGATTTGTGCGTTCATAAGTTTTATGTACAATATTTTTGTTTGTTATTCTCAAAATTCGTGGTTAATAAAAATAATTCTAACCAGAAGAGAATATTATTAACAGCACTAATAATAAAGACCTTAATTTTTAATGGCGGAATAATTTTTTTTATCCTAGTTAATCCGTTGATTTTCTATTTTTATTTGTTAATGTAATAATTTTCAACCTCTACTATCACTACGATTCACATTTTCTTTCATCAGTATTTATTGAATTACTTAAGAAAATAAATTTTCAATCAATTTATGTATATACTTTTCCATTTAATACTAAACACAATTTACAATTCGTGATCTAAATGATGAAGAGTCAGATTCCAGAGACTTCTGAGGATATATTTAATTATTACATGTAAATTTAGGTATTAAATTTCTGATACAACTGTTTTGGTAAGCATTTGTTGTTTAAATGTTTACTATTTTTAGTATTCTTCATATTGAGTTGTTGAGCCACAAGATGAAACTCAGTGGCTATGACCTGTTTTGACTTGGTGCTGCATCTATTAGCCTAGAGAAGTGGGCTGGGTGGGAGTATTGAGGAAGAAAGTGCATTAATGTCCCAACATGCCCTTGTGGGCTGGTTTGCTCTGCATCTCTTTATGCTAATAACATGCATGTTTATGTCTATGTTATTGTATATGTGATTTAATGCGTTATGTTCTCTATCACTGAAGGTATGGAAAAAAAAATAAAGAAAAAAGACATTGGTGTGTAAAAACATAGCCAGATTATAACAAACGAAATAATAACAGTTTATCAAATGTTGAATAAAAAACGTTTTGAGACTATGATACAATTTTAACATAAAAAGTACAATTATAATTATGTATTAAATTTAATGACTTCTTTTTGATTTTTACTGAAATTCAATCATGCTTCCTTCGTTGTGAGATATTGTATTTAACATACGATAGGGGTAAAGTCTATATTCGAGGGTAGTTGGAGACATATGGATTAGAATTGCCCCGTTCACAAAATTAACCCAGCGAATATTGCCCAGCGATGCTCGAGAACACCCCCCCCCCTCCCTGGGGTGAACTATGGACCGTGATTGGAGGTGGAGGGTCGCGTGCCGGCAGGTGCCCTCTTCCTCCCCAGCACCCCCTCCACAGGTGCCACTGCCATCTGTCACCCCAGCACGCTCTTCACGGTAGCTTCTTTTACAACTCACATATTTTATACCCGTCTTCTTTTGGCTTTACACCTCCCCCAAGCCGTCTTCCGTAGGTATGTCGGCTTCTAGGAATCAGTAGTGTCTAATAGGTAACTCCAAGATGCGTCTCGACAGCTGCAAAGTTCCCGACATTCTTCTCAGAAATCCTGTTACCGAATCTGATTCATGCCAGATATCATCGTGCTTGAATGAATTTAACGGTAAAAATTACATTTCATTATGATCATTGAATATAAAACTTAAGAGTGGAAACACAACTTCCAGACGATCTTAGCCATTCATTTTATGAAAATAGATTTGCAATGAAAGATATAATTATATGTTGAGACAAGCTCGTAAGTTCGGTTATAAATTTCTTAAAGGTGAGTGCAGGTTTCGTTGAATCAATCTTGCTCTGGGTGTGGACTGTATGTTGAAATTTGAAAAGCGTTCGCAACAATAGAGAAATAATATGAAGAAATCCAAGTACGGGTAAGTTACTTACCCAAGACGCAGGCCGGGTAGCTTCGTCGATAAAACCTCCTTTGGCCCCTTGAGCGCCCAAAAGACCAGAAGAAATTTGTAGCGTCCTTCTAGGTGGATTCCTATGATTTAGAAATCCTCCAGGGGAATTCACACTTAATTGCAGGTGAAACGGGCGTTAGTTATAAAAACATGAATAGAACGGAACCACGGAAAGTAGAGAACTGGTTATGAACTAGACTCGCTATAATTAAGCTGGATAGCTGGGGTAAACAAAAGAACATGTGGCTGATCTGTGTGACTGCTCGCTCAAGACTCGATTAAAAACAGTGCCACATGTGAAATAGTGAAACTGGTTGCCCCTAACAACCGCTAGATCAGGTGTAATGTGCTATTTTAAGATTTTACCTATTTATCTTGTATGGAATTAATTTATTTACAAAAAGAACGCCAAATGGCGTGAACATTATATATAAAATGTTCGGAATAAAATTACTAATTTACTTAGTTGTTCGCTAAAATCGTATACGCAATATGGAATTTACTAAATTAATAGAATTGAACTGTAGTTGTGATGTACCAAAAACCGAAAGCTGAGGACGACATGGTGATCAGCACCATCCATATTTGCAACATTGAGTCAACTGTTGATAGATAAAGGACGCTATCTTCCGACTAAGAACGATTTCTCAGCTGATGACCAGACAAAATCACCCTCACTTCAGGGAATTCAATTGTGCCTCCAACGCTTTTTGGGTTAGCAATGAAGAACTTGAAACAAGGAGACCGTTGGGGAGAATAGTTGAAGAAGAAATTGACAGGTAGTGAAGAACAGGCTATGCTCACAGCTATATTAATATGTAAAAACTTGCAGCGTGTTGAACGGAGAAATGCATACCATCGCTCTGCCGAACCCGTATTGAATTATTTGTAGGGCTGCAAATAAAATGCGCAACAGCGATTAATCGAGAAAACATGGTCGTCTTACCCTGATGATAGGAAGGCAAAGAGAAAAGAGATAGGTGTGAAATACGACCACGAATGCTAAAATAGTCGTGTGGAATCTCCATCGTATGGAAGAACAATTAAAATATCCTAGGATGTAAAACAAGAAAGATATTTTGAACAGTAAAATGAGGCGTTCAGGATCTTAAGCGATTACCTTTGAGTTTCAAAAATTGACTTCTTCACAATTTTTGCTAGATCAGTCTAGCAATCATTTATGCTCCCAAAACGTCAGGTTCAGATCAGGACTAAAACCATGAGAAATAAGACTACCAAATGTCGTGTTAAACGAAATTTCTGGACTATACTAGCAATAAAATTTGATAAGGCCAATTTTTTAAGTATCTGATTTATATACACACACATACACGTCTATATATATATATATATATATATATATATATATATATATATATATATATATATAATGCACAAGTTATAATTTTATGAATTTAAGTATTTTTTTTTAAAAAGATTCCTTTGTGTATTAAATATTTTATTGATTAGCATTTAAGATGTGGGATGATTTGAAATGGCAATACATAATAAATTTCTCTTCAGCGAACGAATGAATGTACATGTTTGCACATGAAAGAACAAATGCTGGATGAATTTATAATGCTTCGCACTATCTCAACGGCAAATGTTTCCATAAACAAAAGGAGAAGGAATTAAATAAATGCAATAGCCAGCTTTAAATCGATTCCTTTTATCGAAGCCATTATGTTAAATGAAGAGATTCGAGAACAATCATGTGGCCTTAGCGAGTCATAGCGATGTGACATTTGAATTTAATGGACGTTAACCCGCTCGTATGTTACCCAGGAGCCATTAGTCACTAAATCTTCTATTGACATTCCCCCATCTACCACTTCACCCCGTAGCGGGGAACATTGATACATTTACATGTTCACAATTATATCTCAAGCAGAGTATTTCTTCGAGTCTTGCTTTGTGAACGAATAAATGATTATTCACGGTTAACGTATTATTAGATATGTTGAAACATTTTTTTAATTATTCAACTGTAGATTCCATTTACTTAATTTTATTGTGAATCAGAAACAAAAGTATAATTGGAAAGGATTAAATTTTGTTTTTTATCCAATGAATTCAGCTAAACCTATTTGAAAGTACGTGATTTTGTCCAAACTATTGTATATTATATGCTTATTCATATATGTACTCATAATAGTCATGTACTCATAATATATGTACTCATAATAGTCATAGTTTTGTTTGTTTCTTTGTTTAATCATTTATAGTCACTTTATACTTACTTATTACTTTATAGAGGGAATCCCCAATTTTTAAAAAACTCCATTTTACGTTCCTTCCAAAGAACGTCATAGCCAAGGATTTTTTACTCCTTTTAAAAAATCCTTTTCTAAAGGTCAACTGCCAGATGATGAACACGCGACTAAAGATTTTTAGCTCTTTTTCTAAAGTGTGTAACTATTGTTTCGTTATATATACGATATATATATACTAGTTTTTGCCAACGGCTTCGCTCGCGTGGAATTCGGTCTGCCCCATAAAGTTTCGTGACAGATCAATTTAAATAAGTAATTATAATGCAATTGGGGAAAACCACAATGCAAAGCCTTATGTTTCAAAAATACACCCACTTACCAGTCGACAGAGTTGTATGTTGAACGTCTTGGTGGTGGGGTGCTGTCTCATGTTTGGAGCCTGTTTGGGCTGATGATCGTTGGGATGTATTGCACCTTTTTCTTCCAGATGTGATTCACATAACCCTTTTTTGTTTTTGGGTCTTGATAATGCCTGAATAGGCGAAATGTCGACTGGTAAGTGGGTGTATTTTTGAAACATAAGGCTTTGCATTGTGGTTTTTCCCAATTGCATTATAGTAAATAATAGTGTTTCTTTTTGAGTTTTTGGCTCTATTTTAGTGATTAAATAGTTACTCGTACATCCTGATTATCGCATGAGTCTTATTTTGATTGGGAAGCTGTGGCGTATAAAATTTCTGTTAAAGGTAATCTTTAAATTTCAATCAGTAAATTGATTCTGTATTTATCATGTATTATTTATACACATTTAAAATTGCTGACGTTGCATGAAACAGTGAACACAATGGGGTAAAATCTTTAAAATGAAACCAAGTGAACAAATTTTTAACAATGTAAAGCAATAGGGACTAATTTATTTGGCTGATTATAATTAATTGTAAATAAAAAAATGAGCTTAAAGGAATAAGAATAATTTATTTTTTCTCGTAATTGTTTATACTTTCCCATGGATAACTCTTAAAAACAGTTTAAAAAAATAATTTTAGTATGCATTCGTTAGGCTTGAGAGCTGAAGATAAATAATTCTTAAGCAAAACGTATTAAATGTTTCTGCAATAATAAAATTTCTGTTAAAGGTAATCTTTAAATTTCAATCAGTAAATTGATTCTGTATTTATCATGTATTATTTATACACATTTAAAATGAATAAATTGATATATAGTCAGCAATGAATAAATTAAATTTCATTTGTACCATTGAGAATATTTATTTCTTGATCTTACAGCTCGAAAACTCTCCATTAATAAATTTTATAAATATCCCGATTATTCGAACCAATCAAGATTCACCTTTAATTAAATTAATATCGATACTGGTGCGAGATAAAATATAATTTGAAAGAAGAGTGATTAAGCAGGGCTCTGATGAAGTCGAGAGAATCCACAAGAAATAGATTGTAGCGATTAAACAGGTGCTCCAAATTGCTTGGAATTGGATTAAAAACCTATTACTTAGCCAGTATCAATCCAAACATCATACAATGCCTGAAATTAAAAGAGCGATTATAATCATATGTTATTATAGGTTGGGTTCACCCCCAATCGAATATAGGACGATCGGTTGATCGATTCTGTTTACATTATATTTGAAATATTCCCGTTCGAAAGTAATTTTGATTTATAATTAATGACCAGTCAGATATGGCTCGGAATTTTTTTCTTTTATACCGCCCACTTTATTTTTTTCAGCATTCCAAGATCTTATCTTTTATGTTCAGCTATATAAGATTCAAATGTTTTTTTTATCGGCTCTACTATAAGAAAATGTAGTAATTAATATTATGCTATTTACATTATGAGTTCAACAAATTTACAACTAAGATTAGTATTACTTCATTAATTGCCTTCCAGAATACGTTTATTAAATTGCGCCAATCTATTCCTCCCATTGTACAGTCCCTGGCCAAATTAATGTGACCACTGTATAGATTCGTTCTTGTTGCATGTTTGCATTATCTTTTTGTATGCGTAATGATGTAAATCGAGTTTAAATATTAGTTTTATGGGTAAGTTAATTATCTGATAATAATATGAAATTGAAAAAAATAGTTTCGAAAATAAATCTTTATTTTTTTAAAAATATTTTGTGCTGTCACCCTTTTTACACTCTATTTTACTTATTGATGAAAAAAAAACACTATCAAATAGTTAAAGTATATGATACAAATAATAAACTTACCGAATCTGACTTGTATTTAATGAAATAGAAATAATAAATCCACAAAAATTTCAAACACAAATTATGCACGCCGACACTCGTAAAACAAAATGGCTGTACTAAAACCAATGCTGTCATTACTAAAAAAAAAAACACTTTAAAAAACTTATAACAGTTCTGCCATTACTTAAAACAGCAATGTATTAAGACACGCGAAAGTATATAAAAAAAAATTAGGAAAAAAACAAAAAGAAAATAATCTTTCTTGGTGGTCACATTAATATGGTCAGGGACTGTATGTTACAATTAAAGGAAAAAGACAACCTGTACCACTACAACCAATGAATTCAGTCATTGATTCAGAACGTGCTAGAGACTGTACTGTTTCTAGGCCGACGGGCGCAGGGAGGAGATTTGTCCTAGATAATGCTCAAACATCAGGCTACCCAATTAAGGATACTAACTTTATAAAGGCTGGGTGAGCCCTTGAAAAGTTTCCAGATCTCACATGGTCCATTCGCGGCTATAAAAAAATTAAATAAATCAACTTCCTTAGCCGGATTCGAATCCCCTCCATATCGCTTCAAAAGAACAGCGACACAACTAAAAAAATTGGTATTTTTGCTTGAAGTCTTCAGCAGTACTTGTGTTGGTTGAAGCTTTTAAATTCAGAATTGACATAACTGGTATTCCATTTCCAACATGTTTTTTTAATAAGGGCATACTTTGAGCTGTATCATCTTTGAATTTGGAGTTTTATAGCAATAAATTCTTTTCTAAAGTTTATTCAGATCCTAATCCTCTTGATTTCTCGATTCACAGCTATCACAAAAAACAGTGTTAACATTGTTGAGATTGATGATTTCTAAACGGCTTGAGGAAAGCATCACTGTGTATTGTCCTTGATTACTTACTAAGATCAACGCTCAACTCTTCTGAACCAGATGACTGCATGCCGTTGAATGAAGATCGCATCTATGATAACGTAGACTAGTTAGACAAGAAGGATGTCAATACAGTGATATGTTATTAGGGGCGGGCACCTGTTACTACCCGGTACCGGTTATTAGGAACAATCAGGAACGGTTGTGTAACTGTTACATCAGGGCGGGGGAGTGCCCGATAACCGCTCTCTTATCCTCGGAGCGCGGCTACCAGCTCCAGAGTAATTGGCCTAAGGCTCAGTCAGTGTTCGCAGATCTGCCTTGGCACGTTTTTATTTCGGGTTAGCAATCTATAATATTTATTATCTGATATGAAAAAAAAACAACTAATAAGATACTACGACACGTATATTTCCAATACCTCGAAAATAAATAAATATCAAAGCAAGTAACAACGATATATGTGAAGATATTTTTGATAATATTTGAGGCGTTCCATATCTAAAGCAAATAACTCAAAAACTGACTTACTCACATTTTTCGCTAGTTTAGTCAAGAACTTTTAGTCTTTAATGATATTGTCTCTTATTTCTCAAGGTTTTAGACCGGTTCTAAATCTCAAGTATCGGGAGCTTAAGGCACTGCTTGAATAAAGTAGCAAAACATCTTAAAAAAATCATTTTTTTAATTTTAAGCTTTTGGTCCTGAACGTCTTTATAGTAGATATCAATTTAAAAATAATTAGTGCCAAAAACACAAGTTTTAATTTTTATCATTTTTCCTGGTGCATATTAGGAAAATGAAATCTTATAATAGGTCTCAGAGCAGTAATAAGCCTGATATAAAGGTATAAATAAAATACTCCCAAAAGAGATATTAAAAAAAACAACTTGAAATTGTCTTTTTTAAAGTAGATACTTTAGTATCCTTTAAATATATTTTTTTAATTTGATGATAAAAAACTCGAAAAAATAATTGATTTGGCAGGACATTCTAAGGGATTTAGAAAGAAATTGGATACCGCTGAAGTTACGAGCTGGTGGTAGCACCAGGTCCTTACTCATCCTAACTTATCGAGAACTAACAGGGCGGAAAGATTGGCGTTCTTTTCAAAACCACTTTTTAATGCCGTCCCAAAAGGTGAGGACATGTATCATTTTTTAACTCCTTGATCCTGGCATTTATGGAGGTCAGAAAAACGATCCTGGGCTGCGCCACCTCAACGGTTTTCCAGTAGCTCCCTTCGTCGAGCTATTTTTTCCTCTCCTTCCCCCTCGACCTTCCCAGTTGTGCAAGACTGAAAGGAGTCGGTCCCCGGGGGTCGAGGAAGGTAGGATATAAAATCCGTGGCTGGAGCTGCTGAATGGCTTGCAGGTAGCTCGTCGGTCTTTGTCCTTCTTGGGCTGTTTACTGTCTGGCGGGCCTCAGGTGCCCCCTCCAGCGAAGATCATCTGCTCCGAGTAGTCCCGGAGAAAGTTCCATTCAATATTGACTCGATCGCTAAGGAGGCGTTCACTGAGCAAGGTCGCCCGGTTACGAAATGGCTCGTTGTAGACAAGTTTTAATTGAGTGAACTCCGACCTCTTGTACGTCGGCTTCTGATCAATGTTGATCACGTTCTCCAGAAACACCATTCGCTCCTGAAGTAGGCGAATACTCGAAATCTAACGCTATCATTCAACTTGAGTCATTTAGCAAAAAAAACAAACAAAAAAAAACTGTTACTACAGTTCATGAATAATCTTGGACGGTTAGAACCTTGCTGTTGTATGGTTGTACAAGAAGAAAGCTCTAGTAATTAAAACACCCATATACCAGTTTTTTCTCTCGTTAAACTAAACAATACCTATTTTATAAAGACTGGGTGAGCCACAGGATGGTCTGCAGAACCAAGCGCATAACTAGGATGAGTTGCATATAAGGTTTTTTTATTGCTATCCTCAGCTACATGATCTTCAGCAACTGACAGCAGGATTGAAATTCCTCTATGAAGAGAAATTCCTCTAGAAACTATTGATTATAATATTAACAATATGGCTGATAGGTCACACTGGTTCTGGCTAAGAAATGACTTTATAAAAGGCATTAATGGTATCCAAAATTATTCAATAAAAAAAATATGCAACTAAAACCTTCCATTCGGGGCAGAGCACGGGGTTGAGCAGTAAGTCTTGTGTTCGAACTCAGATGTGGCGGATAATTTATTAAATCTCTTAGCAGCTGGACATGGACCATGTGTGATCTGGAGGTCCTTATCTTAAAAACCATTTTAGTTTTTAAATTGTATTAGTTTATATGTCTCATCTTTATTAAATAAATTGTATTTTTAATATATGTCTCAAATGAACGGTTTCCCAACTTTTATAATTAGTTGGCAGCAAACCATTTTTTTTGTCTAAAAACAAAAATTATAATTTCAGCATAAATATTTCATGTATACCTTGTACTGTATACTTGAAATGTTATATCCTACTAATATTATAAATGCGAAAGTTTGTATGTTTGTCTCTCTTTCATGCAAAAACTACTGAACGGATTTGGATGAACATTTACAGTAATATAGGTTATACATCAGAATAACACATAGTCTACAGCAAGAGCGGATATATGGGGGGGAGGGACGGGGGCACGTGCCCTTCCCCCCCGACAGTTTTTTAGTTATATAATTAAAGGCAAATTATAATAGTTGTTAAAATAACAGAAAGTACATTCATTAGTGAAACTATTGTTTTAATATTCTACTAATATCATAAATGTGAAAGTTTGTATGTATAGTTGTTACTCATTCACGCAAAAACTAATGAAAGAATTTGGATGAAACATACTGAGTAATATAAAATGCATCCTAATAACACATAGGCTACAGCAAGGCAGATTTAGGGGGATTCACGAGGGCACATGCCCTCCAGGCAGTTTTTTGTGTTCTGTGGAGAATCCATTATAGTCCATAATTAAAGGCAAATCAGGAACTTAGCATCTTGAAATTTGCAGATAGGTTCTTTGTATAATATAAGAAAGAAATTTGGATAATTTCACCCCCAAGTGTTTCCCCTTTAATATAATAGGTGTTCAAAAATTGTATAGAATCTGTCAGTTTTGAGGTTAGACATCTGAAATTTTGGATGTAAGAGTAACTTATAGTTAAAAAAAAAAATTAAATTATTTATTTAATATGATCTTTCACGAACTTTATGTGGCCGACCAAATTCCACGCGAGCGAAGCCGCGGGCAAAAGCTAGTACTTTCTATTATAAAGTACTCAATTTTACAGTTTTTAATTTTAGATTTCAGATTTGAAGCCAAATATGTATCGATTTTCAGCACACAAAAATGGTGTTTTTAAGCTCAGTATAGGCAAACTTTCTTTCCGGTCAGAGATATAATGCACCAATAAAATTCAATTTCGCGCATATATCTCAGTTTTTAATTAATGCACCAGCAATATAACAAAAAATAATGAAAAAATAACAAAAAAAAAGAATATTGGGGATGAAAACCCAATTATATTCTCGCATTGAAATAGTTAATAAACTGGGTATGCTGAATTTGGGGGAAAGCTATGAGTTGAGCGTGATCTAGGATATATCATCTCACAACCATTGCCTATGAAACAATGCATTCTCTACTACGTTCTGAATCCCATGACCCTTCATGGGTTGTAGTCATTGGCGAAACTAGAGTTGAGGCATGGGGGGGGGTTAATCACCACCAGTCAACCACTCCAACATATTACTCCCTTCAAAAATGATGTCTCGTAATATAGGTATATTATGTATTATACTATAAAATCATGTAGCTTCAAATTAAATAAATAAATTATATTTTTTTATAAATGTTATTTTTGGAAGGCCAATCAAGAAGTAGCCTTTAAATATAGGGTTGGCAACTAAGTCATTGCCGTTTTTGTCGATAGATTCACTCTACACTTTCTTTTCTTTTGTTAACGTGGCCAGAGCATCTAACCTATATTTTTTCTTACTGTATGGACTTCTACGTTTAATTAGTAAAAAAAATGTTTTGATTAGTTCTTTAGTTTTGTTTTTATCCCAATTTAAAAATGGAAGAACAGGACGTGCACTTCCGACACATTTTATTGTATTACTTTCGAAAAGGCAAGAACGCATCGCAAGCACAAAAGAAGTTATGTGCCGTATATGGAGATAAAGCCTTAAAAGAAAGGCAGTGTAGAAATTGGTTTGAAAGATTTCGTTCCGGTGATTTTTCACTGAAAAATGCACAACGATCTGGTCGCCCAGTCGAAGTGGATGAAACCCATATTTGGGCCATTATCGATTCAGATCGTCACAGCACAACACGTGACATTGCAGAGAAGCTCAATGTGTCGCATACATGCATTGAAAAAAAATTAAAAACCCTTGGTTATGTCAAGAAACTTGATTTATGGATCCCTCACCAGCTAAAGGAAATTCATTTGACGCAACGGATTAGCATCTGTGATTCGCTACTGAAACGCAATGAAAATGATCCATTTCTGAAGAACCTAGTTACTGGCGACGAAAAGTGGATAGTTTATAACAATGTTACTCGCAAGAGATCGTGGGTGAAGCAAGATCAACCAGCCCAAACAGCATCAAAAGCAGATATTCACCAAAAAAAGATTGTGCTGTCAGTCTGGTGGGATCACAAAGGAATTTTGTATTTTGAACTCATGCCGCAGAACCAAACGATAAATTCAAATGTGTATGTTGAACAACTCGACAAACTGAAGGATGCAATTGAAGAAAAGCGGCCGGTATTATCAAATCGGAAGGGTGTTGTTTTCCATCATGATAACGCAAGTACCCACACATCTTTGGTTACTCGGCAAAAATTATTGGAACTGGGTTGGGATGTTTTGTCACACCCACCATATAGTCCATGACCTTGCGCCTTCGGATTACCATTTGTTTCGTTCCATGCAAAACTCTTTAAATGGTAAAATTTTTAACAACGCGGATGATGTCAGATCACACCTAATTCAGTTTTTTAATAGCAAAGACCAGACATTTTACGAACGGGGAATTTTTACGCTGCCAGAACGATGGAAAAAGGTCATCGACAAGAACGGGCAATATCTAATTGAATAAAGTTATATTTTTAAACAAAAATTCTGAATTTGCCTTCTTATTTGAAATCGGCAATGACTTAGTTGCCAACCCTATTTATATGTTACAATAACTTACTATAGTTAATTGCATAGGGAACTTTCTAGACCCATCCAGACTTTACTTCTAGATTCTAAGAATTGTCTAAACTGTTCTTCTGACATTTGAGATCTTATTGTTGCCGCTAGATGCCTCTACTGCCACTATAATAATATAATTAATTGTAAATAAACATTGTTACGTTTGTCATTTTAGTGTACCTTTTTTTCATTAAAGTAATTGTGGTTGCTTACTTCTGTATTCCCACAATCATAACTTTGAAAAAGTAAAATCCTTCAAAGTTTTATTTTTTTTTAAATTGCTACTTACAATTTTTTTTTCGATTTCTTCTAAGCAATGGGGGGGGATTACATCCCCAATAACCCCCCCTCTCGTTACACCTATGGTTGTAGTGGTAAAGATTCTATCATCATTATAAGCTTTAATTTATGATGCTTTCATTTTATTACCAACTAGTACAATTGTAAAGTATACTATTACCAGAGCGGGAATGTACCATATTCCGTAAAAATGGGATGGTATGTTCTCCCTTTAATCAAAACCATTTAATTTTCGCACAGTTTATATTCAATTAAATTATATTTATAAATTATTGAATTTATAAATAAAATATCTATATGAGTAATGAGGAGGAACCAGAGTTTCTTATAACAGATTAATATTAATACGTACTGTGCTAATCGTCGCAGAAGAGCATGGAGGAGAAGAAGCTAGCGGTATAATGGTACCGGGACGTGCTAACCTGAACCTGATTGATGGTATAGCCTTCGCCTAATTATACAGAGGACCCTGATGGACTGCATTTAGAGGAAGTGGTCATGTACCATCTTCCTGTGTGGTCCTCTGTCTAATGAGAGGAGGGGTATTTGCAAACGTTGTAATTTGTTCTTCGTGGCCAGTTGTGAATCCCGGTTCAGTCTCGAACGATCTTCTTGTCAACGTCGTTTCCTAGAAGAATTTAAAAGCGTCTTTAAGAGAAAGATTAGGATTGTGCTCTGTAAATTCCAGTGTATCTAGATTAGTATTACTATAACTGGACCCTTACTATTAGCCGATAATAATTAGTATTAATTTCTATTAATACTAGTTATTAATAAGGACTATGAATAAGGACATATTTATAAGTATATATATATAGTAATTTTTAAGTATATGAGTTTTAACTGGAAAACAATGTTCGAAAATCAGTTGTAATAATGCCTGCTGATGCCTGAATTTATGATGTGTATTTAAGAATAAATTGATTTATTAAAATATTGTAACTAACACTAACAGGCTTTATGTTTTATTGATATATCTGTGGCACCTGTGCATAGTGGGATTAGTCAAATTTTGTGAATTTCAAGCTATCTACTTAGAATCGTAATTTTTTTCTCTTTCCTTGTGTCTAACACGCTAAGTGTTCCGTCCATTGCAATGAAGGATATTCCTTTGTGAATCGTGGGCTGATACTCCAATCTTGAACTTAATATAAGTTCAGCAAAATTACGATTCCAAGTAGATAGCTTGAAATTCACAAAATTCGACTTAGCCCACTATGCACAGGTGCCACAGATATAGCCTGTTGAATAGTGTTTAATAGTTTTACTTTTCTAAAAGCCTGAATGAAAGTATTTACCTATGCTATACAGCATAGGTTATAGATATTATTTTTTAAATATGTAATAATATAGTACCCTGAATCTTAGAATAAATTATTATAAATAAAATAAAAGAATATAAATAAAGACCTTACTGAATGTTTTGGAACAAGCGTACATTAACATTCAAATTATTATCACAAATTGTTCAATGCGCATTTATGATATACATCGTACACATTAACAATAACGTTTCGCATGCTTTGATAATATAAATATAATATAAAAGATCTGTATTAATGTAATATTGAGCAAAGAATACCTTTTTCAGGATTTACTGAAAGAGCAACCAAAATGTAAATTGATAAGTGGAGGGTGCTGGTTTATGAAAAGTAATGACCATGGTGGAATGGTGGTTATCATTCAATTAGAAGAACTATTTCTACTCAAGTTTATTAATTACTAGTCACTAATTTACTAGTTATTTTGATTGAGTTCAGGTTCAGTTCACCTTTATTCTAAACTTAAGAAATTAGTTCAAAATATAATGTTACGGCCGCACAAAGGAAGAAGGAAGCAGGGGATTAGCGGCTTAAGACCGTCAGCGGGAGAAGTTAAAATAGGATTGGACCGTTCTAGATCGTCTCCTTTTGTCGAAAAAGGATTAAGAACATTCCAGAATTGTCTGGCCCCTCCGTGTTCTAGAATGTTCGGTCTTGCCTATTTAAATACTTCCTTCGCCTCGAGCGAGTCTGTCTTAGTCTGAGAGTAGACCAGGAGGCACTGTGATGATCTCCTAATAAGTGAGTGTCAGTGTGATAAACTAGTCAGTGTTGAACCGGCCAGTGTAAAAAGTGTATCAGTGAACTGTGACAGTCTTGCGAGTGTAATAAACTGTTTCTGTTTGTTACTGTGTGTCAGTTTGTCATACTTGGAGAATCTTACGGTCGGTGGACTAGTGAACTGTAAGTGTTAACTATTAGTTATAAATTGTAGTGTAATTTTATAATATTCATAGAAACTATTGTAACTAGTTAAGCTATCTAGAATTAGTAATATCTTATATTATTGTAATAATTAAATAGGAGTTAGGCCTAGATAATAAATATTTAGAATATTGTTATTATAAATTTATATTAGTCTAATGATTTAATTGTTAATAGTTTAATTGTATCCTTTTTATCATTTTGTTAATAAATATTAGTATCTTTAATTAAGGAATTGTTTAATTCATTTTAATACCCAGTAGCCCGTAACAATAATAAAAATGCGAAGTTACATAACAAAGAGGGTCATCTTATGTCGATTCGAAGAAAATTTTTTTTGAGTTATGGTGACGTGCAGTTATCATCACAGAAATAAAATAAAAGAGTTTATTGACACTACATAATACTTTTCAGTTCTGTCTTTTATTACACAGTAAATGATTTCTAGAAATTTCTAGATTTACATTATTTATAATAATAATAATAATAATAATAAGGCTTAGCGAACCGGAAGGCTCGATGCCGATAACACCAATCCCTACTTTATACTATTTAACACTTAAAAAATGGTAGAAAGAGACATCCTAAACCTACATTTCAGTAACGAGCAACTGCTAGATGGCAAATATAACAGAGTGATCAAATCATTATTATTGACTATGATCAATTAATTTTTTAGGACTATAATTGATTCATACTATGATTGAGGTCATGCAATTGGTACAAGGAATCAGTACTTGAATATTCGCCTTTATTTATTGATTTCATTGACCAAATAAAGTGAGAGAATAGTAGAGGATATCTTTGGTAAAATTAAATATTGATTGTATTTTTGAAAAAATATACCCTCCTGAAATCTTAGCTGAGGTCTTTCATCATGGTAAGAATAGCAGGAAATAAATTGCATTTCTTGTATTTACAAAGAAAAATATCAACAAACCACGATATGCCATTTGTCAGGTACTTGCTATAGAAATGATTTTTCTTAATCAACGGTTAAAATACAATGTTGTAATGTGTTGATGAGTTCATTCAACGTCAAGGCATACATTTTTTAAAACTGGAGGTGTGATTTAAGTATAAAAATTATCTACCATGGGAGAGTTTTAAACTGAACCCGATATACTATTCTCCACCCATTTCTCTTTAATTGTATACAAAACAACTACTATTTATATATATATATATATATATATATATATATATATATATATATATATATATATATATATATATGTTATAGTATTAAAAAAAATTGTCGCCTCAATGTGAAAAATGACATTTTGGGATTTGAGTAAGTTGAGGAATATGCAGTTATGTATTGAAACGTATTCATGAATAGTCACATCGTGACAGACAAATTATTTATATAGTTAAAAGATGTGAGTCGACCTTGTGGGATTCTCCTATCCTTGTAAAGTAAGTACCCTTAATTTGAAAAGAGTGAAAATCCGACAGTTGAACGTAATTTCAGCAAAGTTTGCTTCTTTTATTGTCACAGTCTTGGAAAATGTACGATCCCTACCTTAAACTGATGGCGATTCCCTTCATGGATTGATGTTTTGAGTTTTTTTTTTATTTTTATGTTGAATAATATTAGTTGACCAAAGTGTAATATGAGGAAGAAAATAATTCGGGTAGAGGTCAAGAAAATTCTCTTGTATAGGGAGGACTTTTTATTGGTAAGCCAACGTTTCGACCCACGTTGGAGGTCTTCTTCAGGGCTAGTTGATGGGCAGGGGGTCGACTAGATTATTTTTTTTAATTCACCTGGCGTACGTTCACAGATTACATCCTTGGCATCAGAGAATTAAAACGATCCAAAGGATATCAAAAGCCAATTTACAATTTGGACCGCTGAAAAAAAGGATTAATTTATATTTTTTTATAAAATGCCAAGGCAACGAAATAATTTATGACTTACACATTTGACTAATTGTTAAGATACAAAAAATAAAACTTGAAATGACGACAGATCATCTATGAGGACAAGTTGATGCGCCATTTGCGTGCGAAGTCTGAAATTTCTCACAACTACTCTACCAATGGTTTATGGTTATACTACAAAGGTTGTTGTGTAGAACATCGTAAAACATAACCGATCCCAGCGTACACTGTATGCCATTGTTTAAATCTATTCAGTTGTACACAAAAGGTACAAATTTCCTCTTATGACCCATACGTTATCGCAGTGGAGCTGTAAACGGGTGACATTTATTGCTTTAATTCTATAAAATAAACCCCTACTGGTATAACGTATGCACGTCATTCTGAATTTTTATAGGATACGGGAGGTTACATTGTTGATACCCATGATCTAAGAAAATCGTAAAAGTTACAAATATCGGCAACTATGAAGCGTAATTGAGAAGGCCTTAACAATGTTGAACCGCTTTATGTACACGTCGTTAACTTTATGTACACGTCGCTAACATTATTTACACGTCGCTACTTTTTAAAAATGAAACTCAAAAGATGGCTGTTATAGGCAGTGTACATAAAGTTCTTATAGACGAAACATGAATTGATGTTATAAGTTTCATTAATGGTTCATTTGGGTTCTATGTTATGCTATTTCTTTTTTGTTTTCCTATAAAATAGTTATTTATACACCTAGGGACTAAAAAAATTCATTATGCCCTTAGCTGTAAGTTTATGCCCGAGCGAATGCGAGGGTACAATACGAGTTTGTTCCCAAGCGAATGCGAGAGGGGCATACAAGATTTTATATTTATATTTTATAGGTTATTATTATTTTATGTTTTACAATAAATTCAAAAATTTTAATTTTAAAATTTTAATATTTTGAAACAACAGCAGATTTTAATTGCCGGTGTGACAGGTGTAGCAACCTAACCCTCAACTTTTTCAGTACAAAACCTACATTATTTAGACGAATTAGGTTGTCATCTTTTTACTTTATAATACAGTTAACTTTTTGACTCAATTTCTAATGCACAGGGAGAAAAGACGTATTTTAGTCTTAATTAATTGAGCCAAAAACATATGTTTTTGTACCAGCTGGAGATAAAATATATTTTTGTGACGTGATGTTAAAATATAGTTGAACTGAATTATAACATTTTTAATATTGCGAAATACATTATTTTTTTTTAATTGACTGGAAATATATTTTTAAATAAATATATAAATATCCCGTACCTCTATTTATTTCTTAGGGAGTTTATTGGTTGATTACATAGTACCGTCTATACTTTCGCAACGGTTGTATTTTTTAATTTTAACACCCGTCTTTTCCTTACGGCAATACGGCAGTTGACCAACGGATGTACAAGGAGTTGGATTAACACGATATCACGCTCAACCGCAATGTGTTCCTCCCAATTACCATATCCATTTTATAGAGGCCAAATGAGCCGCATTAGAGTCTCCGAATTCCGGGTCGATTATCAGGTATTTAATGAACAAAATGTTGAAATGTCACAGCTCTTATGAACCCAGGTACTTCATAGATCAGTTTATCTACCTCACTATGCACACCTCGATCCAATGATTTGAGGAATGGGTTGAGATAAATCATATATTTTAAGATGTATCCTTTAACAACATTCCAATGATTCCTGTCGAACAGATACGTTAGCTAGGACTCTATCTGGACAAACGTCTTACTTGGAATCCTCATGCAGGACTGAAAAGACAAGAAACTGCTCGACGTTTTCGCCTACTTCAACATTTACTGGACAAACGTTCAAATCCCCCAATTAATTACAAGAACTCATTTACATGACAGTTATCAGACCTATTTGGACATACGGAGTAGAGCTTTGGGGCTCTACTAAACCATCCAATTCATCTCATATCCAATCCTTGCAATCCAAATTCCTTCGTAAAATCCTCAATACTCCTTGTTATGTCACAAACAAACTCATCCATCGTGATCTTAATATCCCATATGTTGCTGATTTGGGCAAAACTAGATACCTATCCTTCCATGAAAAGATCCATACACACTTGAATCCGCTAGTCTCTCAACTTGCTTGCCATAATATTCCTGATAACCCTCCGAGGCGTCTGAAAAGAAGATGGCCTCGAGACCTTCTACTATAGAACTTTATTGGAGTGCTATCAATGGATAGTTATTCCACAAGTGTTTTTTTTTTTTCATGTCCTGTGTTCATACAGCAGATTTACTTGATGCAATATAATTACAGTTGTAAATATTTAAAAAAAATATATTTTAAGAATTTTTATACTTTTTCTTTTCATTTACATTCAGATACTGGGAAAAAAAGTTAAAGGTAGAAAGAAACGGAATAAAATATAAGAGGAATGAGGTAAAGGAATAACTTATCCACACACATAACATAATTATTTTACGTCAGTATAGTATAATAATATAATATTGATATTACAATAACAATTACATATAATATAATATCATATTAGAACTGATAAACAGAAACCGCTCTCTTTTAAGAGTGAGCTGTCATTTTACAATTTTGCTCAACCCCAAAGACTTAAATCCTGAAGATCAAGTCATTGGCACCTGAATATCTACTTTGAACTAGCAGCAGTCTGCTCTTTCGGTTTTCTGAGTCTTGCTTGCCCTGACATTTGTTCTTCAACCTTTTCAATAGATATAACATATGTATATAATTACTGCTCTAAACTATAACATATCGATCAGTGTAGAAATTTTTTTAATGTTGCTTTAAGATTTTAAGGGCATCCAACTGCTGATGGTTATTTTTGCACCCACTACAAGATCTAAAAAGGTTTATTATTTTATTTTATTTTTACTTTGTATTTTTTTATTCGTGCTTAACGATGTCAGCATACTGACAGTAAAAACTAAAATCCTAAAATCGGAACTTTTTTTAATACCATCGATACAAATGCAATATCAAAAATGAAAAACACCACATTTCAGAAGAAAGAAAAAATCATATCCAATCTTCATTGAAAACTAGTGCGTATCGTCAATCACTTTTTTCCTAAGTCATTATTCGTTGCTTTTTGTGTCTGAGAAGTCATTGTACGATTTTTATATCATTTATCCATCCTAAAAGCAATCGCTACAGATCGAAAAAGGAAAATGTGTTGTTTTTTTCACAAAAAAAATAGTAAAAAAAGGAGTAAAAAATCCTTAGTAACGCCGTCCTTTGGAAGGGACGTTAAACGGGGGTCCCGAGCCTGTACGATGTCAGGTACTCGTTAAAAATCCCTATCCTAATTAAACCTGGATAGGCAAAATTTAGAGCTCCCACTGTAGCATCGTCCGATTAGCCATAGCAGCAAAAAGTTAAATGAACAAACAAACGAGGAAATTAATTAAAAACAGTTAAAAAGAATTAACTGTTTATATATACATAAATTCAAGAACATACTTTTCTATAATGTACTTTCCAATCATGTCCAAATATTTTATTTCGACTTTTATTACGATTTTTATTATAAAAGGCTAGAATCATGTGTCAATTCTAACTATTAAGCAATATTTTTTACTGTTACCCAAACAGTGGCAAAAAATAAACCCCCAGAATTTAAAAATGTTATTTATGTTAGAGAAGAGTCTTGACATTATTAAATACCATTGTACTACTTTCCAGACAATTCGTCCTCCTTTTTACCAGGGACAAGAAGATCACCTAAAGTGAATAGCATTGAAAGTGTTGCATGAGATGAGTTTCTAAAAGCTTCCCGGAACGAGAAAGAAATCCGTAAAAGATGGGTGTATGTAGACTTTCTTGAGAGTTGCTATTCCCCACCCCCCACTTGAAACTTAATCGGCCTCAATCAAATCGATTCGTTTATAGTTGCATTAAACTAACATTTTTAATCTAGATTTATATTTCCTTATATGTGCTTGTATTATTTTATATTGGATTTTAATCCAATTATATTGAAAGTGATTACTGAAATGTGAATGAATACTTTTAGTTTTATTTAACATGCCAAATAATTTTTGATATTTGAATTTTTTATAGCGCTAAAATATTTGTATCTTGAGTATAACAATTAGACTGATTTTTTAGTTAATATTTTATTTCTGTAATTTTATAAATATTCTTTTGTCTTATTCATTAACTTTTTTAACCAAATATCCCTGGAACTGAGTACGATAAGCAAAGGATTTCAATCTTTCTTATTTTTTTCTTCGAAGTTAAATTCCAATTATTAATCTTATTTTTTAATTTATCTTTATCCAGCTCTGTTTCGGCAATATGAATTTTTGTATTGATGAAACAGAGTATTAAATTTTCGTATTAATCATAATTTTAATTAGCCAGAGTTTTTAAAGTCATTTTGACGTTTTAATTAGTCAATATTGTTTATTTTTTTTACCAGAAAAAAAGTCTAAATCCTTCATATTGCCACATTTAAGAATAAAAAGGATTGGAAGCGGAAATATAATAATAATAATTGATTGAAATTAAAGTAGTTAATATTTTGCATGTCAAAGGAGTATTATTTCTAGGAGTTTTAAATAAATTAATATATAATAAATAAATTAATATTAATAAATAAATCAGTAAAAAAAAATGCAAGTGAATAATATATTTCTTGTATTATTTCATTTTCGATCTAGTTATTTATTACATATTTTATTAGATTTTTATAAATATTTATCTGTAATTTAATAAGTAATAATAAACACTTATCTGTATTTCATTAGGCTTTTATACATACTTATTTTTAATATCACTACAATTTACTAGGTAAGGACACTAACACTTGTACTGTTTGAAGGACAACGGTTGCACAGGGAGGTGACTTTTGCTGACCGAGATGGCACACAACTTGCAGGTTTACTCTCTGTTTAAGTACAACGACATTATAGAGGCAGGATCAGGCTCAGGAGGGTCAATAGATTCCATAAGGGCTGTTAGTAGATTAAATAATTTATTCGCCACACCTGGATTACAACCCGAAACCTCAGAATAGTAACTGACACTCTATATTCTGAGATACATATGTATGTATCTAAACACATATATATATATATATATATATATATATATATATATATATATATATATATATATACACCAATATATATATATATATATATATATATATATATATATATATATATATATATATATATGATATATATATTGGTGAAAAAGCAAGATTTAATATTCATCGTATTCAAATTATTAATGTTTATGATCCTAAAATGGGAAAAAATAAACGAAGTGCTTTTTCATCAGTAGGATTGGTAGGAAGAATTGTATAGAAATATGTCCTTGATGTCTGGCGCCATGTAAAATACTGTCTTTAAAGACATTTCCCAACAAAATAGTCTGTTGAATGATAAATCTTGAATATTAAGGTACACGTCACTCAGGTTGCTAAACTTTTGTCATATTTTATCAATTATTGTTTTGAATTGGTCCAAATAAATAATTTATATCCAGGAACTAATCCAAGCAGTTTCTTGTTTCTGAGTTGTAAAAAATTTCTTGATGGTAGCGATAGCCTATGAAAAATTAAATGAAGGTTTGAAAAATATTGAACACCGTAAAATTCTCTGCTTATACCGTTTTTTGTTACATTTAAATACTGTTTCGCTAAGGTAATTAAAATCATACGATATATATAGTTTAGAAATATTGTTTTTTTTTTTAATTGAACTATTACTCCTTTAACTACGTGTATTATTTTATTCATCTTAATTTTACAACTATTTATTTCTAATTGGTATCAAAAATCAATCCTCAATCCTAAATGAAACAAGGTATATAACTTTGTGTTCTTTGAGGTGATATAATATATTTTATAATTTAGAATAAAACAATATTCTAAACTATTAAACACTGATCTTTATTTTCTTGCAAGCTTTAGATAGGTTCCTTGTTATGTAAATTATAAGTAAATCTATTTTTATTATTATTATTATATTAACTTCCTTCAATGTTATTTTTATGTCCATAGACTCTCCATCCTACATGTTAATTTATGGCGTTTCAGTCATTCATCAAAAAAATCCCTTCTCGAAAATAAGTACTATAAAATAAATAAACTGTACCCGAGTATGCTGGAGTATTAATGGGAAAGACACAGCTATTCACTATAGAAAATTTAGCTTGTTTAATATTTACCAATTAAATTAAAGGGGATTTTGTTTAGAGACTGTGAACATGACGGAGCCATCAGAAACTTCCACCTCAGCAGCAGCGGTCAGCACTGGAGTGCCCACGGTTACCAAAAGAGCAAGAGCGACGCTGATGATGGTGTTCTCGGTGAGTACCCAAAAAAGTTATTTACCTCTGTGTAGTGACAGTGTTTTCAGTGATAGTGCCCCCAGTGTGCCACCTACATTCAAAAAACCACCTCCCATAGTAGTCAGTAGTACGACTAGCAGTAGAAGAGCTTCAGACCGCTGGGTTTCAGGACTTCAGCATCCAAAAAACAAAAGATGGCATCAGAATTTTCCCGGGAACGATAGAAGCATACACGGGATTTGTGAATTTTTTAAAAACCAAAAAAAAACCCATTCCACACGTACGCTACATCGAATGCACCCAGAACAAATAAATTTGTCATATATGGGCTAGACCTCGAATACGAAATAGAAGAAATCAACACTTCTCTAAAAACAAAACTACAGGGTGTTTTAGACGTGCGCCGCATGCGGAAAAGCAACAAGGACGGAGTGAAAACTGAACTACTACACATCCTGGTAACCATACCAGCCACAGTAACGCTGACCGACCTACAAGCTGTGTAAGAAGTCAATCGAGTTAGATTCACGGGGTTTACAAAGGACGCACAGGCATTATACAATGCCATAGGTGCCAACAGTTCGGGCACACTAAAAAACACTGCTCTCGAGCACTGGTATATGTTCACTGTTCTGGCCCTCATTTAGTCTTTGAGTGCCAGAGAGAAACCACCCCACTGAAGTGCTCCAACTGTAGAGGAGCCCGTAGCCTCATTGTCAGATTGTGTTGTCGGGAAAGCTCTGCAGGCGGAGCTGGAGAAACTGCCCAAGTACCGGGACAAGAAGCAAGCCTAATCCAGCAGCAGCACCAGCATTTAACGAGAAAAATCTCCCACATCCAACCAACACCCAAACAAACTCAAAGACGGACTGACGGACCAATGAGGGATCGACCTCAACCCCTTCTCCGGCAGAGCGAACGGACCGTAGCCGAGACGCCCGTTGACAGGTTCCGTTTAGAGACTACTCCCTCTTGGATAGAACATAAATATAGCTTAATTATCTCAAAACTTATTGCTTGGAAGTAGCGTTAATCCCATCGGAACAGACCGGCTTCCAGGCCGTACTGTGCCCGGACTACCATCTGGCGAAACTACATGCGGAAGTAAGCCAGAACACAGTTAAGAACGAGGCAACCGCTTTGATATCCATAGACTGCACGGAGGCGTTTGACTCAGTGTCCCATAGCCTTCTATGTAAGACACTGCAGGACAAAGAGTGTCTCGAGTAGCTCTATACTATCATAAGGTCCTTTTTAACACAACGTTCAGTAAAGGTACGAGTCGGCGAAGAGCTGTCCAACCCCTGTCCACTTACGCGTGTTCCACGGAAATCATTGGTGCTAAATACAAAAAAGCTACTGTGGCCGATGACATCGCAGAGCTCTGCGGCAGGCGGAGGCGGCCTTTGAGGTTATAACTAACAAATTGGATGGATTAAAAATACCGACTGTATTACCTTCTCTTTCCAGGGGAATAAGCGCCCTCTACCTAAAACGTACAGAGTAGCGGGCACAGAAAACAAATCAGCCAATAGGATAACATATCTCGGTGTTACCCTCGATCGGCACTTAACGTTATCCCAACATTGTAACAAAAAGATCAAGTCGGTTAGACCAAATCTTACAGACTTAATCACCTTTTAACCTCACCGAATTTATCACTCCACACTAATGATCTATAAGGCAGTTATTAGACCGGCACTCCTTTATAGGGCGCCTATGTTGAATAATATTTCGCCTACAACATCAAAAAGGCTCCAACAATTTCAAAACCGTATGCTGAGGCGTATAGTGAGGCACACTTCTCTACAAAGGACGAAATCAGACATAATACACGAGACTCTCGGACTCCCGACGGTAACGGACTTCATCACACGGAGGAATATCAAATTCTTTGGTAGCCTCCAACACTGCACGAACCCACTATTCAACGCACTTACACCGACAGGCCGACCTCAGCGCTGGCAAACACATGTACAGACACTCAACATGGACTGAGTAAACTACTAACAAACTCCAATCAGACAGAACTAGTGAGTCCCGTCACTAGATCCCCCACTCCTACCATCTAACTAATCTCAAGAAAATCTTATTCACATTCCGATTATTCCATGTATCCTTATAATGTAATTTTCAGGAAAATAATAAAAGCCAAGGGGTTAGGGATAAAAAAAAAAAAAATGTTTACAGGAGTAACTAAAATACATCGATAAATTACCTACATATGTACATTATTCTAATCCTCTCAGTTTTAATTTCTCGCTGCTGCCTTATGAATACTAAAACCGTTATACTAAGTAATCCTTTTCAATAAATTCAATTACATTACTACATTACATTACATTACTAATCCTTTACTGACACGAACAATAGTAAAGAAACTAACTTCAGTCCGTCCCGTTTGTTAATCAGTGTCAATGTATATTTCACGGCTGTGCTGATCCCTTTGTGATGAAATTTGATATGGATAATCTCAAGCCTGAGGAAGGACATAGGCTACTTTTTATCAACACACCACACAGGCGAAGTTTATATAAAACTGAAACCTGATTGACTAACACATCCAGCGGTCAATGCACAGCAAAAAGCACTGCATTTAACAAATGAAATCTTGAAATTTGCAGATAAGTTCTATGTGTAGCTTAAATGAATACTTAGAAAGGAATTTGGATAGTCCCACCCCCAAGGATCCCCCCTTAATATAATAGGGGTTCAAAGATTGTATGGAATCCGTCAATTCTGAAATTTTGGATGTACGAGTAACGTATAGTTAAAAAAAAATACGAAACTTTATGTCGCAGACCAAATTCCATGCGAGCGAAGCCGCTGACAAAAGCTAGTAATGAATATATGAGGAATATAATGGCTGGTAATTTTAGAGATCCGTATGGGAGCGTCACCGGAGCCCCATAGGCGCCAGGCCTCCCAGGGGCTATGTGGGACAACTGGCGGGGATATATCGGATATATTATACATGCGCCCCGCCCTACAATACTACACTAACATCACAATAGCGTATTCTAATATTCGGACCCACGGGTCCTGTCCCTGGCGACTGATTGCTATTCGTCCCCGTCCCGAGGTCACCCGGTGGGACCTGCTCTCAGGTAGGGATCTTCATTGAGTAATATTCATGAATGAGTACCTCCTGTATCCTATCTCACCATCCTGCTTAATCGGGAAATCCAAATGGTCACCACTAATATACACGTCCCAAACCTTTTGAAAGCTTATTAGAATAAGCAGATTCCATAATATTTATACATTTTTATGAGGGTCAAAAGCAGGTTATACAAAAAAGTGTGAAAAAAAACCTGTCGTACCCATAAGATGATAAACGTTTGTGGACATTTCTGAATGAGAATATATGAAATATTAAATAACCCTAGGTGGTCCACTCTTGGTGCTACGATCTAACCATTTATATACCGCTCCATCAAAATAACTATGTTGTAACTCAAAAAAACCTAATGTTTCTAAAGTTTCACGTCTTGTCAAAATTAAACCAGATGAGAAAAAAAAATAAAAATTTGGGTTTTTGTAAAGTTAAGCAATCCTATTGTAATGATGGTATTGAAATTAATTTATTAACCATTAGAAAATTTTTAAAAACTTGAAACTTTTTAGATTTTAACTTAGGTCATTATCCCATAAAACTTTTATTTCAAGCATCATACAATTCAAAATATGACTTTACTAGCTTTTGCCCGCGGCTTCGCTCGCATAGAATTTGGACTACCGCATATAGTTTCTTGACAGTGCTTTTAAACAATAATTTAAAATAATAAATAATTTAATTATTTAAATAATTAAATTTTTTTCACGATAGGTTACTCGTACAAAATTTCAGACGTCTAACTTCAAAACTGACGGATTCCATACAACCTTTGAACCCTTAGTATAATGAGGGTGGAATTATCCAAACTTCTTTCTTAAATCATACAAAGGACCTATCTGCAAATTTCAAGATGCTAAATTCCTGATTTGCCTTTAATTATGCACTATAAGATTAAATTTTAAAAAGATATTGGAAATGAATTATCATGTATGTAGTATTTGAATTAAAAAGCTTCGGACAATGCTATTGCTACTGAAGGCTTAGCTCGAAAATGCCAGTATTTGAGTTCTAACGTTCTCTTGAAGGAGCGATAAATGACTGATGGAATAATTATCACTAATAGAAATTAATTTTATAACTTCGCTTCAACCCATGATGAGTATGGACTTCAATACACCGGAGACTCGGTGACTTTGCCAAGATTTTGTCTCAATCTCCAAGTTACTATCTAAGTGAGCCCTTCATGATCGATTTGTTAGAATAAATAATTTACCAGAGCCGGACACAAACTCGGGCCTAGGGAATAATGACCCAGCTCAATAAAGGAATTTTTTTTTTTTAATTTATTTATTGATATTTACAACTGTATTACAATAATACAACAAATAAATAGGCTGAGTGATACATAATGACATGAGAATGACAACTAGAGAAACTACCAACTGATAGTGCTCAAATTAATAAAGGAATTAAATTTGAAAATCATTTTCGTAGCTTAATTTAGGTTTTCTAACTAAAATTTCGGGGAGTGGCTCAGTGATAGAGCACTATAGTTGCCATGCCGAAAATCCTGGTTCAAATCCCGCTGCAGGCAAAAATCATTTAATCTGTTAGCAGCCTAGTATGGAAATATAGGATCTAGGACTCTCCTGGGCTCACCCACCCTCTATAAAGTGAGTACCCAAAAGAAGGGGGAAAATCTGGAGGGTGATCTAGGGCAAATCACCTCCCTGCACAACCATTGTCCTTGATACCGTACGGTCTCTACCATACTGAACCACAGACTCGTTCACGGGTTGTAGCAGTACAGGTGTTAAGTATTATTTTGATTTGTTATTAGTGCTATTGTTTATAGCCCCTAACCAATCCTAACCGACACACCCGCTGCTAATGCCATTAACTTTATTAGTATATTAAATCAAAATTCTTCTACATAATTTAAATATAATTCTTGCTCCATTATTTTAAGTTCAAGTCATAACTGCTCAACCTTATGTTAGTAACTCAAGATCACAGTGTATCTGTATTCTTTTTAGCCTTCGCTCATCTTCTCGAGTGGCAGATATTCTTGCATATATATATATATATATATATATATATATATATATATATATATATATATATATATATATATATATATATGTGTGTGTGTGTGTGTGTATATATATATTTAATTTTGAAGTGAAATCAAGAAAAAGAGAAAGGATCAGTGAAGAGAATGGATTTGTCTGGCTGGAATGCGTGCTTTGGTAGCTCAGTGGTTAGAGCATCGCGCTAGAGACACGGGCGACCCGGGTTCGAATCCCGGCCAAGACATAATCTTCTCTCTCTCTCTCTCAATATATATATATATATATATATATATATATATATATATATATATATATATATATATATATATTTAGAGATAAAGATATAAATAATCCTCGAAAGCAGACAATATATAATTATGAAAGCAATATATATGTTACCGTTTCACTTATAAGATATATGTGAACTCTCTGAATGTCAAAGCCATTTGAATGCATGGTTATGTGATTATATCCCACGTAAGTGTCCATAAATCAATATTTCACTGATGGATTTCTTTTACCTTCTGTGCGTAGTGCTTTATTATTAGCCAGTATTATTATGGTTTTATTGCCGTTGTTGCTCGGAGTATGAATTCGCTTGCAATCATAAGTTTCTTCATATTGTTCGTGAGGAGTTGCCGATATTCATTTCGTTTTCCATTTCCAGGCGTAAAAGAAAATTAATGAATCGGACATTAGACTCGTTAAAGTTACTCAAGAGACCTATATTAATTGGCCATGAAATGCTAGAAGAGTAGAGATATAAAAACAACTTAGCCTATTAGCTAGAATATTTGAGATGGAGAATTACGAATCATTGATATTAAAAGTTTATTTTTATTGAGAGTATCCACAAATTTACGACAGCACTTTTTTCCACATTGTTCTGTCATGAGCAAGGTCTTCATTCCTACCCATTCCTTCATGAGCAAGGTTAATCCAAGAGATTCTAGGTCTTCGTCTTCCTTCAGGACATGACACAGGGTCATTGTACGATTATAAATCTATATGTAATAAATTTATTTATTTTAACACAGTTTTATGTACCGTGTACCAAAAACTAAATAATCAAATATCCATAAGGTCCAGTTAAGCTTATTTTATTTTGACTTGTTTTGTGATTATTACTATGCCTCTTATGTTTAGTGGTAAACCACATTTACCAAAACAAATGTACGTTAGAGATTTTCTTAAAATTAAGAGTAGTCGGGGGGGGGAAATTTTCAAAATATCCTAATAATTTGGTTTTGTCAGTTTAATTCATAAACAAAAGAAAATTCCTTTCAACCTTTATTGGAAACTCGTGGGTAGAGAATGCTTATACATTTAGTTGCTGATTCTTTTTTTTTTGGTGTATTTTTTATATCGATGTAAATCTGATGGATTATTCCATTTTTCTTACACTATTTCGCGTGGAATTAATTGATGAATAGACTTCTATTAGAACCACATTGGTAATCTCTGATTATTTCCTCAGTGTATTTCGCACAAGGCGTTGTTTCTAATAACCTTAACCTGTACCACTACATCCCATGAAGGGTCTTGGCTTCAGTACGTGGAAGAGACTGTAATATTTTTTGGGTAACGGTTGTGCAGGGAGATGATTCCTACATCACGCTCATAGAGACTGGGCAGTCTCGTGCGATTCATCTCTGGCGGCTTAACGAGAAATAAATGAAAGCTTCTAGAAATTCTATCTATTGATGCAGCCATGCTGACTGGAATCTTTAAAGGAGAAATCGTCCTGTTGTCACGTATTCCAATGATACCATCAGAACCCATAATACCGTTCAAAACACTTCAATCTGCTATACGCTTGGCAAGTCTCAAGGCCAGACAATGTCCATTTGCAATTTGGACCTAGAACATCTATGTTTCTCCCATGGGCAATTATATGTTGCATGCTCACGTGTTGGTAAACTATCCATTTGTATCAGCAAAGGACAGATTAACAAAAACTATTGTGCATCGATTAGCACTCAATTAAATTGAAATAAATAGTTGTAATTTAAAATGATATTATTACCTATTATTGAAAATCAGCCATGATAAACCTCATTCATTAAACTAATGTTTTATTTTTTTTTTTCTAAATCTCCTTTATTTCATTAAATTACAATTACAACATATAGAACAATATAATATGTACATGCAAAATATAAAACCTTCTATTACCCGTATGTCAAGGAATTACATAAAACTAATGCTTATATTTTATGAGTTAAGAATTTTGTCTATTATTTATTTATTTATGTGTAATATTTTTGTATATTATAATATAATTAGATATAGGATAAATAAAATGTAAAATCAAAAATATATTTAATTCATTTTTTTCATTCATTCATTGTTCCTTTAAAATTCAAATTTTAACGTAATATTTTTTTAAACTATTAACAGCCACAGCAACGCGTGGCCGGGTCAGCGTTATCATAATTTATTTTTTACTGTTATAATTTTAAATATTTTTATTTTTAAAGAGAAAAGATATCCCCAGGGCCGGGATTCGAACCCGGATCTCACACATTTCCGTTGTGGTGCTCTACCAACTACTGTATTTTAATTCTACTTCATCGAGAGAGACTTGTTTAAACTAGCAGATAGGGTTCGATTATTATTACAAAATACTACTTCTTTATAATGTAGATACTGAGCCATACTAGAAAACTGGAGAACTATGCGCTAGGTTTCTAGGAAAGATCCCGACCCATGTTCTGCCATTGAGGGCAAGCCAAGTGAAAAGATATACCTTACCTTACAAGAGCTCCGTCCCAGCAAAAAATTTAAAAGAAGTCACACCTGACTAGTTTAAGCAGGTACCTGCTGCCCAAGGTACCTACCTCCAATGATCTTTAACTTCATTACCGAAATATTTTAGGTTGATTAATTATTCCGACCAAAATATTGTAAATACAAGTAAATGCAAAATATAAAACATTTAACTTAGAAATTGAAAGAATGAAAGAACGAAACTGTCTTGTTTCAATATTTAATAAACAATTATTTATTGAAATTTACTACTGTAATACAAGAATACAACAAGTAAATATAATGACAGAAATGATACATAATAGCATAGATAAATTATCGGTAATTGAAGAGGTTGCTTTACTATCATTGAAACTAGTTAGTTTGATAAATATAAATTTTCATGAAAAGATTCAATATCGGGTTCGGGCCAAATCAGCAACAAATGGGACATAGAGGTCATAATAGGTGACTTTATTCGCAACAAAGTATGGATCATTAATCATTTACAAAGCATTTTGGTTTGTAAGGATTGTATACGAGAGAAATTCAATGGCTTGGTGGAGCCCCAAAACTCGACTCCGTAAGTCCAAATAGGTCTTACTATTAATTTGTGCCATTAAATTTAAAACTGAAAAAAAATACTTTTTGCACAAACAAAAAACTCCTAACTAATCGCTTTTGACCTAAGTTTGGCATGTTACATAGCCCATGCATGCGTTTCCATGCATCTGAGATACAAAATACAGCCTAAAAGACACAAGTGATTTTTTTCAGCCAAAATCTTACAGAACTTTAATCTTTAGAATTTTAAAACAAGATGCGTGAATAATCACCATATCTAGATACTATAAAACTGTACGCATTCCGTAGGTTTGTACATTACGCTATAATATAAATGTTTTAGTCAATTTTTCATGAATGAGTAAAATAATATGTTAAAATTATTTTTGTTTTAATAAATAATTGATTAAATCAAGAATTAAATAAGCATATTTATTGTGTTTACTGAAAAAAATTCAAATTTGGATTAACCCCCTTTTGCATCTCCACGCCTCATATGGTTGTTAAAGCAGTTAGCACCGTATATCTCTTAAAAAATAAAGGTATTGATAAACACGTAGAATGCTCAGTCATAAAAATGTACAGACAATGAGGAAGCAATAAAATACACTGAAGTTTAAGAGTAGCCACATTAATTAAACAATTATCATATAAATTGAATTAAGGATAATGTTCGCTTATAATAATTGCAGGAATCATTGCAGCTTGTCAACAGCTGATTGTACTTCATGTATAACAATATTTCAAGGAAATAATACTACAATAATAATAATTGAGTAATTTTTTTTTTATGTAGAATTTTTACTGCACTATGGGGTGGACGCAGTAATTTTAAATATGTACCAATAGTAAAATTACTATTTTCTATTTTTTTTTAATATACGATTGATGAAATAGTGATTTAATAGAAAAAGTACTAATGATTCAAATTGAAATGTTATCAAATACGTTACATTATTGATATGAACTTAATTAAATAATAGATCATTATTATTATGGCTATTAAGTAATAATTTAAATTGAAAAAAAAATAAATATTGTGATATATTTAACAAAATTGGAGTAAAGAAAAAAAGATGGTTCAGTTAGTAAGGATGTATGACCACCACAGCTCCCTCTGTTACCCAACAGCTGAACTACAAACTTCACAACAAACTGAACAGTTTCTCACTTACTTCCCTTATGCAGAATTATATTTATTTCCATCCATTACCAACGAGAATTGTATTTCCAAAGTTTCCAAATTTATTGGAATGCTTTAATTTAAATATAAAAATTCTATTTAAGCACTACAAAAAATAAAAACAGATGTTTTATCAAATACTTCGTAATATAGCAACCTTCCAAACATAGCAAGTCTTTACGGGACAAATCAATTAACTTAGTATTACAATCTTTTAAATGTAAAGTAAACAAAAGTTAATTAATTTTTAAAAAAATAAATAAGAATACATTTAACACATGATTCTGTCATAAATTATTGGTAATAAGCTTCCGAAATAATGAAGATGTTAATCAATAATTGGAGTGAAATGATTCGAAATGCAAATGGAATATTAACGTCTTTATTTTTGAAAAAAAGTGAAAATTTAATAGACCAAAATTGACCTACAAGCATTAACATGGTACTTGCAATTAGCTCAGAAGACCTAATTTCTCAAATTTGACTTGTATTGTTTTTTGGTACTGGCTCCTTCTTCTTTTCAATTCTAAATTTCTTCTTTTGATGACTCAACACCAAGGTAAGCTTTTTGTTTGTTAGTTTTGTCTAAACTTAGGAAGTTAATAACGGATATTCATATGCATATTAAAAAAGATAAAAATACAGTATAGAAAGAAAAAATTAGTACATTACAAAAGACAATCCAGGAACAGATTAATCAAGAATCTT
This sequence comes from Arma custos, assembly GCA_037127475.1. Classification (NCBI taxonomy): domain Eukaryota; kingdom Metazoa; phylum Arthropoda; class Insecta; order Hemiptera; family Pentatomidae; genus Arma; species Arma custos. The sequence goes on along the minus strand of CM073759.1, from coordinate 18,393,281 downwards.
AAGTGGACGCATGCCATTGAATTTTTACAAAATTTATATTTCGAATTTTTTAAATCTTTAAAGACTAATCAAATTTCTTAAAGCGGATATGTGTTATCAAAGTTATTTAATACACTAGCGAGGGCCGTTCAGGACGATTTTAAATTTATTGTAGATATAAACTAATGTCTCGAAATCGAATGTTAATTTTATTGCGTTCGACCGGTAGGAAATGCAAAGATTAGTTCAGAATTACGACTTAGCGAATTTTAGTGCTAACTCAGACATATTTATAAAAATATTTGTTGGGTTAGGTAAGGTTTTTGTGCCGATTACAACTGACCTGCCAACACCTTTCACTCCTCAGAGAATAATAGCCTATAATAATATATCATAATACAGTAAAAATTACTCATATTATTTTGTGTTTCAGGGTATGAGAAACCATTGGGTATAAGTTGCAATTTAATAATTGTTTAAAACAATAAAATTTAAAAAAATAATTTCTAATTAATAAATATCCGAAAGGTATATGGCTGATAAATGCATTAATATCTATTCGTCATTAATTTGTAAGTACCTTTTAAGTATTAACATCTTAATCGTGTCAGTTTTATATTTAAACATGTACGTTATTTAATATGATTCGCTAAAAATTCAAATTTCTCTATTAGGGCACCGTTACGAGATCAACATAGAACATAGTATGATACCAACATTGGAGCGCTCATTCCTCGCCCTTTGTGTGGAACTCAATCCCTCCTTTCATTCGCCATGCTTCTTCACTGGCTTCATTTAAATTCTTGATTTTCCAAAATCTCTTCACATCCCGAAAAGATGCTCTCTAAGCAAGTCAATCTTAAATCTTAAATAAATTAGTATTTAATAAACGATTTTATGCCTACGTGTTTTGTTTATTTTTAACAAAGAAGATATAGACTATGTAAATACTATATTGCATGCTATCCCATTAATTTATTTTATTTATTAATTTTGTTATTAACTATTTTATTAATTGTGTTTATAATTATTTTGTTGGTATTAATATATTTGTTTTCGACAATTTGTTATAATCCGGTCAAGTTTCTTACTTTTTGGTTATTTCATTTCTATTTATTTTGATCATGTTTTTATCACTTTTGGTTACTTCATGATTCGTACTATTATGCAGCCTTCTGGCCAGAGTATATTTTTATGTTTATTTTTTTTTTTATTTATTTATTTTTTTTTTGTTCATGATTGTTATTCTAAAGGGACTTGGTCCCTGAACAAAGTTTGTTTTCTATTCTATTCTGCTCGATCTCAACATTCCTTTTGTCCTCGACCTCATCCCTACTAAATTCTCAAACTTTCACCAAAACCTTGCCTGTCATCCCAATCCCCTGGCTCAGTCATTATCCAGTTCCACACATCCATACAATCCACCCCGCCGCCTAAACCGGCAATGGCCTCGAGACTTGTTATAATAATGCTATTTGGAGTACTGGCACTGGCCAGATTCTCCACTCACGACCTGTGTGTGTGTGAAGCGCCCTTAACCAGCTTCCATTGGCGTTTAATGCCAGTGACGCGGCTGGGAAAGGGAGCTGGGGCCTCCCGGACTCCTGCTTTGCCCTCATTCATGAGGAAGAAGCTCAGTTCGGGGACCCCAGGCAAATTGTAAATAGAGTATGAATGTGTAAAGTATATTTCTTTTATGTTTTATTTATTATTATTATATTTTTTTTTATTATATATATATTTTTTTTTTTAACATTATTTTTGTATATATTTTTTTGCTTGTATATATTTATTTATGCATTTATTTCGTTTACATTATTGATTTTTTATGGAATGATTGTAGCTACATAGCACCATTACTTATTGCCCACAGCAGGCAGATTGTAATGCTTCAATAAAATGTTTTCTTCTCTCTCTATTCTGTTCTAACCGTCGACAAATGATATTACTTTCTTAAAGTCGAAAGAAATTACTGAATCTCGAGAACCATAATTAAAGAATTATATGATAATATGATATATATTTATAATATATTTAATTGTTAACTGATATATTTTTTGAAAAAATATTTTATTTGAAAAGAAAAGATGTGGCCAGAACCGGGACTCGAAAAAAAAATTACACCATATTATTGCAAATTTAGATTAATTCTAAAACTCATATTTTATTATCATTTAACTATTTCCCCTTTTTATGTGTCCCGATACATACAAATATTCTAGTGGTCTAGAAATGAACTGTTGATAATGTAAGGATTGTATCATCCCCCTGAAATGAATAAATTTGAACTAACACACCATATGTTATTTGAAGAACCATATGCTTTCTTCAATTAACTTATTATTTAGAGTTTTTGGAACATGGTATCTCTCGATGTTCGCCACAATACATTTTAAAAATATAAAAGTACAAAAAAAAAATGAATTTCTATTATTTAGGAAAGCAGAATCGTGTTTTTTGAAGTGAAAAAGGAGCCAATTCGAACATTTCATAAATTGAGTTTACTAACTTATTTATTATTTATGGTTTAAGGGAGTAAAAAATCCTTAGTTTCGCCGTCCTTTGGAAGGGATGCTAAACGGGGGTCAGGAGCCTGTACGATGTCAGGTACTCGTTAAAAATCCCTATCCTAATTATACCTGGACAGGCAAAATTATAGCTCCTACGGTAGCATCGTCCGATTAGCCATAGCAGCATAAAGTGACGTTAATAATATGTATATATATTTGATATGTTCGGTCTGATAAAGGGCACGTGCCCCCTCCCCCCCCCCCCCAGATAGTTTTTTAGGTACTGTGGGGAATCCATTATAGTACATATTTACTTAAAGGCAAATCTTATTATAATAGTTGTTAAAATAACAGAAAGAACATGAGTGGAACTATTGTTTCGATATCCTGCTAACCCTACTATCCTACTAATATTGTAAATGCGAAAGTTTGTATGTTTGTCTCTCTTTCACGCAAAAACTACTGAACGGATTTGGATGAAACTTTACAGTAATATAGGTCATACATCAGAATGATACATAGGCTACAGTAAGGTTAGGTTTGGGGGGGGGGGCACGGGGGCACTTGCCCTCCCAGATAGTTTTTTGTGTTCTGTGAAGAATCCATTATACTGCACAATTAAAGGCAAATCAGGAACTTGGCATCTTGAAATTTGCAGATAGGTTCTTTGTATAGCTTAAATGAGCACTAAGAAAGGAATTTGGATAATCCCACCGATTTCCCCCTTAATATAATGGGGGTTCAAAGATTGTATGGAATCCGTAAGTTTTGAAGTTAGACATCTGAAATTTTGGATATAAGAGTATATACTTATAGTTAAAAAAAAATTAAAGTATTTATTTAAAATGAACGGTTACGAAACTTTATGTGGCAGACCAAATTCCCATGCGTACGAAGCCGCGGGCAAAAGCTAGTATATACATATATATATATATATATATATATATATATATATATATATTTGTGTGCGTGTGTTTTTGTGTGTGTGTGTGTATGTATTTAAATATTAACATGAAGATAATTCAGAGAAGCTTTCATATTTGATTTTATTATTATTATTTCTGCTTCCAGATGGGATGGGATTCCCAATGTTTATTGTGCCTTGGACGTCGTTGCAATACAGCGTGGCTCTCCCTAGAGGCTGGTTAACCCGGCGTAAGTGTTTACAAGCGTGAGGTGAGGCGAAGCGCCGACTGGATCAAGGCCTCCAGATTACACAGCGGGTGTTACTCATGCGTCGGAGGTGGATCGCGGGGTCATTGGAAACGGCCAGTTGCGCCAGACCCAGGCGAGGGCCGTGAGGGAGCATCAGCAGTTCGGTCTGATAAAGGGCACAATCTTATTATTTAGCGCAGCGCAACCCGACCAGTTCCAATCCACCGACAGCTATCAGAGTTACTACCGCTTAGGAAACGGTGGTACCTTATGAGTGCGCAATGGACGATCCATCACGGCTACCCATTTTGTTAGTAATTGTTCCAGTTCATTCACATTCGAGGCTAATGGTCTTGTTTTGAAATTCAAATAGGGCGTTGCCGCCTGTTGTTTATTTCGCCCTATATCTGTTGGTTTGGCGAAACTTCCGGAATATTTTGTCGGAAGATATGAAGGATCTATTGAATACGTATTATGGATGTCGATGCGTGATTTATATCTTGTTCTTAAAATACAACCATAAAACTGAATTTAATTTTTTGAGGTTTTGATTGGACAGGGAAAATGAATGAAAAAAAAACTGTACCACTATGACTCATGAAGTCTTGGGTTCAGTAAGTGGTAGAGACTGTACTGTTTCTAGTATGACGGTAGTCAACGGCCAGGCTTTTCCCCCTTATTTTTGGTACCGACGTTATAGAGGATGGGTGCGCCCCGGTGGTTTCTCCAGTTCGCAAAAGATTCACTTCCAGCTGTTAAAAGTTTAAATAAATTATCTGCCTCAGCCGGATTGGGACCTGTGACCATCGGCACCTACCACTCGCTACTGCTCCCATGAAATATATAAAAGGGATGGCATATATTATTGCTACTTTCTGCAACAAATGACACGCCAAGAACAGTCTACACTAAATAAGTAGAAAAAAAAAACAGAAAGGAAGAACACAAAATAACCTGCCAAATAAGTTTATCACCTATTAAATAAAAAAAAATTGAATCGTTTAATAACAATAATCACCATTCGTAATTTTTTACATACCTGGAATTGTTGATTTTATATTCACATTCATGATAGTAGATTATTAAAAAAAAAATTGTAATCATCAAAAGTTTCCTAATAATGACTTGAATTGGTCAGGGGGTGCAGTCAAAGACAACACAAAATAAGCTAAACTTTATTGTACCTACATGTTAGGCCGAAACGTTGGCTCATTAAAATAAGTTTTGCATGTTTATTTTATCATTGACTGCATCCCCTGACCTATTCTATCCATTATTAGAATTATTCGGTCAACTAATTTTCACTCAAACAAGAAAAATTCCTATATTTCAGTGTTCAATGTTCCTGTGAATGTCTGCCAAATGGTCCCTTTTTGTAATTAACGAAATAAAAACGGTTCCTTAAGTTAAAACGAAATTTCGGCCATAACAGTAATAACAACGAGGTGTACATTAGTGTAGATGTATAATTTAGAACTATAAAGCTAGCTAAAATATAATGAAACTTGCAATGAAAAGTTAAGGACGAAACATAAATATTTATAATATGTAATTATTTGAGATATATTTTAATATCAGGAAGTTAAATGTTGTCATGTAACTTTCATAGAAACTAAACGTAAACTTATTTTAATTAAGGAAAAGAGTGAAAATTGTGAAGCGCGCGCACCAGATATTTTTTTACATTAATATTTTGTACATCCCTTCCAAGAGTGTAACAGATAGTATCACTTTTAAATATGGTCTTCATAAAAGGCTGAAAAGACAAGAAACTGCTCGACGTTTTCGTCTACTTCAACATTTACTGGACAAACGTTCTAAGCTCCCAATTAATGGCAAAAGACTCATTTACATGACAGTTATCAAGCCTCTTTGGATCTACGGAGTTGAGCTTTGGGGCTCTACTAAACCATCCAAGTCATCGCGTATCCAATCCTTACATTCCAAAATCCTTCGTAAAATCCGCAATGCTCCTTATTATGTTACAAAGAAACTCATCCATCATGATCTTAATATCCCATATGTTGCTGATTTGGCCCAAACCAGATACCTATCCTTCCATGAAAAGCTCCATACCTACTTGAATCCGCTAGTCTCTCAACTTGCTTCCCATAATATTCCTGATAACCCTCCGAGGCGTCTGAAAAGAAGATGGCCTCGAGACCTTCTACTATAGAACTTTATTGGAGTGCTATCAATGTATAGTATTTTTCATATTTTCAAAAAATAATAGTATATTATTTTTTCATGTCCTTTGTTCATACAGCAGATTTACTTGATGTAATATAATTACAGTTGTAAGTATCAATAAAAAAAAAAATAAAAAAATATGGTCTCATATGTACTTGGATTCGTTTCTAATAAAGTTGCAATTTGATGCATTTGTGTGTTTCTAATAAATATTTTTTTCTTGTTGATAAATTCATATAAAATTGAGTTATAAGAGTCATTAACATTTTATTTAAACTCCTAAAAATCATTTCTAAGGAAGTTAATGTGTTTGTAGATAATAATATTTTGAATGAGTGTGAAATGGATAAGTGGTCGTGTTATATTGTAGAGCAATAAATTTCCTATTAAATGCGATGCAAATACTTGCAATTACACCCAACATGGGATCTATTTAAATACTGAAATAACAATTTTAGTTAAGCAACACACATAAATAAAAGCATAGCATGTATCATCGTTTCACAATGTTGGAATTTAATTAATTTATGTTGGAAATTAATAATAATTTTTATTTCTATGTTTACTATTTATTTAAAATTTTGAGCAATAGAGAGCACTGTGATATATTGTTTTCTTGTGACATGTCAATCAATCAATATATATATATATATATTTAAAATATATATATATAAATATATATTTATATATTTATATATATATATTTTAATATATATATATATATATTTAAAAAAATTTAATTAATTAAAAATTTTAATATATATATTTATATATATATATATAAATATATATATATATATATATATATAAATATATATATATATATATATATATATATATATATATATATATATATATATATATATATATATATATATATATTATAAGAATTGGTTGACTGCAACTTCTAATGTAAGGAAGAAATAGTTGGGGGTGCAGTCAATAAAATATTATACACTTATTAAGGTGTTTTTATTGACTGCACCCCCAACTATTTCTTCTTTTATTGATTTATTGATTTCCTGTTTCTCACATTGTATTCATAATCAAAATGTAATTTTCAAATTATATTTTGTTGCAATATAAGTTGTATTTTTTCATATCTTTATAATGCTTGCTTTATTAGTTGATTCATCTCAGACAAGTGTATTCCTAATATCTTATAATAATTTGCAATTAAGCAGTAAGAAGATAGTGAAATAAGACTGAACAAACAAAAAGTTGTTCTGGCCTTAAAAGTTTTCGAAAAATGAAAAGGACATACATGTATATGCATAAGTATGCAAATCTACATTTACCTTACAATTAGCAAATGAAGACTAATGCAATTTATGCTCACTACTAGTATAATTGGAGCCAGGAGAAGTAGATTAAGAGGGCATGAATCAGAGATCGCATTCATTTACTTTCTATCAACCTCGGAGGATATAATTAAATGGTGTATGATGTTGGTGTGGTTCCATCAACCTTAAAAACCATTTTTAAACAGAGTTGTAATACTAGATGTTGAGAAATGTGCATAGAAAAATTCAATACATAATCCCTGTAGTAGTTTATTAATTACGATATGGCTGGTGATAATAACATAGAACCTTGATATAAATAGTGCTTGGGTGTATCATGCGTGCAAAATTCAAATATATATTTTTTTACTGATATAACGTAGCTTCAAGCGTTTCTTTGTTTCGCATTCCAATCTAATAGACTTATTGAATTAATTGAACGTTGTAAACGGATTTAGATCAGATCAGACAATAACGCCAGTCAGAGATTGGATATTGAATCGATAAAGGAGTATTTCAATAAGTAGCCGAGGTCCCGGTGGGCATTTAACCCGCAATATTCCACAGTAGATTGTCGTTCATTTTCGTGAATGGTAGTCGTTGTGAAGGGATCAGAAGGTCGCCTTATCTGTTGGGTCAGATCGAGATTATGTTAAGGCGAGCAGTTAAGGAGTAGGCACTGTCAGCTCGTGAGGGATCGATTCCTCCCAGGGGACAGCGTGATCGTTAGTTAGTGACTGTCCTGTCGGAGGAGGAAGAGGATGGACAAATGTATCCACTAAGGGTTCGCAATTGAGACGAGTACCCTGACCTGGGCTGAGGCAACCCGCCCGCTCTACCGCAACCAGGGTCACCTCCGGCGAAATCCTTCTTCCCAGTCGTTGAAAGGAACCTGGCTTCTCGAGATAAAGGAGTCAGGATGGGTTTCGACACCTGGCTGTGTAGCCTGTGGTTGCCCGGCCTGTAATGACCAGTAGTTGTGTGTCATTACGGAACAGGTTTTTTTTTAACGTAACTCTTTCGAATTTTTCAATTATTGAAATGTGGTTACAATTGTTTCTATATAGGGAATGTTAAACTATATAAATTAATCTGTACACAGGGATCGGAATTTGAACAAATAGTGTCGTAAAAAAAATAATATCCTAATATATAACCATGTTAATGTATGAAACTTTTAGACAATCTTTAATCATAATGGAATTACATTTAAGTAGCCAAGCACATGATAAAATCTGAGATGATTAATAAATCATGATAAATAATCACATAACGACTTAAAATATATTATAAGTACAATTTAATTGTTAAAATTATTTTTGCATATTACAGTAGTATTTATAAAGTGGAGTAACTCAAAAATTAGTGTTTTTTGATGGTGCCCGACGAAATGAGAAAATATCTTTTTTTCATTCATTATTAGTGTATCGACGACGTTTTTGCCATTCAAAATTGTAAAGCTTCTGAGCTTGTCTGCCAAAAGACACTAGTGTTCTCTAGACACACATAGTGTCCTAATGCGATACCAAGCTCACTAATAGTTCTTAATTTTTTCAATAAATGTCACTTTAGAAATACTAGTACGATATGTTAAAAATAAAGATTTTCCAAATTTGATTTACTCGAACTATAAGTATATCTAAATCATTAAAAATTATTAGTTTTTATAAATAATTTCCCAGAACTTACCAACACCATTGTGAATCGATGACACACGTTGTTTTCATTTACCCGTCTGGTTCAATAATTAATGGGGTCTGTTGGGTGAATTGTATTTAAAACGCCAAATGTTCGAAATGTAGTTTCGCTTTTTTATTTAACTACCGCATTTATCGATTTCTCCTACACATAAAAAAAAAATCTATTAGTCGAAAAATTAACCATCCAAATGATTCCTTAGGATGAATCAATTTAATCTTGTTTCAGTTGTATGTTGAGCGTCTTGGTGGTGGGGTGCTTTCTCATGTTTGGAGCCTGTTTGGGCTGATGATCGTTGGGATGTACTGCACCTTTTTCTTCCAGATGTGATTCACATAACCCCTTTATTGTTTTTGTATCTTGATAATGCCTGAATAGGCGAAACGTCGACTGGTAAGTGGGTGTATTTTTGAAATATAAGGCTTTGCATTGTGTTTTTTTCCAGTTGCATTGTAGTTAATTCTGTTTCATGTGAACTGACATCAAAGTTTCATTTACTCACTATTCAGCTACCACTTACTCCTGCTGTATTTTTTTTTCATATGGCACCACAAGATACATGTCAAAACGAAAATTAAAATAAAAATGCATCAAAACATATAATCAATACAATATAAATGATTAACCTTCTATCTATTCAAAAATAAGATATAAATTTTATACGGGCAAGTTCTCCACATACAACCGCAGAAAACAGAGGTTGGTAGAAATATTTTTTTAGTAGAAATATTTTTGGGCATTGGCTATA